>OX465281.1:51553618-52032592 GCA_949987705.1 Thereva unica | reverse complement strand
AAATTTATATTATATATATATATATATATATATATATATATATATATATATATATATATATATATATATACTAGCTGGGACCCGGTGCGCCAACGCTGCACCCATAAGTCAATAGTAAACAATAAAAACGATCCATTGACTTAATATTTTTCGAGATATGAATTTTACACAGATGAAATGCCTCAAAGAACATGGGTCTTGCGTCGGCCGCCATGAATCGGTATATTGAGTCTACTACATTGCTTATTGTATTCTACTTATCATACCCTTTACTTTGATACCCATTTTGATAGGGTTGTGAAGAAAGTGGTAATCCGGCCTCTTTAGACGGCCGCCATGGATCTAAAGATATATTTTGTATACTACATTGCTTATTGTATTCTACTTATCATACCCTTTCATTTGATACCCATGTCGAGGTGGTTGTGAAGAAAGTGGTACCCCGCCCTCTTGAGACGGCCGCCATGGAAAGATATATTTTGTATACTACATTGCTTATTGTATTCTACTTATCATACCCTTTCATTTGATACCTATGTCGAGGTGGTTGTGAAGAAAGTGGTACCCCGCCCTCTTGAGACGGCCGCCATGGAAAGATATATTTTGTATACTACATTGCTTATTGTATTCTACTTAACATACCCTTTCATTTGATACCCATGTTGAGGTGGTTGTGAAGAAAGTGGTAATCCGGCCTCTTGAGACGGCCGCCATGGATCTAAAGATATATTTTGTATACTACATTGCTTATTGTATTCTACTTATCATACCCTTTCATTTGATACCCATGTCGAGGTGGTTGTGAAGAAAGTGGTACCCCGCCCTCTTGAGACGGCCGCCATGGATCTAAAGATATATTTTGTATACTACATTGCTTATTGTATTCTACTTAACATATCCTTTCATTTGATACCCATGTTGAGGTGGTTGTGAAGAAAGTGGTAATCCGGCCTCTTGAGACGGCCGCCATGGATCTAAAGATATATTTTGTATACTACATTGCTTATTGTATTCTACTTATCATACCCTTTCATTTGATACCCATGTCGAGGTGGTTGTGAAGAAAGTGGTACCCCGCCCTCTTGAGACGGCCGCCATGGATCTAAAGATATATTTTGTATACTACATTGCTTATTGTATTCTACTTAACATACCCTTTCATTTGATACCCATGTTGAGGTGGTTGTGAAGAAAGTGGTAATCTGGCCTCTTGAGACGGCCGCCATGGATCTAAAGATATATTTTGTATACTACATTGCTTATTGTATTCTACTTATCATACTCTTTCATTTGATACCCATGTCGAGGTGGTTGTGAAGAAAGTGGTACCCCGCCCTCTTGAGACGGCCGCCATAGATCTAAAGACATATTTTGTATACTACATTGCTTATTGTATTCTACTTATCATACCCTTTCATTTGATACCCATGTCGAGGTGGTTGTGAAGAAAGTGGTACACCGCCCTCTTGAGACGGCCGCAATGGATCATTTTAGTTTCAATAGCGTCATGGCCTACCTATTGTTTGACAGCTGCGTAAATTTGAAATTTTTATTAAATGTAATGATTCAATTTAATGACAATTTTACATTTGTCAAACAATAGGTAGGCCATGAAGCTATTGAAACTAAAATGAAATGAAAATTCCTAAAATTACCATTTTTTTGGATTTTGCAGCTGTTTTTTTGGTTAAAGGTATAAAAAATAGCCTACAACCTATTCTCAGACCTACCAAATATACACAAAAAATTTCATGCAAATTGGTCAACCCGTTTCGGAGGAGTATGGTAACAAACACTGTGACACGAGATTTTTATAGATATAGAAGAAGATATAGATATATATATATATATATATATATATATATATATATATATATATATATATATATATATATACAAATAATTTTATAATAATATACAATATTAAAACATTGTGCTAAAAATTAGTTTTCTTTGACTTAATAAAATCCGAAACGGAAAACGCAGACAAAAGAGTGTTTTATTAAGCATAGTGCAAAATTACAGTTATTGAGCATAGTGCGGAAGCTACAGAACCATTGGCGTTAAAAGATTCTAAGCTACTATTTCCCGTTATTATTATTTTCTAAAGTTGTTAAATAACCGAAAAATTTGATAATTCAGGGCATTACATAAAATTCTAAATCATCCGACGCGCGAAACTGGCTGGAAGCGAGTTATTCGTCGAGAAGTGTCACAACCTTCGCTGTTGAGTTTTCACCCGTTATATCGCGGACATGAAACGACATAGAGTTGCGGTCAATAGCCCATTTGAAAGATATTTTAATACCCGTATTTCTGCTGCTTACAACATTATCATAATATAAGCAACCGTTAAGGACGTTAAGGAGATATTAAAAAAAAAATAAATAAATGGCGCTATCAGTTATTTCAGGCACATGCAGTACGAACTTTGGCGTGGATTACTCGCAAACTATACAAGCGCGAACGATGTCTAAGGGTTTATTCTAAAGGTAATTACTAGCAATTTAAGTTTGGTAATCGGCATTAACCCACACAAATTAATATCTTACGAGTTAATCGCAAAAAACTGTATTCAACCCCAACCACATGATCAAGGTTGAACTTTGAGCGGATGTCCGGAAGTCCGGATGTCGGGATGTCCGGAAGTCCGGATGTCCGGGATGTCCGGATGTCCAGATATCCGGATGTCCACTACAAGCGATTCTGGACATCCACTAAGAAGCGATTTTTCTGACCCCCTTAAGGGATGAATTTCGAAAAATAGCTTTTTAGTGGATGTCCACATCATTATAGGGATGCACTGTCAAAATTTCAGCCCTTTAGCTCTAGCGGCTTAGATTTTGCGTTGTCTGTCAGTCAGTTACATTTTATACAATAGAAAAAAAGTAAAGAAAAAAAATCCTCTTACAACTTATTGAATCCCATTTTACCCCCTTCAACACGTTTTTCTCCATAAAAAGTAGCCTATGTCCGTCTCCAAGGTATAAACTATCGGTCCAGTGGTTTAGGCGTGAAAGCGTAACAGATTAGTGAATGTCCACGTCATTATAGGGATGCACTGTCAAAATTTCAGCCCTATAGCTCCAGCGGTTTGCGTAAACCCCATTTGACCCCCTTAGGGGATGAATTTCGAAAAATTGCTTTATAGTGGATGTCCACGCCATTATACCAAACGGACATCCGGACATCCGGACATCTGGACATCCGGACATACGGGCATCCGGACATTCGGACATCCGGACATCCATCCGGATATGCGGACATCCGGACATCGGATGAATTTCGAAAAATCGCTTTATAGTGGATGTCCACGCCATTATACCAACCGGACATCCGGACATCCTTTATCCGGCCATCCGGACATCCGGGCATCCGGACATCCGGACATCCGGACGTCCGGACATACGGGCATCCGGACATCCGGACATACGGACATCCGGACATCCGGGGCATCCGGACATCCATCCGGATATGCGGACATCCGGACATCCGGAAATCCGGACAACCGGACATCCGGATATCCGGATATCCGGACATCGGGACATCCGAACATCCCCCATGTTACGCTTTCACGCCTAAACCACTGGACCGATAGTTTATACCTTGGAGACGGACATAGGCTACTTTTTATGGAGAAAAAAGTGTTGAAGGGGGTAAAATGGGATTCAATAAGTTGTAAGGGGATTTTTTTTCTTTACTTTTTTTCTATTGTATAAAATGTAACTGACTGACAGACAACGCAAAACCTAAGCCGCTAGAGCTAAAGGTCTGAAATTTTGACAGTGCATCCCTATAATGATGTGGACATCCACTAAGAAGCGATTTTTCGAAATTGCACTGATTTCTAGACAAATAACATTATCACGATAAATCATGTTATGACGAACTTATACTAGACCGGTTGGGTATGCGTATGATTGATTGAAACAAAATCTGAACTCAAAAGACAAATTTGCTGAACAGTGTTAAAAACTTTTATGAACGTAAAGCATGTTATGAGAGAGAAGGTGCGGATCTCTAAATGCTCGTAATGTTTTCCTTTCAAAGTATAGTAGTCGATGCCGGAACTCTAGCCATGCAATTTGAATATTTTCTTCATTTCCTGGATGTAGTTTTATTCCTAAAGATTTGTCCACCTCTAAAGACAGTGTAAGATGAGAAGACCATCACATCAATTTAGCTCTTACCGTTAGAACTTTAATCCAAATCAGCTATTATGATATTATATAGCAGAGATAATTGCACCAGCTCTGCAGAGCCGTCGCTCAATTAAAGTGTTGGCACGAGCAGCAGCACCTGGCTGTACCTGCAAATGGCCCGAGGATTGTGAATGCCGGTGTGATTACACGAGGAAAGCTCTGCTATTATATCGTTATTAACGTGTTGATCGTAAACGTAAAATAACCGCGCAATGCGAGAATAAATCTCAAAGAAAACTTCCTTTTAGTCAATTTGAAATTTATTAAATATTATTCTTGTGCTAAATACAAAGCCCGGCGATGTGATAATGGGGGCTAAGTAAGTTTATGCAGTTTAATGAGACCGCAACTGCATTAGTTCGGAAGTGGTGTTTTGCAATTTTCTCGAGCAATATAGGTAGGTGCTGTGGCGCAAGGCGAATGGCAATTACCTTAAAGTCAACCCAAATTAAAACGAGGTCTAGAGGCCCCGGGAATGTACCAGCGAGAGTAACGTGCCTTAATTATATTCCGAAAATGCAAGTCCATGATTAACAACACTCCAGCAAATTTCATTCTAATTAAAGCAACAACAACGGCCCCGATGGTCGATGGTGGTCGGGCTGTGGGCTTACTTCCTTGTAACGTACCCCCATCCTGGCGTATGAAACTTGTGACGTAAGTTCGGGGTGATGAGTTCTAATTAAGTTTAAGTCTGCATAAATGAGAAGTGCTAATCAATAATTTTGCTCGTGTATGCTGTCCAATGGCACCATTGTAGTGGCAATTTTGGTTCTGGCATATGCAAATTTCCTTTCAAATGGCCCGACACGGGGGACGAAGGGGCACCGATCCAAAGAAGGGACATGTGAACAATTTCGGGTGACATGAGACGAAGATGCGAGATGCTATAGCATTGAAACTTTTGCTTATGTTCTGGACCTGAAAGCTGAAATTCTTAATTGAATTCACTATAACTATGGAAGACCTATGCAGAAATTTCCAGCTCCTAGGGATCTTGAATAAAATTATGAAGCAACTATTTGATGAGGCTGGTATGATTTAACTTAATTTCCTGCCACGTCAAGGAGCAGGTATGCGCGACTATTTGGCTTCACATATATTATGAACTTTGGTCTCCGATTGTAAGACGGACTTGAGACTGCTATGCACACGAAATTAACTTTAAATAAATAATTAGAGCCCTGTGCTAATACGGAGCTCAATTTGGGACAATAGAAGCTAGAATACCATTTTAATAATTAAATGCAGTGCACAAGCTCATGACATTTTAATGACAATTTAATTATTTTGCACCGCTGTATGCTGACAATTACGAGGTGCAGATTGTTCGATGTTTTGCTTCTAGGCAGACTGCTCCATTTAAATACGATTTCTGTTGGTATATGTATGAGGAAGATGGGGATCCAAAAGGTGTTATTGGTTAAATTTGACACTCCTGTGGACAGATTTCTATTGAATATGTGCTGATTTTTATAGCATACTGAAACGATTAAATTCCATTTGACCATTGACGTATTACCATTTGATCACCAATTCTTTTTGGTGAAACTAAAATAACTGCAGCAATAAGATTTGCAGCCGCCTCAGTCAGCATTTATTGTTTTAGTTTTGGTTTAAGTTTAAAGCGATTCTAAGACATCTTCGTGTTCCATTCACTGAGCACAACAGAAAATGTTCAACTGACATATGCATACGTATAGAAGGATATCTAGCAGTCATCGAGGTCGAAAAAATGCTCACCTCTACAAGTGCCAATACAGGGGTGGTAATAACCTCCATTACATCAACAGAAGTATTAAAATAAGTGGCTGTGAAGCTGGTTGTGAAAGCGACCACCAGGGTAAACCAGGTTCAACTAGAAAAATGCCTGCCAAAATGTTGAAGTGATTGCAGATATATCTTAAACACAGGTGTTGTTCCTCGGACAATCTCCATAGTTCTTGTACAGGAGCCCTAGGTCAAGTCATCGACCTTTGAGTCTCCTGCACAGACAATACAAGGATAACGGTAAACTACATCCCGACCTCTAATAAAGAAACATTTACATGCTCACCTACGCCCTAATTACAGCTCCACCTAACCTAACCGTGGTAAAGGTAGAAACGAGCAATGTTCCCTCTAAGCTTCGCAGGTGCACTTGAAAAAACATCCAAGTCCTGCGCTACCTTGAATCTAATAGCTTTATTTAGAAATATCAATCTGGTTTCCGTAAAAATCATAATTGTGAAACCGCTATACTAAAGGTAACAACTGACATTCGTTCTACGCTTGATAAAGGCGACGTTGCAATATTAGTGCTTCTTGATTTCTCGAAATCCTTCGACTCGGTGGTGCACGCGATCCTACTTTCCAAACTAATGTAATGATTGGAGCAAGCCTTTAAATAAAACTTTATGTTTATATAACGTATATTTCATTTTAAATATTGTTGTCAGCAATAGAGCGAAGAGCTAAAGCCCTTTGCGCGCCCTGTAGTTGCTGCTTGATGAACAATGACTGACTCCTATACAAAATTCCCTCGTATTTATAGTAGGGATTCTTATGTACTATTCTTATATACTATTATATACTATCCTGACTAGGCCTACTCACTTATATCTATATACAATGATTGCAATCTAGTTTTCTATATAAAATACCTTAAACTAGTATTATTGCTGCAGTGTGAATCCGACTGTATCTATGAGGTTATGCGGGCACCTCACCCCAACGGTTCAGGAGAAAAATTTTTCCTCTCAAGGTAAAATTTTTCATATTATTTATTCATTTTCAGTTTTGGTTATCCTTCAAATTTTGTTTTCTTTGTTTTAACTTTTTATGCTTTCTTTATTCTATTCTTATGGACTTCTTTAATTTCATCTCCTATCTTGTTCTAAATTCTCATTAATTCTTCTTTATTCATCTTTTTAAAAATTATCTCATTATTTGCTAAGGCTAGCTTTTCAATTTTTTTTTGTAAATAGCATTAGCTTCTCCAGAAGTAACTCCAAGTTTGCTTTCGGATTTTCACTAAGCTCTATTATGATTTCATTCTTTTCTTTATTTAACTTTCTAATTATGCGTGCTTCTTTTGCAATCCTTTTCTCATTTTGTATTATTTTATCTTTATTTTTGAAGTGAAACTTCTTTACGCACGCTTGACTTGGGAACCTTCTTTACGAACGCTTGACTTGGGGGGTAAACTGGCGAAAGTGTAACGAAAGTGTAACGAAAACGTTACGAAAATGTGTGATCGGGCAACGTATTATGTATTATGTATTTTTATGTATTATGTATTGTGTATTATGTATTATGTATTATGTATTATGTATTATGTATTATGTATTATGTATTATGTATTATGTATTATGTATTATGTATTATGTATTATGTATTATGTATTATGTATTATGTATTATGTATTATGTATTATGTATTATGTATTATGTATTATGTATTATGTATTATGTATTATGTATTATGTATTATGTATTATGTATTATGTATTATGTATTATGTATTATGTATTATGTATTATGTATTATGTATTATGTATTATGTATTATGTATTATGTATTATGTATTATGTATTATGTATTATGTATTATGTATTATGTATTATGTATTATGTATTATGTATTATGTATTATGTATTATGTATTATGTATTATGTATTATGTATTATGTATTATGTATTATGTATTATGTATTATGTATTATGTATTATGTATTATGTATTATTTACTATGTATTATGTATTATGTATTATGTACTACGTATTATGTATTATGTATTATGTATTATGTATTATGTATTATGTATTATGTATTATGTATTATGTATTGTGTATTATGTATTATGTACTATGCACTATGTACTATGTACTATGTACTATGTACTATGTACTATGTACTATGAACTATGTACTATGTACTATGTACTATGTACTATGTATAATGTATTATGTATTATGTACATATTATGTATTATGTGTTATGTATTATGTATTATGTATTATGTATTATGTATTATGTATTATGTATTATGTATTATGTATTATGTATTATGTATTATGTATTATGTATTATGTATTATGTATTATGTATTATGTATTATGTATTATGTATTATGTATTATGTATTATGTATTATGTATTATGTATTATGTATTATGTATTATGTATTATGTATTATGTATTATGTATTATGTATTATGTATTATGTATTATGTATTATGTATTATGTATTATGTATTATGTATTATGTATTATGTATTATGTATTATGTATTATGTATTATGTATTATGTATTATGTATTATGTATTATGTATTATGTATTATGTATTATGTATTATGTATTATGTATTATGTATTATGTATTATGTATTATGTATTATGTATTATGTATTATGTATTATGTATTATGTATTATGTATTATGTATTATGTATTATGTATTATGTATTATGTATTATGTATTATGTATTATGTATTATGTATTATGTATTATGTATTATGTATTATGTATTATGTATTATGTATTATGTACTATGTATTACGTATTATGTATTATGTACATATTATGTATTATGTGTTATGTATTATGTATTAAGTATTATGTATTATGTATTATGTATTATGTATTATGTATTATGTATTATGTATTATGTATTATGTATTATGTATTATGTATTATGTATTATGTATTATGTATTATGTATTATGTATTATGTATTATGTATTATGTATTATGTGTTATGTATTATGTATTATGTATTATGTATTATGTATTATGTATTATGTATTATGTATTATGTATTATGTATTATGTATTATGTATTATGTATTATGTATTATGTATTATGTATTATGTATTATGTATTTTGTATTATGTATTATGTATTATGTATTATGTATTATGTATTATGTATTATGTATTATGTATTATGTATTATGTATTATGTATTATGTATTATGTATTATGTATTATGTATTATGTATTATGTATTATGTATTATGTATTATGTATTATGTATTATGTATTATGTATTATGTATTATGTATTATGTATTATGTATTATGTATTATGTATTATGTATTATGTATTATGTATTATGTATTATGTATTATGTATTATGTATTATGTATTATGTATTATGTATTATGTATTATGTATTATGTATTATGTATTATGTATTATGTATTATGTATTATGTATTATGTATTATGTATTATGTATTATGTATTATGTATTATGTATTATGTATTATGTATTATGTATTATGTATTATGTATTATGTATTATGTATTATGTATTATGTATTATGTACTATGTATTTTATGTATTTTATGTATTTTATGTATTTTATGTATTTTATGTATTTTATGTATTTTATGTATTTTATGTATTTTATGTATTTTATGTATTTTATGTATTTTATGTATTTTATGTATTTTATGTATTTTATGTATTTTGTGTATTTTATGTATTTTATGTATTTTATGTATTTTATGTATTTTATGTATTTTATGTATTTTATGTATTTTATGTATTTTATGTATTTTATGTATTTTATGTATTTTATGTATTTTATGTATTTTATGTATTTTATGTATTTTATGTATTTTATGTATTTTATGTATTTTATGTATTTTATGTATTTTATGTATTTTATGTATTTTATGTATTTTATGTATTTTATGTATTTTATGTATTTTATGTATTTTATGTATTTTATGTATTTTATGTATTTTATGTATTTTATGTATTTTATGTATTTTATGTATTTTATGTATTTTATGTATTTTATGTATTTTATGTATTTTATGTATTTTATGTATTTTATGTATTTTATGTATTTTATGTATTTTATGTATTTTTTATGTATTTTATGTTTTATGTATTTTATGTATTTTATGTATTTTATGTATTTTATGTATTTTATGTATTTTATGTATTTTATGTATTTTATGTATTTTATGTATTTTATGTATTTTATGTATTTTATGTATTTTATGTATTTTATGTATTTTATGTATTTTATGTATTTTATGTATTTTATGTATTTTATGTATTTTATGTATTTTATGTATTTTATGTATTGGTCAATCATCAATTGGTGATATAGTATGTGCTGCTCACTGTGTTTTGGACGATGGAACAAACATCATAATCCTTCCCCGACTAGAGCTGCTGTTCGACATTGCACTCTATATGAAGAAAATAGATTGTCGAACAGTATAAAGGGCCTTTCCTGCGACTCTAGTCTTTCACATAAAAAAAAAAAAAAAAAAATGGCAGTTGTTTACATTTCGCCCAATAACGCAGTTAAAAATATCATAAAGTTTATATACAAAAGACTTATGATTTACGCTCGAGTAGGTTCTGAAGAATTAGGAGAAAACTATCATACGTTGCCACTAATTTTAGCAGGAGATTTCAATATTAATTTCGCGTCCGAAGATGGACAACTCTTGGTAAACTTTCTACGAGATAAATTAGAACTGCAAATGAATAATAACCGTAATGAGCCAACTACAAGACATGGAACAACAATCGATGCAGTTTTTTCTAGATATCTGTCTAATTTTAATTCGAAAATATATGTGTCTTATTTCTCGTACCATAAGCCTATTGTCTCGGTTTTCCATTAACCACAGTAATTACTGATGTGTCCAATAATGAAAATAATGAATAATAATGAATAAAAAAAAAGATCTTTGCAAAAATATTTATTTACCAATGAAAACATGAAATAAATTATAATATTTGTAGGAAATTAATATATGTATATCTACATACATGTATGTATATATTGTACACACACCCATATATATATATATATATATACACAGGCAGATGGAGCGAAAGAAGTTTCACTTCAGTCGTGTGGTCATAAGCACACTCATATTTTTTTTATTTTTTTTGTTATTTCGAATCTGTACTTTTCTCCAACTGTTGCTATTCTTTTTCTTTAACGCTTTTATTACTATGTATTCCTTTTTTTTTCTTTTCCCTTGTTATTGTTTTCATGTCCGTATTTGTCGGAATCATTGCTCTCAGTTTGTTAGAGTCTAATTTGATTCGTGATAATGCATCTGCATTGGTGTTCAACGCTCCTTGCTTGTACACGATCTCAAAGTCGTATTCGCTTAAATCTATTCTTATTCTTGTCATTTTTGAAGATGGATCTTTGTGTGTAAATAGACTTACTAACGGTCTGTGATCCGTTACCACTATAAACTTTCTTCCATATAGATAAGGTCTGAAGTGTTTTATTGCCCAATGTATTCCTAATAACTCCTTTTCAATAATTGGTTTCCTTATTTCATGTTTGTCTAATGTTCTACTAGCGTAAGAAACTGGTAAGTCCTTTCCAATCTCTCCTTGAGACAATACTGCGCCTAGTGCAAAGTTAGAGGCGTCTGTTGTAAGCACGAATGGTCTATTAAAGTTAGGATATTGTAAAATTGGTGGATTCATTAATTTACTTTTTAGCTCCTTGAATGCATTATCACATTCTTCCGTCCAATTAAATGTAACATTTTTCTTTGTTAGTAAATTTAGGGGCCTTGCAATTGTAGCAAAATTTGGAATAAAACGTCTATAATAATTACAAAATGCTGTAAAACGTTTAATTTCTTCTGCGTTTTTGGGCATGGGATAATTTTTAATCGTATCATACTTCTTGGGGTCTGTTTTTATTCCTTCTTTGGTTATCAAGTGCCCAAGATATACAACTTCTGTTCTTAGAAAATTAAACTTTTCTGGATTTAACTTTAAGTTGTAATCACGCAACCTCTGGAACGTCTTCCTTAGGTTTCGGTTATGGTGTTCAAGACTGCAACCGAAAGTTATAATATCATCCACATACAGAAATGTCTCCACATCTAGTCCAGCTAGTGCTACAGAAAGCATTCTCTGAAAACTATTTGTAGATACATATTTTTAATTCAAACGGTAACCTCTTGAAATGAAAATGACCTTTGCCCGTTGAAAAAGCTGTCACTGGTCTTGACTCTGGATGCAGTTCAATCTGGTGAAATGAGCTTGTTAAGTCAAGTGTCGAGAAATATTTCGCTCTTCCAAGGTTATCGAAAAAATCCTCTAGTCTAGTTAGTGGAAATTTGTCGTCCATTATTTTTTTGTTTAACTGTCTAAAGTCTACGACCATTCTCCATTTTTTATCTCCATTATCGCTTTTCTTAGGTACTACTAGTAATGGTGAGTTATATGGACAAACGGATGGTTCTATGATTTTTTCATCTATCAGTTTATCAACCTGAGAGTTAATTTCTTCAATTTGTGATTGCGGTAGTTTGTAATTTTTAATATACACTGGTGTTTCATCCTTCATTTTTATTTTTTGTCGGTAGAAGTTGTTCACAGTCAGTTTATCACCATCCAGGTGAAATATATCTGCGTATTCCATGCAGAGTTTTATGATTGTATCTTTTGCTACTGTATCTGTATCATTTACATTTAACTCTTGTAAAAGTTTGTTATGTCGTTGTCTATTTATCCTTGATCTTTCCCTCGGATCTATAATATTGTAATTTCTTAATGGTAATATTCTCAGCTCTGGTAATCTAATATTAACTTCTTTCTCGTTTACATTAAGCAGTTTTATATGAGCTATTCCTTTTGAAGGAATCAATTAGGAATTAGCAACGAAGACTCCATCCTGAATCTCTTGACTTAGGACAATGCTATCTTCCTTAATTTCTTTATTCACAGCTCGTAGAATTTGTGATCTTGCTGGAATCGTTATGGTGTCATGTTGAGGTAAATAATTGTTAAGTGGTACTATGATGTCCCGATCTTTTACTACAATCGTTATCGTGAATATTTCAAAATCTAGCTTGCACTTATTTTTGTACAGAAAGTCTCTTCCTAATATCGCATCTGTACCAATAGGTAAATCATCAGATACCACGTGTAGTCTCTGCTTAATCTCTTCCCCTTCAATCAAAATTTTCGTTTCAACCACTCCTATTGTGTACGTATGGCTTGCTGTAATGCCTATTAATTTGCATATATCGTACTTATCAATTTGAACATTCTTTATCAAGTTTCTTTTGATTATTGATATATCTGCTCCTGAATCTATCAAAAATTTTACTGGTTTATTTATACCTATTATTTTAGCAGTTATATAGTTATTCATGCGTTGACAGTTATATGAAAACATCTTTGCATTTCTGAACTTCGTATTTTCATCTAATACTGAACGAACGAATCGACTATATTGATTCTTCTTGTGTAATTTTTTGAGTTATAACCTCTGTTATACCTTTGCTCCGCATAGTGTCCTTGCATATCGGGCATAAAATTCTTCATTCGCATTTCTTCCTCTGTCAGCTCTACCATGGTGGAACATTTCGTTAATGTCATTCACCGCTTCTATTTCAGTGGCTATTCTTACAGCCTTGTCTAAATTTTCTGGCATCGCTGCAAATACTGCTGTCTTATAAGGTTCTCTTAGACCTGCCTGAAAAGCATTCAATCCCGATTTTTCATTTAGAGCATTAATCAGTTTTCGACTATCTTCACCATGCTCTGTTATTTGCACGTCATTCAGTTGTGCTATTAAATTTTGTATCTTGGTCGCAAAGCTTTGAACCGTTTGACCTCCTTGTTGAATCCTTGATAACTCATTTTGTATACTTAAGGGATTGCGTTTCACCCTAAAATATTTCTCGAACAATATCTTAAATCCAACTATGCCTTGCGGAGTACTTGCTCCAATCTTTATTCTGACCATCTCTGTGATCCGTGCTTTTAGCACCAATTGCACTAGTTTTACCCTCTCCGGGTCATCTTTTAATGTTTCTCCTATAATTTCAACGGTATTGATGAAGTTGGTCAGTTCCTTTTCTTCACCGTCAAAAGTAGGTACCAATTTTAATATCTTGAATGGGTCTAGAGTCCCCATACTGTTGCCTTCCTGCTGATTATAATCGAAACTTCTGAAGCTCTATCACTCAAGGTATCTTGCCCTTCTTCTGAGTTTGTTTCCTTCTCCTCAGTTAATATTACACTCAACTGGTACTTTATTATTTCATCTGTTTCTTTGTACACTGTTCTAAATTCTGTCATTGTACCTTCATTACTTTCTACAGCGTTAATTCGTATTTCTAGCTCATTCAATTCAACTCTTCTTCTCAACAGTCTCTCTGTCGTTCTTATTTTATATGGCGCCTTTTTTATATTCGCCTTTATTCTATGTAATTCTTTCAAAATCTCTGATGCCTCATCCTCTGGCATATCCCTCAACTTTATTACTTTTGTGCTCTTTTATTAAGCAACATATCTCATCTTAACTTCGTTTTTATTTTATTTTTTTTTATTATTAGTATCAATATTTTAACAAGTGAACATCAGAACGAACTAGTAACATAATAACATTTTAAGTATAACGAAATTTGTATTTCTGTCCTGAATTGCACTCTCTCTCGAATAAGTGAGTGGAGTGCTTTCAACTACCTTAAATTGAACCCTAAAAAATCACAGGTACCTATGCTTCTTGCCGTTTTTCTACGCTCCCCGACAGAATACCACTCATTTGTCTGGGAAACATTTCTCTTAATATTGTTGATCGGATCCATTAACCCAATTGCTATTAATGCTAAACTGACCTGTTGAGTCTCCCGGCTAGAGCTGCTGTTCGACATTGAATACGAAACAATAGATTGTCGACAGTACAAAGGGACTTTCGCTAAGTCTCTAAACTGTCATATAAAAAAAAAGTCTCACTAATGCTCTCCAAGATTTATGTGACATTACGCAAGCTCTGACCTCATGGCAATCTCTTGTCACCCACTATACGTTCAAAGCTTGTAAAATCTGTCATTCTTCCGATTTTCCTCTATGGCTTCCTTGTTTACATTGTGTATGATTCGTCCTGTCGTGAACGACTTAATGTTGCATCCAATGAATGCTTACGCTTTATCTTCCATCTGAGAAGGTCAGATCATATATCATCTGTTCGGAATTCACTAATAGGCTGTGACTTCTTTCGTTTTATCGATATTATGGCACTAGCTCTTCTAAATAAAGTTTTCTAGGCTAAAAGCATTTTTAACTTTTACACCCTGCAAAACCTTGAGATCACTGAAATTCCTTATTCCATCTCATCTGTCTCGAATTGCTAGTCGTTCCTTTTTTGTGCATGCGACTCTGGAATGATCTTCCCTCTTCTTCACCAAGAATTAGCACAGTCACCATTTTCAGGAAACAAGTTTCCCGTCTTCTATCCACCTCTTCTCTTTAGCTTTCTCTTCCCTTTACTACTTAGTTTTCTGTTTCCTCTTCCTAAAAAGTGACGAAACAGACATTCGTTTTCAAGAATCTGAAATAAAAATTGAAAGGAAAAATCCGCCGAGTGAAAGAAAAATGTATACTGCTCTGGAGCGCTTTTGAAAATCCTTTAAAAAACTAATATGGCACACACATAAAGGAAACAGTTATTCCGATGGTTCTGTATTGTGTACTGCTGTATACTTGGATTGATATAACTTCAGATTCCGAGATTTGTTAAAAGAGGTAAATAAACGCAGTGAGAAGATCCCTTGTAACGCGAGATTCAGTGGATAGGGCGCAATATGGCATTCTGCACCGGGCGCAAAAAAAACAAAATGCCAGGCCTGGTTGGGTACTTCCGTTTACTTATGTACAAAACAAAAATAGAATAAATAAATAAAATAAGTAAACCTCTGTTTATATGCTCCTCTTGTTTTATAGTTTGTCGTTCAAACATAGTAGGTCATGCCCCTAATAAAGAAAGAATGTGGGTTGATATTTTTAAGCCGATTTCTACAAATGAGTTTTGAACACAATGTCGATTAACTGACCACCTCCATTCGATACTCCCACAAAAAAACTACTGGTGCCGTTAAATCCGGAGAACGAGGAGCCACTCCAAATCACCATTTTTCGATACAACTTCACCGTAGCGACTGCGGTTTGGCAAGGTGCGCAACTTGCGGAAAATAGAGGTTGTCAGACCTTTTTCTTGCATTTTCTTGCACTTTGAAGGAAAAGCTGTACAATGATGGTTTCTTAGCACACTCCGGCCCAAACAATTGATTTTCTCGTTGTACAGTGCTATTTAGTAAATGAAGCTGCATGTTTGTGCCCCAAATTCGGCAGTTTTGTTTATTGACTCCGCCAGAGAGTGTGTGTATTTGCTTTCGGTGTGTATTGGCTCATAGCTGAAATGGTACATAATGACTTTTCAGAATCGTGTAGGTTTGTCGAAAGTTATTCAACGTTGAAATACCGAAGGTCTAGATGGTGCACCCGTATAAACAAAGATGTGAACTATATTTCAAAATCAATTTTCAAGAATATTTAAAAAAATTTTTTTTCAAATACCAATACAGGACTTTTTTACGGTCAGTAAATGGAAGTTTCCAAACACTAGATGCTTCTCAGTCCCCAAGTATATCTGCTTTGATATATAGTATGTAAATCCAGCCGGAAGCGAGAAAGACCCTTGTAGAAATATCAATAGAACGAACTAGAAATAGTTCAGAGATATCACAAAGGTCAGACTGGCTGAAGGCAATGGCAAAATAGTCAACACCTTTATAGCGCTTTGAACACAATCATACCCAGTCAAATAAAGTAAGAAAGCTTTTCTTCTTCGGTGGGACCATGATACAATAATTAGAAGGTAAGTTAATAAAGGTTCCGTGACGTCACTCAGTTCTTATTGTAAAATGGGTGGAACGATGAACTACCAGGTCTTAAACAGTAACCAGGGAGATTTTTAATATTTGTTGCAGACACAAATATTGGAAACCTTATAAAGACTGTCTAAAGCTGTAGAATAGCCTCGACACACGAATTATGACGAAAATTCAGCATTAATTAGGAATTTGAACCTCATCAATTAGGAGAGCCGATTAGATAAATTTTGTCTAAATCAATTATGAAATCTGAAAAGAGGTCATCTATTGAACGATAGATCATGTTAAAAAGTCCGCTTTTAGGCGTTTTCAAGAGTCAGCTGATTTTAGTTTTAATTTAGTTTAAAATTAAATATTACTTGTTTCCATTAGGGCAACAACGTACCAAAGATATAGTTTTATTTTTAATTTTTCGGTCTCCGACGTTTTTCACTACACTACCACTTCTTACAACTGTCATAATATAATATAATGTGGTATTTTAACGTGCGTCACTCGCTAAGGCGTTCGTCATAATTACGAATTTTATTTATTTTTTGGTTGCCGTGTGTCGAGACTATAAGCAAATAATCCTTCATAACATTTTTAGTGATGAATTCAATAAAAACTAGTTGGGCTGTGGGTTTAACCCTTTAACGAACGTAGACGGAACAAACAGACTTCTTAGAAACTGTTCTTGACTAGTAGCAGAACTAATGCGAAAGTAATCCTGAGATAAGCTAGTACAAATTGCGATAATAACGGTAAATTCATACGATTTTTCAAGATAATTCTAGAGAATTTGTTTTTCTAGAACGTTAGCAAACTAATATTGCTTTCGTACTTCGTTCGCTGCACTAGCACACGTGATCGAATTCGTAGAGTGTATTGAAACGCCGCTAATAAAGTGGGGAGCAAATGGCTTCATTTGGAAATTCGAACGTTTTCAGGAGATATATACAAAACTAATAAATGTAAAGGTACCCCTACACGAGCGGATAATTTGCGCAAATTTGTGTTTGCCAAAAAATATGTGATTTCCCACACTGATAAAAAAATTGTCTTGATTCCAGCAATTCCATAGTCTTCCTTTCGTTGTCTTGAGTTGAAACATTTTTCAGTCTTAACATGAGAATGCTGTGTCAAGAAATTCTTGAGCCAAGCAATTATATTTCTTCGCTCAACACTTATATTTTCGGGCAAGATATTTTTTTTCTCGAAATAAGATTGCTGTAATTTTTACTGAAGCAACTAATTTTTTTTTATTAAAAACAACATTTGTATTAAATAAAGACACGATGAAGCTTTAATTCGACAATATTTATTGAGGCAATTCACTATTTTATTACCTTGAGTTGCTTAAATTAAAAAAATGAGTATCTCAAACCAAGAATTTTTTTTTCTTACTTCTAGTCAACTTTTGTCTTCATCCAAGACAATAAAACCAAGACTATGAGTATTGCTTATCCGAAGACAATTTTATTTTCCTTATATCCAAAACATGATTTGCTTCGTTCAAAAAAAATTGTCTTAAGCTAAGAATGTTTTTTTATCAGTGCATACACTACGAGTTGAACAAACTTCAGTTCCGTTTATGTTTTCGTGGAGAAAACTTGTCCGAATCTACGGTTTTGGCTCTTATAATTGCAGATATTGAGGCAAATTTCAATGAATTCCCTCCAAAATTCGTCATCTGCTTTTCTCACTGCCATTTTCTCACTTAATTTGAGCACAATATATGAGCAATTAAAATTTATATGACTTTAAATGCACCAGCATTACCATACCCGAGGAAACTTGCGCAACGCTGCCCAAAAATTTTCAAACGCCCTTGACTTTCATCAAACAGTTGCGCAACACATCAAACCGCTCCATACACGGGAAAAATGTTTGCACAACAGGCAGCGTTGTTCGACTGTGTATGGGCCCCTTAAAGGAGTTGTCAGACTTGACCGGAAAGGCCAAATGTTTTGAAACTACTGGAAATTCCGGGATAAACTTTAATTTCCAGAAATTGTACGAACAGGGCCGGCTTTAGGTGTTTTGGCGCCCCGTGCGAGATATTTATATGGGCCCTTAAATTTTTAGACATTTATTTTTGTTAGATTACCTTTATTATTATGCAAAATTCTACAATAACCCGAGTAAAAATAAAAGATGGCTTTACAACGGGTGAACACTGGCCGCGACTGGCCAGCGTTTTGCACGACGACGGCCAAACTTAACCAAAAGATCTAAATGGCCAAGAACAAAGTTGTTCGCACGGTATCTTCTTCTTCTTTAAACTCCTTTAATCCCTCATGGGACATAGGGCGGAAACAGTTGCCCTCCAGCGGACTCTGTTTTGCGCGACAGCTCTTAGCTCCGACCAGGATCTCCCAGTTGTTGCGGCTTCTTCTAGTAGGGTTCTTCTCCACGTTGTTCTAGCAGGTCTTCCTACTCGAAGGGAACCTTGCAGATTTCAGTCAAGGGCCTGTTTAGCTAGATTTTCGTTTTCGCGTCGCAAGGTGTGGCCAACCCAATTCCATTTCCTTCGCCTGATTTGGTCTTCTATCCTTTCTTGGCCGGCACGGCGCCATAGTTCTTCGTTTGAAATTCTATCTTGCCAGCGGATTTTTAGGATACGACGAAGGCATCTGTTGATGAAGACTTGTAGGCGCCCTGTTATGAATTGGGTGACTTTCCATGTTTCGCAACCATACAAAAGAACTGACTTAACGTTGGAGTTGAACAGCCGCAATTTGGTGTTAGTGGAAATCACCGTTGATCTCCATATGTGGAACAGGCATGCATATGCGCCTCGTGCTTTATTTATTCTGGAACTGACGTCTTCTTCTGCCCCACCATTTTCGGTAATAATGCTACCGAAGTAGCAGAATTTATTTACCAGTTCCACGTCACGGTTATTCAGCGCTGTTCGTTCAATGGTGTTTGCATTTATCCGCATTTCTTTAGTTTTAGTCGGATTTAGCCTTAAGCCTGCTGGACTACTTTCACACGGTATACGACGGCAAATTTCAACCAAAAAAAGAATCTGCACCAAATGTATTTTTAAACTAGTGATGAGCACTTTTGTCTTGTTCTTGCAGTTTTGTCTTGTTCTTGCACATTTATCAAGAACAACAACAAAACTTAGTTATGCTAGCAAGAACAAGAGCAAGACTAACTGTGCAAGAACAAGACCCAGAGCAAGACTTCTTACAAGATTCTTGCAAAATATTCACGTAAATTCATTCTTTTAAAAACAAAAAATATAAAACTGATTTTTATGTTCAAGTAATTATGATATAAATACATGTGTGTATATTTACTTTTTAGTATGATAATTGTAAAAGCATTTGTACATAATCACTTTGCATGCATTGTGCGCCAACGAAATTCGCAATCAATATTTCTGCATTTCGTAGCAAAATTTGCCGAAATGATTTAAGTAGATGTTTTGCACTGTCTAGTAGTAATGAGCAAAATAGTCTCATGCTTGCAATCTTGTCTTGTTCTGGCACATTTAGCAAGAACAAGAACAAGACTTAGTTATGCCTGCTAGAACAAGAACAAGACAGACTGCACAAGAACAAGACTAGACTAGTCTTGTCTTATTCTTGCGCTTGCTCATCACTATTTTGAATGTGCTTTATATGAACTTGATCAGTTTCGTTATGCACAATCGTCCTTTGGATTATTATACTTAAAGACTATCGATGCCCAAAAGAAACAAGCTCTTCCGTCATCGGTTTGTTTTTCGGAAAGTGTGAACTCCAGTCCGTCCTTTTGAGTCCGTCGCGTGCGTCGTTTAGGTTTCTCAGAGCGAAGAGGAGAAATTTCTTCTATACTGGCACCAGCCTACCGTTACTTACCGGAAATATAGGGTCCCAGATCGGGCAAGAATATTCCAGGATTGGGCAGACGAACGAAAAGAAAAGAGTTGTTATCGAATTCTTGGGCTCTTCTCTCAATAAAGCCAAGAAGCTTTTGGCTTTGGAAACAATATTATGGTAGTGAAAGTTAAAATTTAATTTATTGACTAGAACAAAGCCCAAGGCCGTAAGGTTGAGGTAGTCGGCCGACCCTTTCTGAAAATATGTTGCTGTTCATTAAGGCGGGTTGATTAGAGGAGCAATCTTATCGTAAACAAGTTTCTCGAGTAATTGTTTATAAGATGGCAATACTCTTGTGGTTTTCTAAAACAAATTATTTTAAAAAATTGGATTAACGCATGTTATTATTCAAAGAATTTCATTTTAAACCATATCGTACCTTATAAAACATGGCATAACAGCAATAAAAACCCGCAAAAAAATACGAAACAATTTTATTACATTACTCAAACATCGGCATTTCTCATAACGTATAGTCATTCATTCATTATTATTACTTGCTAGCTGTTATTGCTAATTTCTAGGAGGTAAAATTGTAATAAAATATTCAGTAAATCTGTCACTTTCATACCTTCGGGTCGCTGTAAATCCCTTCGTAGTGAATGAAATTAAAAAAGTAATGAATGAAAATTATTCCTAATGAAACCCTCTACAAAAAACTTGTTAATATTTTTTTTTTTTTTGTTAAAGTTGAAGGAAAAAAAGTTATAGCCTTTAAAAGAAAATATTGTGACTAATTTTTGTGTTCTAAGGCTTATAACTTCTTAATTATTCATTTTGCCACAAAATTTCTAAGTAATAAATTGTAGATTATTTAATTCTAAACACAAAGTGTCCTTGCAAATTTTCGGTAAGATGTACCGTTTCGGAGGTATAGTGGAAAAACCATTTGCACACGTTTTCCAAGATGGCGGCCAAATGGGGGGGGGGGGTTAGAATCCCGAAAACTCAAACTTAAACTCACATAGACCCCCTACACATCCCAAAAATAAAACCTTGTCCTCCATTTTTGCAATGTTAAAGTACCATTTCCATGTACTATTCCCGTCGATAACGGTTTGTTGAAGATAAAATGGAGGAGACCAAAATTTGATTTGAACAGTCCTGCAAAAACCAATGAGGCAGGCTATTATTGGTTGTTGTTAGCAGCGACTGATCAAGAGTTCTGACCGCCCTAGGCTAATAATGACGACGCGCCCCCGTCAGGTGTGTTACGGACGGCCTAAAAAGTAGTAAGTGAGTAGAGTAGTAGTGTGAAAATTTTAACATGGTTCATACTACCTATAAAAGTTTTCAGATCGATCTGCAAGCGAAACTAACGTTGCCCTTTAATCTGCATGACATTCAACCATAGCGTGGCAAACCATTTTTTAAGCTGACCGTACATAAAGGCAAAGTACCTCACGCATTATAAGACCAGAAGCATGACAAGTGACTGCAGGCTACCGAGTAGAAAACCAAATCCATGTCGTGTTTGGCCGCATGACTTGGATTGGCTTAGTTTCTATAAACAACTTAGTTTCCATTGCCATTGACCATCCCTCACTCTACCAAATCTGTGAAGCCTAGGCCGAACAAATGGTTCAATGGGGAATGTATGAACGCAATCAAAGCTAAAGAAGCCGCCTATAGAGCATACAGACGTTCGCCTAATGAGCCACTTCGTCGTGAGTACGTCAAACTTAGAAACTCCTGTAACTCCATCATCAGGAAAGTCAAATCATCATTTGATGATAGATTGAGAAGTAAGATTCTTAACTCCACTACAGGCAGCAAAAACTACTGGTCCTTGGTAACTGCCATCAAGAAGAATTTTACTTCCTCCTCAACACCTCCTTTTATTCACAACAAGGAAGTGATAACAGAAAGCAAACCCAAGGCCGACCTATTAGCTTCTCTGTTCGCCGCAAATTCTTCTTTACCCGATGCTGCTATGTCACCCCCCACTCTCGAGAATACCACCCACTCAATGGACGGAGTTCACTTCAGGACTCGCGAGGTGTTTAGGTGTCTCAGAGAACTCGACGCCAATAAATCCACTGGTCCCGACAAAATCCCCCCTATGGTACTTAAAAAATGTGCCTCACCTTTGGCTAAACATCTGCGCAAACTTTTTGCCCTGTCTTACTTCTCCGGAGTGTATCCCGACTCTTGGAAACTAGCTCATGTTCAGCCAATCCCAAAAAAAGGTGAAGCCAGCGACCCCTTAAACTACCGCCCAATAGCAATTACTTCTGTTCTCTCCAAAATCATGGAGACAATAATCAATAAAAAGCTGATGAAATATCTAGAATCCAACCAAATTATACACGACAGGCAATACGGCTTCAGATCTAAACGGTCTACTGGCGATCTGCTTGTGTGTTTAACCGAGCGTATCAACCAAAGCATTCACAGCTTTGGTGAGTCTAGCCTGGTTGCTCTAGATATATCAAAGGCTTTTGACAGAGTATGGCACCCAGCTCTGTTGAATAAACTCCAAGCTATTGGTATACACTTAGTTCTAAGGAACTGGATTAAGAGCTTTCTTTCATGCCGTTCAATCAAGGTAGTATTGGATGGCGTCGAATCCAACCCCCACGCCATTTCGGCCGGAGTTCCCCAGGGGTCAATTCTCTCACCCGCACTTTTTCTAATCTTCATTAATGATCTGCTCTCAATCCCCTCCAACCCACTTCACTGCTTCGCTGATGACGGTACTCTGAATTTCTCTTACTCCTTCGACAATATAAGACAAGCACGTGCCAGACCTTGTCTTTACCACCGTCAACTGATGTCGGCTTCGATCAACCGGGATATCGAATCGATTCTTCATTGGGGCGAAATGAACCGAGTCGAATTCAATGCCACAAAAACGAAGCACTGTCTGATCTCCAACAAAAATTGTACCGACCTTCCTCCTGTCTCGGTGGGTGGAGTGAATCTAACGGCTGACTCAACTCTCAACATCCTAGGGGTAACTTTAACGGAGCATCTGCGATGGAACGATCACATATTCCAAATCGCCAAACAAGCCTCCCAATGCCTTGGATTTCTCAAGAGATGCAAGTTCCTCCTCCAGCCAGCCACATTGGCTACAATATACAAATCCTACATTCGGCCGCGCCTCGAATACAACTCATCTGGGCAGGCGCCCCAAAAACCACCTTGGCCTGTCTCGACAAGGTGCAAAATCGTGCCCTCAAACTCATTGGTGATGGCCCCTTTCGCGCCTCCATAGACACCTTGAGCCACCGTAGGAATGTAGCAACCCTCTCCATACTTTATCGCTATTACCATGGCGACTGTTCCACCGAAATTCAGGACCTCCTGCCTGCACGGCAATACTTTTCCCGCAACACAAGACTAGCCCGCTCGGCTCACCCCCATACCCTACAGCCCCCTCGTTCACGCACAATACGGTTTAGAAGTTTGTTTATGAATAGAACAATTCGACTGTGGAATAATCTCCCGCAGTCGTTATTTCCGAACTCGTACAACACCTTAGAGTTCAAACGTGAGGTCCATCGTCATTTTCTTCTACACCCTCCAGACCCCCTCTAACCTTTCCTATTCTCCTCTATTCTTCAAACCAAGCTTACTACTAGACATTGCACCATGAACTGAACGACATGACGGACTGGTAGTACAAAGGGTTACACCTAAGCTTGGTTTTTTCATATAAAAAAAAAAAAACAAAGAGCGTGGTCATCTAGTGTGTGAAGTTACTTCGACTTGAGTATTTTTTAAATATGTACACTTCTGTTATTGTTAAAGAGGAGAGGCATCATACAAGTGAAACATTTTTGCAACTGATTAATGATTTATTTGAAAATTATAGTAATTAAGTATAATAATCTAATAATAAATTATTATTAGATTATACAAAAATCCTTTTTCGTTTGCAAATCTTTCCACAATTTTTTCAAATTTAATAATTTGTAAAAAATCACTTTATATGTTATATTAGCGAGAGTGCTGCAAGTTTTTGCTTGCGGAGTGTGGAGCGCAAGTAATTTTTCACTCTTTTAAGTGCTGAAAAAACCCTTTCTCTACCTACTGCAGTTGGTAACACTCATTGTCAAAAAAATTCTTTATATTATCTCCACATTCCACCCTTTGGGGTTCTGGCAGAAATAAAATGCTCGACCTCGGTGTCAGATTTTAAAAACTGCGCAAAATGGACGCTTTCTTCTGCAAAGGTTTCTTCTAAATCAGTGGCATATAGTTGTTTTAACTCGTTTGCTTTGTTTCTAATAAATTCACTGCCGTCTAAGTCATGCAGTTTCCATAAGAAACCAAATTTGGTGTTTACTGTATTATAAATAATTTGCCGTTTTTTAAGAGTCATCTAGCGGCAAACGCGAGAACTAGGTTGCACCATTTAAATTCCGAATTTCCCATACAAAATGAAGTTTAAATTTACGTCCGTTATTGCGAGGCGGATTAAACAAAACTCGCACCAGGCACTTTATTGCCAGCTCACCCACTCGCTTAACCACCGACCGATTCGAGTAACAAGTCAGTGTTTTTGCTTCACGCGCCCTTTTTGAAATTTCAAAATTTATTTTTAAAATCGGGGACTTTCAAGTCTCAAGCGCATTTAGTTTTAGTGCTTTTGTCTCGGTCTAGTTGAAATATGTATGGTAGATGCAATGATGCTAGAGTAGTGCATGCGAAGACACGATTTCAGAACGCCCCCCGATCCTCCTTAGACTTTGGGCAAAAACTTCAATGAATTTGTCGGCAAACAAGTGGCAAATTTCTTGGGGACATGAATATTGTTTTGTGCCGGTTGTCACTATACCTCTTTCAGTTGAACTCACAAGCAGGATTGGTAGGCTCAGGTGGCTCTCAAGAGCTTCTATTGGCCAGCACTAGTGTTTATTGGTAGAAACTGAACACAATAGTTGCAAAATGAAGTAAAATAAAGGGCCCTTGCCAGCTGTATCTCACCATTTTTCAAATACAAGCTTTGTATACGTCCTGTGCATATCCAGCGATTTGCCTGCTATGGTGGAGATGTTATCATATTTAATAGCTAAATGAATGAACACATTACTGGATCGCGGCGGCACCCCCAGGGTCATGGCACCCTCGGGCGGTCGCCCGGGTTCACCCCGCCCTAAAGCCGGTACTGTGTACCTATGACGTGGAAAACAATTCCCCGTCAAAAATTTCTGATGTAAGGTTTGAAAAATTCGTGATGTTTGATTGAGAGTAAAGAGTATTTGGATTTTGACAAGTGATGTCTTGTTGGAAGCTATCACTCTACTGAATCCAGAAAAGGTGACTTAGTTCAAAACAGATATCATTTCAAAGAATTTGTTAGATATTAGGAAAAGCAATTTAAGGTGCTTTAGACCTTTAGCCTAAGTCTTTTCATTTAAACAAAAAAGGGGCTCGACCGAATGTTATGAAATTTTCTTCAGAGCATGTTTTCTTAAATATTCTTTGATCGGCACCTCAAAGACGTCGATATCATTGTTGATTCGCGTGATATCGTGCAGGTACAGAAATCACATATGTCGTTAAAACAAAAAAAAAAAAGCGAATTTTGTGAAAATATTTTTAAATCATATTTCCGTTAATACTCTGCGAAAGACACCTAAACGAAGTCGATATCTTTAATGGTTTCCGCGATATCGTGCAGAAACATATGACCAGTACAGTACGTACGCACACACACACAAACATACTTCTTCTCAAATGATTATATTGTAACCTTGAAAAATGAAAATACGTTGAAAATTACGATTTTCGAACCGATTACAATAACTTCTCTATAAACTCGAAGTTAATAAATGAACATTACAAAACAACTGAATGAATATTGATGTGTTTTTTCAAATAAGTAAGACTTGCCACATAAAACACCGTCATTATCAACCAATCTCGCATTCATGCCAAGAACCTAAAAGCATTGCATGTAAACTGTACAACGGCAAATTGATGGCCATTCACGTGAAGTTTTAATAACTTTGACAGGCCAAATATGAACTGGCTTAAGCGCATAATAATTACATGATTCAATAAACAGCAGCCAATTGTATTTATTACTAAAATTTATCCCCAAAATTGGTGCATTATCCTGGCAAAATGTTAAGCTTCCGCGTGACTACAAGTCTTCGGGTTGCCACGTATCCAATGAATGGAGGCGTGAAATGTTAACATTTTGTCATATCAGCTGTGGTCTATCAGTCCGCCTCATAAATTTGTTGGCATTTTCAGTGGCCATGTACCAATTTAATTTCGAAAATATTTCACTCCGCGTTTATTGAAACAATTTCCCTCCACGGCGAACTGACCCAGAGATCATAACAGTACATCAATGATATTCGCCCCACCTTCCATATTTGCATTTAATATTGAGCGCCACATTCTCCAGCGCCGTGTTGTTTTATTTGCATTAATTGCCAGTTGCGGTCTTGTTTGTGTCTAATTCAAAAATTGGGAAAATTATTCAATTTCGACAATTGATTCGTTAATGTACGTAAATGCGGCTTATGGATTTATCGATGATTTAAATCAAAAGCCTCAAACAGTAATTAATAGTCTCACCTGGATGTAAAACTAATTTCCATAAATGAGATAATCTCTGGCCTCCGTCATGGTCCCTGGTGTGGAAGTGATAGTGGGTGCAGCGCTCTCGTTTCCAGTATGCTACCTGATAGCTGATATTATGCTCCTGGATGCTCCCGAAGGTATTTTCACTTTTATTTACGCGAAAACAATGGTGGCTTGCAAAATGCTGGAAAACAATTGGGGAAAAATGATATAAGTTAAATGTTTTATTGGATTTTAGATAAACCTTGTGTACTCTACGGGAGAGACTATGACCGTCCCAAAGGGGATGTCATACAAGACATATTTAGTGGTTCTGAGGGAGTTTGCAGTTGATTTGGAGCTACAGTGATGTCCATTATGCACATGCAACTAATAAGTTGATTTTCTCTTATGTGATCCAAATAGATTATTTTATTTATTAATTATTAAAGAATCTACCATAATTTTTTTTTTAAGAGTAATACAGCCCTTTTCATAACTTCATGGTAACGCAGATAGATCATATACACATTATTCAAAAAGTGCAGGTTGCAAGTTGAAGTTTCCAAAATACAACCGCCTGTGCAAGCCTCCACATTATCTTGCGACGATTTTTATGCATGCATTCTGATAAAGAAATAAGAAGAACGAATGCCAAAATGTAGAGTTGCGCCCGTCTTACACGAGGCAATTCATTTGTCACAGACACGATATTAAATTGTACTGAGGCCTCAATTTTTTTAAAAGTCACGGTTCAAAAATAATGTTCTACTTGTATATGAGCGTGTATCGAAATAAAAAAAGCGAGGTGTGACATCCAATATGAACTGCGGCGAGGTGAGATTGTAAACACTAACTGGAGAGATATTTTTTACATTGCACAGTGGGGCCAAACCCAAAAAAGCTGGTCAAAAGTCAGAAAATCAAGTAATTGGTTCAAAAGTCCGTATTCGAGGATTTTGTGGTCGCTGATTACAAATTTCATGTTAATTTGACTTTTGGCCAGCTGCTTCGGATTTGGCCCGTGCATTGTTTGAGAGAGTGAAATTTTATACCGGAGATATTTCTTACGTTTTTTATGGAAATACCTAAGTTTGGTACTGGAGAAGCACTTCTTAGTTCTTTCGTGGCAGCAATATTTAAAATATAAATATTCATTGTTGAGGCTAAGGCAGTTTAATGCATATTAGAATTAAACTTGTAAAAATGCTCTTCATTGTTTTTTTTTTTTTTAATTTGCTTTAAGTCCAATCACCGAATCACCTTTAGGGTATTTAATGCCTTTTTATTTTAGATGGATAACATTAATTCACAAAGAAAAGGTCCAATTAAACATGACTCGGAGCCACTTGGGAAAGGAAGCATGGTCATTCGGCTATAGTGAACATTAATTAACATGCAACATCATCATCTCTGGCGATCTTGGACATTAATCAGCACCACTTTACATAGTAATCGTTATTGACTAATATAATTTTAAGTTTATTATAATCGAACATTCACTTAAAATTTACGATATTCCTTCAAATTTTACTCTGGTAACACCTATCACCTCAACACATGCCCACGTATAAAAACTCATCCCTACTTCTATCATCAAAGCAAGATCACTTCACTTTACGGTTTTCTTTTGTATCCCCACTTGAATTGAATTCAAGCAAATTGATAAAAATTGTTGCGCACGAAGCGATCGCTCTCTTGGACCAAATCGTCGACGAGGTAAGTTGGTTTGAACTTCACCCTTTTTTAATTTTCCTATTCCTACATTCCGTTTGTTTTTGGGGCTCGACCATTAACAAACTATTAACTTTCCTTGTTGTTGGGACTCGACCATCAACAAATTACTAACACCTTTTACTTTGTTTTTGGGATTCGACCAAAGCCTTCTGTATTTACAAGCCATGCTGTAGGTGTTTGTATGTAGTTGTATGAAGTCCCAACTACAAATCGTGAAAAGTCAAAATCCCATTAAAAACAAGGGACAAAATTTTTCGTACCGCTTACGAGTGAGGTTTTGTTAAAAATAATAGTTATTTAAACAAAATAAAAAACGTGCAAATGTGCAAAAAGTGCTTAAAATAAATGTGATAAGATAGTAATTAAAATAATATGTGGTTAATAAGATTCGTTTGCGGGATTTATTAGTCATGGAGGACCGTTTTGTTCTCAGAAACGTATTGTGTGTTATGTTGCAGCTAATTATTAAAATATTAATAATATAAGGTATAAGAATATATTAAAAGAGATTTTACTTCAAAGAGGAAATAGAAAATCATTTATTTCTTCAATGTTTTAATGATAAAGTGCGTGCGCATTCATTCAATTTCAAAATATGTAATTTACTGTGCTTAAGGTGGATTTTAATAAAGTAATTAAAGATCTTGATGAAAGTGATTTAAAATAAAAGATGATTGTAGATTTTATAACTCCAACTTTTATTTGCTTGTCACACTTTCAAACTACAAGAAGGAAGTGAAGGTTGTCAAAATGACGTCTATCTACCAAGTGTCAATTTGCTTAAGTTGGTAGCTCAATAGCGTTTCCAACACCCTGCCTCAACTTCTACAAATTGATAGTTGGTGTACAATCACAATATTTATATTCCTAAAAAAAAGTATTTACTTTATTCACTATAATTCATTATTTGATTTAACAATCCCAAAAAAAAACTTAAAGTTGTACGTTAAATTCGAATTAATACTTATTTTCAAAAGTCATGACTAATTTTTTAAAATGATTATAATGAATGTCTGATGGCAGTATTTTTGTAAAGGCATCTGCAGGTATCTCCTTAGAAAGTAAAAAATGGATTTCGATAATCTTGTCTGCAACTGCTTCCTTTACATAATGAAATCGTATGTCAAGATGTTTTGTTCTTCCATGATTTTCTTGTGCGTTTGCTATGCCTTGAGCACTCTGACTGTCGCAGTAAATAACCGTCGGGCTCTTATGCATGTTTAATTCTGTCATTAAATTCCTAAAAAATGCAGCGTCTTTGGCAACAGAGGACAACGTTATATATTCCGCCTCTGTACTGGAGGTGGCAACTATTTTCTGTTTTCTTGAATTCCAGTGGATTGCTCCACCAGCAAATACGAATACGGATCCTGACTGTGATTTTCTGTCGTCTGCATTTCCTGCCCAGCTTGAATCGGAGTACGCATATATTAATTTGTTTGTTTTTCTATATGTTATTTTTGCATCTTTCGTGCCTAGTAAGTACCGTATTAATTTAACTGCTAAATTCCAGTGTTTCTGTCTTGGGTCTTCGGTGTATTGTGATAGCACATTTACTGTGTATGAAATGTCCGGTCTAGATGAGATTGACAAATATAACAGCTGACCGATTAATCTCCTATACTTAGTTTTATCAACAGTATGATCCTCTCCAGGAACCTTTGGATTTTGTTCCAATTTTGTACCAACTGGCATCGGTAAGCGTACAGGTTTGGCTTCTTCTAGCCCATATAATTTAATTAAATTGTTAATATATCCTATTTGACTTATCTTTATCACATCACTTTCTCTTTCTATTTCTAGACCAACGCATAACTTTGGCTCACCTAAATTGCGAATATCAAAGTTTTCGGATAATTTTTGTATAACTGTGTTGTATTCAGCATTGTGGTAAGTGGCTATAATTAAATCATCCACATAAACAGGGATTATTGTTATATTTTCTTTTAATATTTTAAAATAAATGCAATTATCATATTTTGAGGGTTTGTATTTTAAGTTCTTTAACGTTTCATCTAACTTCAAGTTCCATTGTCTTCCAGACTGCTTAAGTCCGTAAATTGCCTTTTTTAGCTTACAAAGTTTAGTACTGTTTACCGTAAAACCTTCCGGTTGTTCCATGAATATTTCCGTATCAAGTTCCCCATTTAAAAATGCTGTGGATACGTCGATGTGGTATAAACTCAGACTATACTCTATAGAAATGGCTAAAGTTAATCTAATTGAGCTAATGTTTGCTACTGGTGCGTATGTATCGGTATAGTCCAGCCCATAAATTTGGTTATAACCCTTTGCAACCAACCTTGCTTTTCTTCTGTCAATTGAGCCATCAGGTCGAAATTTAGTTTTGAATACCCACTTTGAAGTGATAATATTTTTATCTTTGGGCCTGTCAACTAAATCCCAAGTTTTATTGTTAATTAATGAATTGTACTCACTTTGCATTGCTGTATACCACTCCTGGCAGTCGCCCATTGTTTCTACTTCCTTCAGATTTAATGGATCCTGTCTTACATTGGCTTCTTTTTCCATTTGAGATACTATTGATTCCTTTATTTGGCAGTTGTCTTCCTCGAAGACTCCTCTTTCATTTTCACCATCATCTTCATCCACAAGTAAATGATTATTTTCGTCGTAGTTTGAACACACAGGAGAGCGTTTATTTTCAGGTACGTGTACAGTGTACACTATTAGCTGTCAAATCGATATAAAATTCATAAAAATTTTGCTTTACCTGTTTTGCTTCCGCATCATTAGGGATTTCATCTACAAATCTGGCGTCTCGACTTCGTATGACACTTCTCGTACCAGGTTTCCACAATCTGTATGTCCCATTTTCTTCGCTGTTGCCAACCAGAATATATTGTTCACTTTTGGGATCAAATTTTCCAGACTTTCCATCTTTTGTTAAAACATATGCTTTTGAACCGATACATCTTAAATAAGAAATGTTCGGTTTTTTATTTGTCCAAAGTTCCTCTGGCGTTAAGTTTTTGTTTATTTTTGTTGGACATCTGTTTCTTATAAATGCTGCACTAGCTACAAGTTCAGCCCACAATAACGACGGCAGGTTTGCTTCAAGCATTATGCATCTTGCCATTTCCACTAAAGTTCTATTCATCCTCTCCGCAACTCCATTTTGCTGAGGCGTATGTGGAGCTGTTAATTCATGTCCGATACCATTTTCTGATAAAAACTCTTCAAATTTGACACTACAATATTCCGCACCATTATCGCTTCTTAATTTCTTTATTTTATTTCCACTTTGATTTTCTGCATATGCTTTAAATTCCTTAAATTTTTCCAAAGCTTCACCTTTTCTTTTCATAAAATATATAAATGTTTCTCTTGAATAGTCGTCAATGAAGGTGATGAAATACAATGACTTCCCAATTGATTCACTTCGCATCGGACCACATATCGACTCATGCAACGAAGACTATAGTAACTCATTTTTGGGGATTTTTGAGTTACCATTGTGCATGGCATATATTTACCTGAAGTTCGAAACGAAAGGGTTAGGCAACCAGAAATACTAGCATAAAAATAGTAAGTCATTTTTGGCCATAAAATACAACGAATACTATATTATCTCGAGATACTATACTTCACCAAATATATGCCATGCACAAAACCCCCAAAAATGAGTTACTATAGTCTTCGTTGCATGAGTCGATATGTCAGTATGCACAACTTCTAATCTTTCGATTGTTCTTTTTTCTTCACTAGTACTGAATGGTTTCACTACTTGTTTACCCCTTATACATGTAACACAATTTAAATTACCTGTTTTGAATTTTGTTGGTAAGCCATTAACCATGTTCTTCGCTTGTAATTGTTTAAGCGAATTGTTGTTTAATTGACCCATTCTTTTATGCCACAGTTCCAATGACTCCTCTGGCTTTTGTGCAAAGTAACTTTTATCACTATTTGACATTTCCACTATGTATAGTCCATTCCGCTTTTCGGCCAAAACTAATAATTGTTGGTTTTTGCCATGCAACCTTGCTTCATTTTTTATGAATTCTATTCTACATCTATTATCCGTTGCTTTACTAATTGAAATTAGATTTTCCTTTAAACCCGGCACGTACAGCGTGTTGTAAAGATGAACTTTTTTACAAGTGTTTTCCACTATACATTTAATACAACTATTCCGATTCCAACAATCCTTTCTAGATTGTTATTTGCTAACCTCACAAATTTATTTTTGCAGCTTCTTAAATTTTTGAATGCTGATTTATCTAAACACATATGGGAAGTTGCCCCACTATCCAGACACCATGTTTCACTTTTGTTTTCGTTTAACTCTCCACTACAGGATCGCATACTTTGCTCCATAACTATAAAACCTTGATCTTGTTCAGTCGGTTTGACAGTATCACAGCCATTCCCCGTTTTTGCACTTTGCCGATTTTTCCAACAATTTTTTGCCATATGTCCCCTTTTGCCACAAGACCTACAATTAAAAGGAAAATAATTAGTTTTTGGGCCATATTGTTTTTGTGAATATTTTTTCACTTCCATTAGCTTAGTGTTGAAAGCATTATTGTTTTCCCGTTTCCTATAACCAGCTTCCAGTAATCTGCTGCACACCGTCTTTAATTCTGGATATGCGCTTTGCGCGTCAAAGGCTGCTTGGATGTCTTTATATGTCTCTGCCCAGCGGGAAATAAGACAATCGCTTACGACGAAAGCGGAAAATAAGCGCTTACATATCACTGCGAATGTAATGTATTTGTAAGCAAACGTTGTTTTGAACTGTTCGTGGAATTTCTCTCTTTACGATTATACGAACAAGAATAGCAAAAGTTGGTCTATAATCGAAAACCAACTGCTTTTTGGATGCTCAAATAAAAAATGCGAAAGCTTTTTACAAACAGAAAAGCTTAATGAACGAAAAGAATGTAAACTGCTTCTCTCTGCCTTCTTTCTAAGCGCTTAATAAGCTTTTATTTCGCAGCGGCATTGAAGTGCTTACGTCTGCGGACATGCTATGTTAAAAAGAAGGGAACACTCTTACAAACAGTAAGCGCATACAGCTTCTAAGTAAGCGCTTTTTTTTCTCTTAAAGAGCGCTTCATTTCCCGCTGGGTGCCAAGCTATCCAACAACAATACCACGAAAAGGTCATCGTCCATGTTTGCTCCGAACTCTCGTAAACGATTTACTATCGCATTAAATTCTCGTACGTATTCTTCTATAGTTTGGTTGGGGCGCATTTGCATGTTTATAATTTTCCGAAATTCTTCCGTTTTTTGTCTGGGTCCTGTTTTCTCATACGTAGTTTTTAAGAAGTTCCACACATCCTTAGAAGTTTCTAAATTTCTCACTAACTGCACGATGCTCGGTTCAAGTGCTAATATAATTTCCGATTTCAATTTTCAAGAAATTTCTCAAGAATTTCTCAAGAAATCCTTTTAACATAGCGAGAAACATGTACGCGGTGATGAATAAATACATACGCGCGAAAGAACGCCGTAACTTTGGCACCTCGCGCGACTATGATTACCCTCGAATAACCCTTTTTCAAAATGCGATCCATTTTTTTTCTCAACGGAATATTAAAAAGAATTGAAGGAAGTATATGTGGTTTTTTTTTCTAGTCAAAATATGGTGGAGAACACATTTGTATACCAATTTGTTATAAACAAATATGAAAATATCCCAGCGGGAAATGGAATCATACCAAGAGGCATGATGGTGGCCTTTTTTGGAAGGCGGAAAGGCCTTCCTTTTGGCATTCCGCTCCATATCTTTTTTGTGAAGCCATGTCATTAGGAGGAATGAGTTGAAAAGCTCTAAAAGCTCATTATCCTTCCCCACGCATTCCCGGTAAGGCGTTTGTGATACATCTTTTTTGTTGCTTCCAAGGCAAACGCAAAAACCATACTTATCCATGTTTGACCCTTGCATTTTACTTTTTAGGAACTACGAATACGAACTCCTTCCTAAAAGCTTCTTGAGGAAGGCCTTCACACTTTTCCCGCTGGGATTATATAAAAATGCAAGTTTTCGGATCGGAAAAAATCATGATAAATCTATGTTAAATGACGATTCAATTGCCGCAAGAAAGATAAAAATCGAAAAATTGGATCACCCGAAATTAATTAAAAAAAAAAATGATGAAAATCTTTAGTTGTTAATAAAATTAACAAAAAAAAATTTTTGAACGAATTCAGTTTGGATTTACCTTAGGAATGATAAACACTATCGAAAAAAGTCAATTTCAAGAGAAAATGAATTTTCATCAATTTCAGGTGATCCGTTTGAGAAATTCTGACCCTATTATTTTATCCTATTTTATAAGTCATTTTCGTTTGTTTAAATAAGATTTTTTTACGGAGTTTTTATTTTGCAAATAGAAAAATAGTGCTGTATTATTTTGTTTGTTGTTGGAACAAAATAAGAAAGAACTAAAAGTTATTTGTGTACATTTTGAAATATGTGTTCGAGAATTCATTTAAGTGCCTAATAAAATTCTTTCAAGTAAATTTTGTTTTAATTAATTCTATTTTGGAGATAAAAAGGGGTACAATTTATCAACGTAATAAGTCAACAATCCGGTAAAAAGGTGAAGGCAGCAGTAATTTTCCGAATTTATTCCCAAAAAACACATAACCACACTTCGAAGTCCCATGAATCTTTGAATGGGAGTGTGAGATTATGTTGTGCATGGCTTGTAACATTAACAAAGTATTAACCTTCCCTTTGTTGTCGGTGTTCGACCATCAACAAATCAATCCTTCTTCCGTTTTTCTTTTCTTATTATTATACCAAGCTCAAGGCCAACTCTAGAAATCAGGTGAGTACCTTATTCAAAATTATTGATAAAATTCCACATTTATTTTTTTTCTCTCTCGTTTATTTGGTGATTCGGTGAAGTTTATTTCTGCCAATATTTTTCTCGTTATTCATTTTTTTTAATTTCTAAAGTTAACGAATTTACGATGATTTCTTAATTGATAACGGTAGCTTACATCGTTGATGAGGTGGTGAACATGGTGAACACTGATAAATTCAAATTATAGCTCACAACGTTGTTGAGGGTGTTATAGTAAATTTTGGGTGGATGTTCACTTGCGTTAAACCTTGAGTTGAACTCATAACATGTTATATAATGAAAATTGAATGTTTTGAATTTTATTAACTAACTAACTGAATTAATTAACTAATAATTTAACAATTATAACTTACACAATTATTGTGAATTTTGAATTTCATATTTTATATTATTATTAATTTATTGAAATGAGTTTACTAAATAAAATTGAAGTGTTGTAAATTGAATTTGTACTCTTTTATTCAAGTGTTCTGCAATTAGAAGCCAAAAGGCGGCAAATAATTTTTCTTTATTTTTTTTGAGGTTTTTGATACAAAAACACCTCGTCTCATTTGAAGTATGACATTATACTGACTCAAAAGAAAAAAGAGGCACCTCTTACAAACACATTTTATAATCATGTCCTCTCCAACACCTATCTAGTCCAAATTAGTTTAATATAGTGATATTTTTATTTTTATTATTATTAACATGGATTATTTTATAGTGAATATAAGAACACTTCTACTAAAAACCCATCTTCTAGTCAAATTAGAAGACACGGTACTCCGTCGTCGAATTAGACTCTCGCCGTTGGGAGCTAGTACCACTGCCTAGTAATCGATAGTTTTCCATATCCAATTTTTAGCCCAACCAAAAGAGCTGTCAGGTTCTTTGGGAAACCAATTGGTTGAGTCTTATTCGCTTTTTCGTGTTTCTGTGCCAATGCGAACTCTACCGACGATTCGGAGCCGGAATGCGTTTTTGTTCATTTCTTACTCTGCCATTCTTGCCTACAGGGTGCATTGCTGAAACTAACAAAACGGCCGGCTGGGGTTAGGTTTTGGATATACTAATCGTATGGTTGGGGGGAAATCGTAGAGGCAGTAGTTGTATGAAATTTTTGACGACCCACAACTCTCAACTTTAATAAAAATTAACAGACTAAAACTAGCCGGCTTTGAAATCAGGATAGAGGACAATCGTATCCTAAAACGGCTTATCGCATCAGAAATGTCGGGAAATACTTAGACCATAGGTGACCCAGGAGGAGATGGAATAGGCTCTGTGACTACTGACGCTGAGGCAATGCTCAATATGCGGAACAGGAGACATGCTGCAAGGGACCGTCAAAATTGGAGAAATACCCTAGAGGAGGCCATGGCTCGATTTGAATCGTAGCGCCATTGAATGGATGGATGGAACTTTTCGTTAGCGCCCCACGCTTTTTTACATTTAAGTGGCTGCAGCTATAAAAACCTTACATTCAAAATTAGTTTTTTAATTTTTTGGTGTTATTTTAAAAATTTGTATTTTTTAGTTCATTTAAACTATTTATATTTATTTTCTACTGTTATTATCTGTCTTCCGCCATTTTTAGCGACCAGATTTAAAATTTCGGTTAGATTTAAAATTACGTCACACAGCTTTCTGTATTCCACCTGTTGCATACTTTCATATGATACCCATGTCGTGGGCTCGATGGAACATAATTGCAATAATCGGCCGCCATCTTGCAACCGCCTTCTTGTTTTTTTTTACAAAATGATCAGATTGCATTTAGTACTTATACTTGATGAGTTTAAATCAGGTTGAACCCGAGTCCAACTACATGTAGGCGGTAGTCGAGTTGAGTTAGGGTCGACTGAGCTCGTCGCAGCTCTGATACCTGGGTTGAGTTGAAATTATGCATACGTGAGTTCAAATAGTTGAGTAGTTGAATTTAATTGACAGCAGCATCTCTGTGTTTTATTACAACGTGTATTGCTTTTTTTTTCAACTCAACCTCAACTCAACTATTCAAAACTAATGTAAACATGTTTATCACGCGAACTATGAATGTGGGCAAAATTTGTAGCTGCTCAGTTGAATTTTTTACCTTTTAGTTTATTATAAATCTTCTACAATTTTGTGTTGGCCGCCATTTTGAATTTAGAATAGCGGCACACAACTAATTATATTTTAACTGTCATAACTGTCATTTGATACCCATGTCAGAGGCGCTGAGCACAATTGCCAAAATCGGCCGTCATTTTAGAACCACATACCTGCATTTTTTTTACAAAATGGTCAGATTGTATTGTCATCCAAACTAAACGTGTATGAAAAATTTCAGCTCAATCGGAAGCCGAGAAGTGGGTCAAATTTAACTTCCAAGATTTTATTACATAGTTACAAGTAAAGCTAATAAAAGCGTATTAAATATGCTGAACAAAAGTTGTCCGGAATAGGACCTTGAGGGATGCCGAAGCTAATTAGGGCAATTGAGAAGCTGCAGACACATAGTTTAACTTGTTGACCAGCAGGAATTCTAGGCAGCAGTTATCGATGTAGCACTGATATAAGTAGTCATCTAGTAAAGGGTACTCATATTCTCTTTGGTGTTAGATGAGCCCTTATATAACCCATTACAAGAAAAGACAGATGGTAAGGTGTAGAACAGAATTAGACCCAAACAAGTGAGAATTTGCCTCAGGACTTATTTGTTTTGGTATTTTGTAGTACGCAATTTGTAACTGATCTAAGATGAGCAGTTCTGTAAATACTCTAACATAAGTACTTATGTAACTACTCTAAGGAAAGTATAAAAGTAAGGCCTTACCTCCAATGACATCGGTGTAAAAATAAGCACTTTTATAAGTGGTATGGTAAGGCCTACCCCTTACTAGTAAGGGCTTATTTCAGTACTTCTGTAAGCTGACAGGTCCTACTGGGTGAGAGCTGTGCGCTTAGAAGCTATACAGAATTTTAAGAGCAGTTTGAGAAAAGTGGACTTGTGAAGAGAGTTTTGTCAGAAATTAATTGTGATTAACGCAATCGAAGGCTTTTAAGAAATCAAGTAACAATAGACAGCACACGCAATGCTCATCAAGAGAAGCACGAATGTCACGTGATGTTAAGGAGAGCAGTTTGATAGCTGTGGTATCGTTCACCTTATTCAAGAATTTGAATGGCTGACAACTTTTCCATTCAACCTAGGTGAAATATTAACGCTAACAGCTGCTTTAGATTTGAACAAGTTAAGGGCAGTGATGACTTCAAGGGAATCAACACAACGAAAGCTGAGCCCTCCAGAAGAAGTTTTAACAGAGTTATTAGCATGTTCCTTCGTTTAGTTACATATAAAATGCTGGTAAAGAGTTTCAAGACTGAGGTTGTGAATAGTGGCTTCTCTCTTATATTAGTGTGTACACCCATATTGCGCAAATTGTTCCATACAGTTTTCACTGAAAGATAGGGGTCAAGCTTATGACTATAAAAATTTCGTTTAATTTTAGCAACAACGAGATTCCTAAGGCGTTCAAAGGATATATTTTCGTAACATCACTTTTCCCTTTTAAAAACTATTTATATAAAAACTCCTTCCCAGCTTAGTCATCATTTGTAGCACCAGTCCAATCGAAAAAAAATTTTTTTTTTTTCAATAAACCAATTAATAATCTTTAGTAGCACCGTATAAGCATTTTTTCAGTTTCTCTAAAAACAAAGAGAACTTTTTGTAACTAATGCGAAATAATGCCTTTGAAAAAAGCCTTTTTGGAATGGACCCAAAAATGGTGCAGTAACTTCAACATTTGCAAAAAGGACGAAAGATTTTTTCACAACTTAATTTCACAGAAATGACCTGAATTTTGAAATGATACTTTTCAGGAACTTGTTTACATGAAGGCACAAGGATATCCGGTAATAAGGGGATAACTAACCAGGATGCTTGCTGGGCATTGTTCACATAGACTAATGATATATGTACAGAGGACTCTTGCATTTTTATTTTGTTTGTTGCATGGAGAGAGGATATTTGTTTGTGAAGATATTCTTTTCCCAGGCTTTCCAGGCCTCTCTCTACGTGTCTTCTATTTTGTTCCGTTTCTCCTTATGAATCCTTTTTTATTTTTAGTCATTTTCACAATGAAATGTTGGACAAGGCACTGAGAGTGTTTTGTTTAATTATTTCATAAACCCTAAGGTAATTTGTGTTCATTATTTCTTTGACTTTTCACTTAGGATGTTGTCTCATTATGAGTCGCAGCTTCTCTTGCCGTTTCTTGTCCTTGAGTTTTTAAAAAAGCACATATAACGTACGTGAAGAATACTCACGGAGAATATGAAATGATGTTTCCCTGAAATGATGCTTTGCCGCTTTGTTTTAGCTTTTGTATCTAGAATAGTTCATAATTATCATTAGTTTTTTTCTGTAGTCGCATACTGTTTGAACAATATATTTTATTATAACAGAACTTGGCCATATTTACATATTTGACATTACAGAATAAGTATAATTTTGTTAGATTGGTGCTCGTAGACATATATGTATGTATATTACAGCAAGTGTTGCATGCAAGTTTGCTTTGTAGAAAATACAGTTGGAGAGCGAGAATTTGAAGTCGAACGCGTAAAAGCCACCGTCACCGGACTACATAAAAATTTCCCTACACACGATGACGTTTTGGTGTGGCGTGGTGTACTTTGAAGAGATGCAGCGCTCGTGTATGGAGGGCTTAACAAACCAAAGGCAGGCCGGCGGCCCGGAGTAAAGATTATCTATTACCATAAAATGTGACACTCTCGATTTACAAAAATACCTACAATATTTGACAAATCCATGAAGAAAAATAGAAAAGGTGCAGTGCTTTTTAAGCCCCAATTATAATGAATGGATTTGAACGCAACAAAACGGATTGAACTGTCAAGTCATCAGTTCTGTGCACCTCGTTGCTAAATTTTATAAATTTTATTCTATCATTTCCCCTCTTTTAAGTTAAACGACAACAAACACAGAAAAAACTCAAAAAAGTAATGTGCGAAGGGATGCGCGCATGCCAAATAAATAAAGTTAATTTATCTTTATTTGTATTGAGCAGAGCTTTTAAATACATGTCAGTTTATCCATCACAATAAGCATAATTTTACTATAATTAAGCGAAATATTTTTCATCCCTAAATTTAAAATAAATTTAAAAAAAATGATGGAAAAGAGATAAAAGCATTTTCATTTCATTCATAACACGACCCCCGGGTAGAAGCGCACATGCGATTGGCCGAAAACGTCTACAATCTAGTTATGAGGGTGTTAGATACACAAAGGAGGTGGGTCACAGCCCATACAAAATTACCCCAGGCCCGGCGCAAAAGAAAAGTATCTCAGATTATCGGCTATAATAAGTATTGAATTTCTGTATAGTTGTTATATCCCGTAACTGTGGCTAAGGTGTTAATAATGCTATTTCTTTTTATTCGGGCGAAATGACTAATTAACCCTGTATTTTTGTAACGCCATCACATATCTTCATGAATAAGGTATCAGTGCACGCAGAATACTCCCACCTATCTAAAATTGTAAAAACGACGGTACCACAGTACCAACTTCCAGAGTTATGAGTCGTCAAAGTCAAAATTTTGTTTTTTTTAACAAAAATGTCACTTTCAACCACCTTTTTCTCCAAAATATTCATAGTCAACTAATGTTTTTTTTTCCAGAATAAGAAAGCTTGGAGTTTTTCCTATGAATAATGTCCGAACAATTTTTATGCTACGGCCTTTACTTTTGAAGTTATAAGCAATTTCTTTCTTTCATACTGCAATGTAATTTGTGATTGATTTTTGAGTACCCCAAAGTAGTTTCATGGCGAGAGGGGTATACTTTATTATCGGTGGATTGCTTTAATTTTTTTTTTTTTTTGAGATATTCAGAGCTATTTTTGAGAGGTCTAGTATTAATTTTAAATCGGGGACACATTATTTTCTTATCGTAACTTGGGGCGGGGAATTGAGACTCCGAACCAAAAGTAACAGCCATCCAATTTTATACATTTATACTATGTTTTATGCATATATACATAAGTTTATACATATGTGCTATGTTTGAAAATACGCTTAGACATATATACATAACTGCATATCTGTTTGGATATGTTTCTAAGTAACCTACAACGTAGATATCTCAATTCCTTTTCATAGCACAGAATTGAAACAAACTGTTTGCAAAGAAAAACCCTTCATTTTGTGCCTTATCATATTGTTCGTATCTCATTCAGTTTTTTAGGAAAAGATTTTTTTTTTTTTAGAACTCTCAAAATTTAATATTAAGGTAAATCTAAACTTTTTTTTTTTTTGTTTCAAATTATAGACATTCTATACCGTTCAAACTTTTATAACATATTGTTAACACTAAAACACTGATTGTACTTGGGTTTCGTTTGCTTTCAATTCTTGCCGTGAAGCCGTTGATTGTTGCTTTACCGAAAAATGGAGACAACCATATTATTTGCATCATAACTCGGTAAGTGCTAATGAATTTTACCAAAGCTCATTTCAAAGGTCGTTTGAAGTACTTTAAATAAGGTCTAATAAGTTTTTTTTTTTTTTCAAAAATTTGTCATTTTGTGCTTATTCAACCCCAATTTAATGACTCATAGCTCGAGTTGTGTTTCTTCATATACAGAAATCAATAAAACACCAATCAATTCGTTATGCTAAAAGCTTAAATTTTGCCACAATATGTTTTTGAAAAAAAAAGGAAAGTTTTTTAGTTATTCGTGAAAAGCCGGTCTAAAGCATACATTTTTATAGGGGAAATCAATTATTGATTTAAAGAAAAACATAACATTTTTTGCTTTCAATCCATCCCTGTATCGATTTCTGCGATTATTTTGAATGTGCTAATTTCCACTCCCTAGAAAGGGCAACATTCCCCCCACGGAAAAAGCACACATCAACACAATATAACTTTTGGTTCTACAGCTTCTAGAAAAAAAGGTTCCGCCAAAAGAGTTGATGCCGAGAAAGTCGCGTTTTCCATGCGCAGTAGAATCCCCGCATGCCGTTCCCGTCCCTTAGCCTAGTCGCAGATACATAAGCGCATTTCTTATCAATATGTGCGCAATTTTTATTTGTGTGCAGCTTTAATTTCCCCAGCTGCGCGCTCCGGCATCAACTCTTTTGGCGGAACCTCTACCTCCCAGTGGTCCCAATTGCGGACCGATGTCATCCAGTTTGGCATATCTAAGCTTTAGGTGGGTGCTGGTCTACGCCATCCTTCCAGCGGAGATTGAGTCTCCTTCGATGTCGTGACGTAGGCAAATTTCCGAGCTAAATGCCCTGCGCTGTCCAGTCTTGGCGACATTTGGTTCCAACAAAACGGACGCCATGGCTTTTTTCTGAGAACAATTCGGTGTGCAGTTATTTTCTCACTTCCGACGGATAAATTAGCCACCTAGGGCCTTTTGATATTATGACTCCTTTAAACTTTTGTCTAGTCATTAAAAATTTTAACTTGGCTCTTTTGCATGATAATAAATTTTTATATATTTTTTATTTTTGAAAAAAGTATCTCTAAATGGATCACCCAATATCTATTATTTAGGCTGAAATTTGTCTTTCTGTTCAAATTCCTCTTTCAGTAATAATACCTCTTTCTACAAGCCATCCCCGACTTGAATTCAGCTCATTTAGTTGGATAGGGTGGTGGTGACGCCATTTGCTCTCTTCGAATGGAGCCGCCCTAGCAAAATTCTACCACATTTACCACAATGATTGATACACTAAAATAAGTAACCTTCTGTCTCCATGGCAACATTTGTCCCGCAAACGTCTTTATTTTCTACAAGGCAAGGACTGGAAGGACATGACGAACAGGGTGAATCCTGATCTTAGATAAATGATATTCCAGAACATATTAAAAAACTTCCTACAACAAACTGAAGAGGAGTAGCAGAACGTTAAGACGGCTGGAAGAAGATACTTGAAGAGACCGAAGACCTCCAAGGACTATAGTGCCACTTCACTTTAGAAGAAGGAGAATGCAAAAACTAAAAAAAATTGAGAATTAGATATAATAGTACTTGAAATAATGAAACAATTGTACCAAGGCAATCTGAATTCGTTGTTCACAGTTGCGAGTCCCTGGATATAAGAATCCCGTCCTTATTATGTGGAAGACTTGAGCTCAGAGTTTAGCTCCCTTTGAACTGTCGACCGTTCTATTACCAAAGAGGAAAATGCCGGACAGAAATATCTAGTCGAAAAAATGGTAAAAAACAAGAGTTAAATAATATTTCCTCCACTCTAATACTTCCGCGATATAATGCAATTGAGCAGAAGACAATGGAATTTTTGTGAGGAGAAAAACGATCCTGAGAGAAATGATAATACGACAATGGAACAGGTGAAGTATCTTGCTGGAAGCCCTCGAAACATGGCAACAAAAGCCGACAACCCTTAAACTTCGAGGACATAAAAGATAATTTTAAACAAATGGCCTAAGAAGACCACCTTACTACACTCAAGCCGGTGGTAACAACACATTGAAATATAAAGCTATAACAATATTTCACCACCACTGAAGCTAGAGAAAAATCATTTCACCCTATTTGCTGATTCGTTTAGCATTAGAAAATTTAAAAAAAGAAACAAAATGCATGATTTCCCTAAAACATAGCACCAACCCCATTACCCACTCATCCTTCGCATTTTGTCCAAAATTCGACGTAGCCTTCTAAATAATGTGACGTGACCGAATACACATGACGCAAAGAGCGTACTTTGGATTAACGCAGAAAAATGAAGAATCACATTTGAATAATCACTTGATTACTGCTGCAGATTTATTGTCCACATGGCGTTCCAATTTTCTTGATTGCATTAATAAGCTCTGCGTAGATGCTTACCCCTGCAGCACTAGGAATGCATGAAATATTTCAACTATTGTAAGATGAAATTTATTACTCTCCATAAACAAATAATTTGTGTGCTATTGATTTTGAACATTGCATCATGAATCTAATTACGAATTTGCAATGCAAGTTATGCAGCTATGGTAACAGATTGTATAACTCAGAAATAGTTACTGGGCAGAGTTCTCAACCCCCTGGACGAATTAAATTCGAAATCTTTCAACAGTGTATATCACAGAATTGTCGGTGGGGCATTTGTATCTTTTATTATTCAAAAACCCGCACTGGATAAAGCCACCCGTAAAGTTCGCCCTGGAACAACCCAATGTTTATACAGCCCCATGGCTAGAATGCCATTTCACCCCCGTACCCCATCCCAAAAGTCATTGATCACAAATTGCCAAAGTAAACTGCCGGCCAAATTCTTTTTTGACTTTTTCTGGTGCGAGCCCATTGACTTGACGGCAACCTTTTCGCGGGATAATGTAAGCCTTCTCTGTATGTCTGGTATAAATATCGATTGGGGGTTCACAAAACATTAACACCGCCGCATAAAATAAAAATAAATTCAGCTTCAGGGGTAGAATTTCGCGATGAAGGGCTACTCGCGAGCTCATCTCATGGACGTTGACCACGTCTCTTTAGAATCTCCAAAAAAGGAAAAATCACCTCAAATGAAAAATGGTAGCAGGGTGCACTTCCTGTCCTGATCTGTTGTTTTTTTGAGAATATGGCTGGGTGGATACCACCGCTGGAACGTTAAGGGTAGAACGTGTATTAGGCACAACTGCATGTGTCTCCCCCGCTCATTGCCTATAGAATTGCAAAGTGACCAATTGACCAGGCATTCGTATGTTGGTGGTATTCTGGCATAGGAGTATGGGTTTTGCGGAGGGGATCTCTTCTTGTTTTTGCTTCTTTTGTGTCTAACGAGCAAGAGTTTAAATGCTTAGTTTTATCGTGGTATGTTAAGCCTATTTTAAGCAATAAGAGTGTTCACTACAATAATAAGTAAATTGAAGGAGCTTCTGTTCCGTACATAGTGAAACCAACAATACCGTATCTAAAGAAATTTGTTTGCACTAGTTCACGTTTCTACGACTGTTTAAGAATTTGTTTGTTCTCTCAAAAGACTACCTGAATAAGTAACAAGTCTTACAATTTTTCCCAGAAACTTAAAGTATATTTATTAAACACTAGCAAAAACCCGCGCCTTTTAATAAAAAATATATGTGTGCATAGTCCGGGATAAGAAAAGGGTGTAATGAAACACAGAACAAATCAGCAAAACATGATTTTGAGTACATAAAAAATTTAGAATTACCTAAGGTAATTGGCACCCCGTGCCGAAGTCGCCCCAAGTCAACCTCAACAATTTTTTCCCAAAAAAATCTCTAAAAAGGTCATCAATTTTACAAAATTGGCGCCCACTGTATACTGTGCATTCACAATTTGGCCCCCTAAAAATTGAATATATATATTTCGCTTTGAGACGAACATTAACAAAGCTGTAAGATGACACTGCAGATTTTATCTTAATAGGGTGTTTCCTGCTTCTCGCTTTCGTGTTTCGTCGTTTCATATTTTAGCAGCTGGTTATACCGCCTGCACGGTGCATATTGATACACGCCTGCCTAAATGCATATTGATCGGAATATAACCAACCCTAACATCGAAAATCCGACCAAAAATAATAAGGCAGGATAGAGCTTTTTGAGGTCTACAATTGGAATGATAAAAAAGGGCTCACACGCTTTCTTTCGACCATGGGTTCAAGTTTTCGGTCTAATCCGATAGTCGGATATGATAGCCGGAACTGATAAACGGTTCTTATAGTAGGATTCGAGTAAAAATAATTTAAAATAATCAAAAAACACGTTTTTTATTTTGACTTTGGAATGATGGCACTCAGCTAATGGTGTTCTATTTTTTATATTACTTCGTTTGATACCCATACAGAGTGAGTTGAAAAGCGGTCCGCCATTTTCTGTTGCCCATCATTTTGAATTTGAAATGGCGCCACCCAAATAGTAGTATTCTATTGTCACACCTTTTCATTTGATCCCCATAACGAGCGCTTTGTAAAGAAAAAGGTAGTCCGTCATTTTGTGTTGGCCGCCATTTTGAATTTGGAATGACTCTACTTATCATACCTTTTCATTTGACACCCATGTAGGTGGTCGGGGAGCAGAATTGGAAAATTTGGCCGCCATCTTGGAGCCACCATCTTGATTTATTTACAAAATGGGAAGATTGCATTGTCACCCAAACTAAACATAATTGCAAAATTTGAAGTTGATCGGTTACAAGAAAGGGGGTCAAAATCAAGTTGCAAGATTTGTATACATGTGGGATCATAGTTGGATTTAATAAAGGTTTAAAAAGAAAAAAACATCGAAATTCGCTTTTAACAATTTAATCGTGCCGTCCACGTCCACGTACTCTACAATACTGCCTCTTTCCTTATTCTCTATTGCTTATCTCTACAAATATATGTTCTTGTCATTATTTTACTCCCACATACATACATACATATGTGTGCATGTACATATGTAACACATACAGTTGAAGCTAATTTAAAGCGTATAAAAATATCCTAAAACATGCCCACAAAAATACTTCCAGTCCATCCAGTCCCATCCCAATTGAATAAGCCATTTCAGAGATTAGCCCGGACAAACACACAGACAGACAGACAGACAGAAATTTTAATAATACAGTAATCCCTTCAACTGCGTGGTAGATACGTTAACCCTTAGCTGGCCCACCTCGTTTTTGTAACATAGCTGGCCTATGGGGTGTCCACGCACCCCACGGAAAAAAACTATTTCCACGGAAAATATGCAATATTGACCTTTTTTAAAAATTCAGTGGAGTTCTTTGACAACCCTTTTTTATGTTCCAATAGTTGAGAGACTTTTTTCTTACTACGACAGAAAAAAAATTAAGGTGCGATAAAACATGAAAAATCGACATTTTGCTTCAAAAAATCAAAACTCCTATGTTTTTTGAATGTATGGACCCCCGCAACGGCGTAAAAGCTCTGTACATAACACCATCTAACACAAGTGAAACTTATGGGGCCCATCCACAGGCCAACTGGTTGCCCAAACTGAGTTGTGTTGGCACTGAATCGCAGCGTGTATGGGGCAGTTGGCAAACTGATTTGACAGTTGGGGTTGCAGTTGGGATAAATCAAAATCTTTTATTTTTATGGGGGCGGGGCCTAGAGTTTGGGCAACTAGTCGCGCTGTGTATGTTGCAGTTTGGCAAACTACTTGCATTAATTAAGCCTGAATTCGAAAATTATATTTTTTTGCAAATTTATATTTTCATTGTATGGCATAATTTTTAATTTAAATTATGAAAGTTCACATAATATTAAATTATTTTCATAATTTATATGTTTAGGATTTAATTTATATTTTAAAAACATACAAATATTTATATTAATAATTAAAAAATATATAATTAACATAAAAAATCATTACTACCCATTTTTTATAATCATAAAACTTAATCGCAGGTTTTCTACAATTTTATTTAACGTTCAAATTGCCTATAAAATACTGAATTGACAGTTGAAGTATCAACTCAGTTGAAGCGTTTGTGGCAAAACACCAACTCTTTGCACAACTCAGTTTGGGCAACCAGTTGGCCTGTGGATGGGCCCCATTACAACTTTCAAGACACACTAGATGGTCCCACAAATATTGTTATTAGATTGATATCATGGAAAAAGGGTTTCTTTTAGGCCTGGGGTGTCCCTGCACCCCCAGGTCCAGCTAAGGGTTAACCAACAACAACAGCGCACAAACCGAAACCGCCCACTCTGAATCCCGCTTTGTATGGAGTTCCAGAGTTTAGACAAAATTCGAAAAAACAAAAAAACGCACTCTGAAATTTTCGTTTTAACTTTAATGGCCGAACCGTGGTCGCGCCCGGCTTTCGAATGAGCGCTCTTTCTTCTAATACCATGTTTCCATCGCACTTGAAATCCGACGGTTTCGATGAAACGATTTGGCGAAATCTAAATGTGTTTACATCGCACCAAGCAGTTTTCGCACAGTTTTGCACACCAAATTTTAAAAACGTAATTATATCAACAAAGCTGAGGAATTTGGAAAGAATAGGCTGTAAAATAAGGAAAAAGTATAAACATTCATTTAAGCTCCATTTTAAACGATAAAAGTTAGAAAAGTTAATAATAACAAATTCGTACTGTCAAACATTTTTTACAGCTGAGAAATTTCCCCATGCAAAGTATACATGCTGAATAGGCTGAATAGTCATTAGCAAGGTTTCGATCGAGATTTCATTGAAATCTCCCCCGTAAGGAGATTTTATTTTATATATAGATTTCACATGAGATTTCGTTCGAAATCCTCATTTTTGCCGAAATCGGAAGATTTCGAGTGCGATGGAAACATGGTATTATTCTTAAATGGCGGTACTGTCCTTGCAGTACTCGGACCTGTCGAAGTCACCGCTTCCAGTTGTCTATACATCTTGCCAGCTCACTTCAATTTATTATACGGTTTCTTTATATCTGCTAGCACGTCATCTATCCACTTATTTCTTGGTCGTCCTACCCTTTTTCTTTCTGAGAGTCTACCGTTAAAAATTCTGGTTAGCATTCTATCATCTAAAGCTCGTACATGACCGAGCCATCGAAGTCTGTTCAATCTTATGAGCGCTCTTTATATTTATAAAAAAAACTCGCGTTATCGTTTGCTTCCTTTCATCCTGCATTTCCTTAATAGGCATAATAAATAAGGCTTGAGCCTTACCCCTTGTTTAATTTGCAAATTGCGCATTATAACGTACAAATCAACATACTGCGCATTATATGTATGTCTAGCTATTTCCTTGTAATATCTACAAATCTTGCGCCACCTCGTTAACATGCCCTTGAACCAGGGATCATAACTGTTGTAACTTATAGGGCCCATCCACGGGCCAACTAGTTGCCCAAACTGAGTTGTGTTGGCACTGAATCGCAGCGTGTGTGGGACAGTTGACAAACTGATTTGACAGTTGGGGTTACAGTTGGGCTAAATCAAAATCTTTCAATTTTATGGGGGCGGGGCTTAGAGTTTGGGCAACTAGTCGCACTGCGTGCGGTAGTTTGGCAAACTACATGAATAAATTAGCCTGAATTTGAAGAATATTTTTTTTTGCAAGTTGATATTTTCATTGTTTTGCATTATTTTTAATTTAAATAATGAAAGTCCACATAATATTCAATTATTTTCATAATTTATATTTTTAGAATGTAGATTATATTTTAAAAACATATAAATATGCATATTAATAATTAAAAAATTTATAATTATTATAAAAAGTCATCGTTATTCATGTTTTATTATCATAAAACTTAATCGTGGGTTTTCTACAATTTCAATTAACTTTCAAGTTGCCTATAAAATATGGAATTGACAGTTGAAGTATCAACTCAGTTGAAGCGTTTGTTGCGAAACACCAACTCTTTACACAACTCAGTTTGGGCAACCAGTTATTTTTTAATGCCCGATTCCACAATGAAAGCTTAAACTTCGAAGTTGTGTTAAGCTTCCGCTTAAATGTTTTTGGTGTTCCACAGTGGAGGTTTTTCTCTTATGGGGCCCATCCACAGGCCAACTGGTTACCCAAACTGAGTTGTGCAAAGAGTTGGTGTTTTGCCACAAACGCTTCAACTGAGTTGATACTTCAACTGTCAATTCAGTATTTTATAGGCAATTTGAACGTTAAATAAAATTGTAGAAAACCTGCGATTAAGATTTATGATTATAAAAAATGGGTAGTAATGATTTTTTATGTTAATTATAAATTTTTTAATTATTAATATATATATATATTTGTATGTTTTTAAAATATAAATTAAATCCTAAACATATAAATTATGAAAATAATTTAATATTATGTGAACTTTCATAATTTAAATTAAAAATTATGCAATACAATGAAAATATAAACTTGCAAAAAAATATAATTTTCGAATTCAGGCTTAATTAATGCAAGTAGTTTGCCAAACTGCAACATACACAGCGCGACTAGTTGCCCAAACTCTAGGCCCCGCCCCCATAAAATTAAAAGATTTTGATTTATCCCAACTGCAACCCCAACTGTCAAATCAGTTTGCCAACTGCCCCATACACGCTGCGTGAGGCTTATCGTCGAGAAGTGTCAATTTTGTGTGAGAAGTGATTGTTTTGGTTGTTGATTCTGTTCCGGCTTGTTTAAAGGAGGTGGGTCACAGCCCATATAAAATTACCCCAGGCCCGGCGCAAAAGAAAAGTATCTCAGATTATCGGCTATAATGAGTATTGAATTTCTGTATAGTTGTTATATCCCGTAACTGTGGCTAAGGTGTAAATAATGCTATTTCTTTTTATTCGGGCGAAATGACTAATTAACCCTGTATTTTTGTAACGCCATCACTTATTTTCAAAAATAAAAATCTTAAAAAGACTTTTATGCAAGACAGAAAAAAATAAAAGTCTTTTTTAACAGTTGTTTTTGATTTTAAAAATAAAAGTCTTCTCATAACAGTTTTGAAAGACTTTGCAAATAAAAAACAAAAATAAGTGTTTTTAATGACCTTTTTTAGTAAAATATAACTGTTATTTTTTATTTAAAAAATTAAAATTAATTTTAACTATTAAACTTGACTTTTATAATAAAAGTCTACAATTTAAAAGTAACCCCATCGCCGTGTAGAACTCACTATTCTGAGTATCCAGTATAAATTTTATGCAGATCAGACAACATTTACTATTTGATTTTTTAAGTCAAAAATACAAATATAACAGTTATTTACGATCCCTGCCTTGAACAAATCTACCAACTACTTCATATTATTGTTATGGCATCTACAAACTAGGTCTGTAAACATTTGATCGAATCGCTCGCCACATAACTTTGCACTCGACACGCCGCTTTAACACCTCGTTTACGAGTCGCAATTCACTCTCTACAAACTTGGAATTAATAAGAACTCTTCGATTCAAAGTCGAGTCGTTATCAGGTCCTCAAAGCGATTTGCTATAGTATTCCGTTTTCGTCTTTTACAAATCGATTTCGTTTTGATATTGATTTCGTCTCGAAGTTTGGCGACACGTATTCGATTCGATCTCGTCTCGTAATGTTTGCGCCGTTTACTATATGGGTGATTGTCATGAAATGGGGGTAGTGGCTGGCTGGCCGTTGTTCTCTAGCTACAACGCCTCAAACAAATTTTTTCTGGGGTGAAAATCTCCATCCAGTAATAAAACACTCTCTCCTTCATCGCCTCCCGCGGCAAGCACTCTTGAACAAAATGGCGGCCCTTCGACCACCGAAAATGTCGCCTCCGTAACCTGTCCATTTTCCGCTTTTACGTCACGGCACTACGTTTACGGAAAAACAGTGCATTATTGCCGCGCGCCTAGGGTCTCAAACGATAGCAGCAGTGTTCCGAAACTGATCACCGGTATGTATTACGCGGGCGGATACCTGCTTAGTTAGATGTCAGTGTTTACATTCTGACTGTTGTTTGTTGCAAATTTCAATAAAAACTATAAGAATAGCGCACACGCAACGACAAATTGGTTGTCAAGTGGCACTAAGTAGTGAAAACGAATCGTCACAAGTTTCTTTATGAATGTTTATCCTCGCCGGACGTTTAGACTGTGAACAATTTATAAACAAGAGAGCAACCCTCAAGAAAATTATCGAAGAAAAAAAAACTGTCGCCTCCGTAATGTGTGTTTTCGTTGGGATATGTGTTGCAAATCTCTTTTAACTCGGTTCGGTATATTTGTTTGCATTTGTAGAGCAAGCAAATTTTCGGAAAAATTGTTTGCTCTCATTGATCATGAAAGCGACGGATTTTTCGATGAAATGTCGCTACCGTAATTGTCGCCTCCGAAGCCATATAATTTCGGCTTTTCGATATAAACTTCTCACTGTCTATACCTCGTGTGTATTTATGTGGAAATATACAGAAAGTACTTCAAAATAATGTTGAAAACACATGAGAACATTTTTTTTCAGCACTTTTTTTTTTGTTCACAAATTTTTGTTCAAATCTCAAAAACTCCCATTTCATGACAATCACCCATATACTTGTTACGTATACACTTTTAGTCCCTTGGGTCATGAAACCTACTAACTACGCATTATGTTAACTTATTTCCTTGTAACCTATATAAGTCTACTAACTACGCAATATCTACAATCTATGTACTAACTACGCAATATTTAAGTCATCGACTTCTGCATGTTGCGTGATCAACTACACATTTCTTTTATGGAAATAATAACGATTTCTGGTAAATCCCCGGTTATTTCATCCTAATTTTTGGGGATCAGCAAAAGTAAATCTTCTTTTTCCTAAAATATATTGTATATATATATATATATATATATATATATATATATATATATATATATATATATACAGGGTGTCCCACATAAACTTACAAAGCGGCCGCCTGTGGATAGGTCTTGGATAGACGAACAAAAAATCGTATGGGTGGGGGGGGGAAATCGTAACGGTTTAGCCGCTAGGGCGTTTTGAAGTTTTTTTGCTAGAGTTTTACATATCACCCTGTATTTTTGTAACCGTGTAACCTATTTTCATGATTATGGTACCGGTGTACGCAGAATTCCCCCACCTATCTACGACGGTAAACATAATGGTCCTATCTTATAAACTTTTGGAGTTATGAGTCGCCAAAGTCAAAATTTTGTATTTTTTTCACTAAAATTTCAACTAAAACCACCTTTTTCTCCAAAAAATACGTGATAAACCTAAACTTTTTTTTCCAAAATTAAAAAGTTTGGACAATTTCCTATAAATAATGTATTACAAGTTTTATTCTAGGGCTTTTACTTTAGAAGTTATAAGCAATTTTAAAGTTAATATACGTCCTTTTTTAGTACTTTTCCATCTGAGTTTTGTCGAAAAGTGCCAAATAAGCATCGAAAAAGGCCAATATTAACTTTAAAATTGCTTATAACTTCTAAAGTAAAAGCCCTAGAATAAAACTTGTAATACATTATTTATAGGAAATTGTCCAAACTTTTTAATTTTGGAAAAAAAAGTTTAGGTTTATCACGTATTTTTTGGAGAAAAAGGTGGTTTTAGTTGAAATTTTATTGAAAAAAATACAAAATTTTGACTTTGGCGACTCATAACTCCAAAAGTTTATAAGATAGGACCATTATTTTTACCGTCGTAGATAGGTGGGGGAATTCTGCGTACACCGGTACCATAATCATGAAAATAGGTTACACGGTTACAAAAATACAGGGTGATATGTAAAACTCTAGCAAAAAAACTTCAAAACGCCCTAGCGGCTAAACCGTTACGATTTCCCCCCCCCCCCCCACCCATACAATTTTTTGTTCGTCTATCCAAGACCTATCCACAGGCGGCCGCTTTGTAAGTTTATGTGGGACACCCTGTATATATATATATATATATATATATATATATATATATATATATATATATATATATATATATACTAGCATAAAACCCGCGTGCCTTGCAACGCCTTTAAATAAAAACTGTTTATTATGTGCAATGTTTTCCTTCAAAAAAAAAAACAAACAAACAAAAAAGTCAGCTGTCATTATCCCTAAAAGGGTTTATTATAGTGCATATTTTTAATAAATATGGTAAACAAATTGCTGCGTATATCACCTCTGCTCAACAAATCTGCAAGTTTTGAAGCAGAGATTGGCATGTTTATGTCCCCCATTTCACTGCGTTAGGGAATGAATTTCGAAAAATTGCTTCTTAGTGAATGTCCACGTCATTATAGAGGTGCACTGTCAAAATTAAAGCCCTTCAGCTCCAGCGGTTTGGGTTAACCCCATTTAACCCCCTTAGGGGATAAATTTCAAAAAATCGCTCCTAAGTGGATGTCCACGTCATTATAGGGATGCACGGTCAAAATTAAAGCCCTTCAGCTTCAGCGGTGTGGGTTAACCCCATTTCACCCACTTAGGGGATGAATTTCGAAAAATCGCTTCTTAGTGGATGTCCACGTCATTAAAGGGACGCACTGTCAAAATTTCAGCCCTATAGCTCCAGCGGTTTGGGTAAACCCTATTTCACCCCCTTAGGGGATGAATTTCGAAAAATCGTTCTATAGTGGATGTCCACGCCATTATAGGGATGCACTGTCAAAATTTCAGCCCTATATCTATAGCGGTTTGGAAAAACCCCATTTCACCCCCTTAGGGGATGAATTTCGAAAAATCGCTTTATAGTGGGTGTCCACGCCATTATAGGGATGCACTGTCAAAATTTCAGCCCTATAAATTTAGCGGTTTGGAAAAACCCCATTTCACCCCCTTAGGGGATGAATTCCGAAAAATCGCTTCTTAGTGAATGTCCACATCACTATAGGGATGCACTGTCAAAATTTCAGCCCTATAGCTCCAGCGGTTTGGGTAAACCCCATTTCACTCCCTTAGGGGATGAGTTTTGAAAAATCGCTTTAATAGTGGAAGACCACGCCATTATAGGGATGCAGTGTCAAAATTACAGCCCTATAGCTTTAGCGGTTTGGGTAAACCCTATTTCACTCCCTTAGGGGATGAATTTCGAAAAATCGCTCTATAGTGGATGTCCACGCCATTATAGGGATGCACTGTCAAAATTTCAGCCCTATATCTATAGCGGTTTGGAAAAACCCCATTTCACCCCCTTAGGGGATGAATTTCGAAAAATCGCCTTATAGTGGATGTCCACGCCATTATAGGGATGCACTGTCAAAATTTCAGCCCTATATCTATAGCGGTTTGGAAAAACCCCATTTCACCCCCTTAGGGGATGAATTTCGAAAAATCGCTTTATAGTGGATGTCCACGCCATTATAGGGATGCACTGTCAAAATTTCAGCCCTATAGCTATAGCGGTTTGGAAAAACCCCATTTCACCCCCTTAGGGGATGAATTTCGAAAAATCGCTTCTTAGTGGATGTCCACATCATTATAGGGATGCACTGTCAAAATTTCAGCCCTATAGCTCCAGCGGTTTGGGTAAACCCCATTTCACTCCCTTAGGGGATGAGTTTTGAAAAATCGCTTTAATAGTGGAAGACCACGCCATTATAGGGATGCACTGTCAAAATTACAGCCCTATAGCTTTAGCGGTTTGGGTAAACCCTATTTCACCCCCTTAGGGGATGAATTTCGAAAAATCGCTCTATATTTGATGTCCACGCCATTGTAGGGATGCACTGTAAAAATTTCAGCCCTATATCTATAGCGGTTTGGAAAAACCCCATTTCACCCCCTTAGGGGATGAATTTCGAAAAATCGCTTTATAGTGGATGTCCACGCCATTATAGGGATGCACTGTCAAAATTTCAGCCCTATATCTATAGCGGTTTGGAAAAACCCCATTTCACCCCCTTAGGAGATGAATTTCGAAAAATCGCTTTATAGTGGATGTCCACGCCATTATAGGGATGCACTGTCAAAATTTCAGCCCTATAGCTATAGCGGTTTGGAAAAACCCCATTTCACCCCCTTAGGGGATGAATTTCGAAAAATCGCTTCTTAGTGGATGTCCACGTCATTATAGGGATGCACTGTCAAAATTTCAGCCCTATAGCTCCAGCGGTTTGGGTAAACCCCATTTCACTCCCTTTTGGGATGAATTTCGAAAAATCTTTTTAATAGTGGAAGACCACGCCATTATAGGGATGCACTGTCAAAATTTCAGCCCTATAGCTCCAGCGGTTTTGAGTTGACCCTATTTCACCCCCTTAGGGGATGAATTTCGAAAAATCGCTAGGGATGCACTGTCAAAAATTTCAGCCCTTTAGCTCTAGCGGTTTAGGTTGTGCGTTGTCTTTCAGTCAGTTACTTTTTATACAATAGAAAAAAAGTAAAGAAAATAAATCCCCTTACAACTTATTGAACCCCATTTCACCCCCTTCAACCCTTTTTTCTCCAAAAAAAATAGCCTATGTCCGTCTCCAAGGTCTAAACTATGTCTGTTGCAAATTTCATCAAAATCGGTCCAGCGGTTTAGGCGTGAAAGCGTAACATACAGACAGACAGACAGACAGACAGACAGACAGACAGACAGACAGACAGACAGAGTTACTTTCGCATTTATAATATTAGTAAGGATATATATATATATATATATATATATATATATATATATATATATATATATATATATATATATATATATACTAGCATAAAACCCGCGTGCCTTGCAACGCCTTTAAATAAAAACTGTTTATTATGTGCAATGTTTTCCTACCAAAAAAAAAAAAAACAAACAAAAAAGTCAGCTGTCATTATCCCTAAAAGGGTTTATTATAGTGCATTTTTTTAATAAATATGGTAAACAAATTGCTGCGTATATCACCTCTGCTCAACAAATCTGCAAGTTTTGAAGCAGAGATTGGCATGTTTATGTCCCCCATTTCACTGCGTTAGGGGATGAATTTCGAAAAATTGCTTCTTAGTGAATGTCCACGTCATTATAGAGATGCACTGTCAAAATTAAAGCCAGCTCCAGCGGTTTGGGTTAACCCCATTTAACCCCCTTAGGGGATAAATTTCAAAAAATCGCTCCTAAGTGGATGTCCACGCCATTATAGGGATGCACTGTCAAAATTACCGCCCTATAGCTTTAGCGGTTTGGGTAAACCCTATTTCACCCCCTTAGGGGATGAATTTCGAAAAGTCGCTCTATAGTGGATGTCCACGCCATTATAGGGATGCACTGTCAAAATTTCAGCCCTATATCTAAAGCGGTTTGGAAAAACCCCATTTCACCCCCTTAGGGGATGAATTTCGAAAAATCGCTTCTTAGTGGATGTCCACGCTATTATAGGGATGCACTGTTAAATTTCAGCCCTATAAATTTAGCGGTTTGGAAAAACCCCATTTCACCCCCTTAGGGGATGAATTCCGAAAAATCGCTTCTTAGTGGATGTCCACATCACTATAGGGATGCACTGTCAAAATTTCAGCCCTATATCTATAGCGGTTTGGAAAAACCCCATTTCACCCCTTTAGGGGATGAATTTCGAAAAATCACTTCTTAGTGGATGTCCACGCCATTATAGGGATGCACTGTCGAAATTTCAGCCCTATAAATTTAGCGGTTTGGAAAAACCCCATTTCACCCCCTTAGGGGATGAATTCCGAAAAATCGCTTCTTAGTGGATGTCCACATCACTATAGGGATGCACTGTCAAAATTTCAGCCCTATAGCTCCAGCGGTTTGGGTAAACCCCATTTCACTCCCTTAGGGGATGAATTTCGAAAAATCGCTTTAATAGTGGAAGACCACGCCATTATAGGGAAGCACTGTCAAAATTACAGCCCTATAGCTTTAGCGGTTTGGGTAAACCCTATTTCACCCCCTTAGGGGATGAATTTCGAAAAGTCGCTCTATAGTGGATGTCCACGCCATTATAGGGATGCACTGTCAAAATTTCAGCCCTATATCTATAGCGGTTTGGAAAAACCCCATTTCACCCCCTTAGGAGATGAATTCCGAAAAATCGCTTCTTAGTGGATGTCCACATCACTATAGGGATGCACTGTCAAAATTTCAGCCCTATATCTATAGCGGTTTGGAAAAACCCCATTTCACCCCCTTAGGGGATGAATTTCGAAAAATCACTTCTTAGTGGATGTCCACGCCATTATAGGGATGCACTGTCAAAATTTCAGCCCTATAGCTCCAGCGGTTTGGGTAAACCCCATTTCACTCCCTTAGGGGATGAATTTCGAAAAATCACTTCTTAGTGGATGTCCACGCCATTGTAGGGATGCACTGTCAAAATTTCAGCCCTATAAATTTAGCGGTTTGGAAAAACCCCATTTCACCCCCTTAGGGGATGAGTTCCGAAAAATCGCTTCTTAGTGGATGTCCACATCACTATAGGGATGCACTGTCAAAATTTCAGCCCTATAGCTCCAGCGGTTTGGGTAAACCCCATTTCACTCCCTTAGGGGATGAATTTCGAAAAATCGCTTTAATAGTGGAAGACCACGCCATTATAGGGATGCACTGTCAAAATTACAGCCCTATAGCTTTAGCGGTTTGGGTAAACCCTATTTCACCCCCTTAGGGGATGAATTTCGAAAAGTCGCTCTATAGTGGATGTCCACGCCATTATAGGGATGCACTGTCAAAATTTCAGCCCTATATCTATAGCGGTTTGGGAAAACCCCATTTCACCCCCTTAGGGGATGAATTTCGAAAAATCGCTTTATAGTAGATGTCCACGCCATTATAGGGATGCACTGTCAAAATTTCAGCCCTATATCTATGGCGGTTTGGAAAAACCCCATTTCACCCCCTTAGGAGATGAATTTCGAAAAATCGCTTTATACTGGATGTCCACGCCATTATAGGGATGCACTGTCAAAATTTCAGCCCTATAGCTATAGCGGTTTGGAAAAACCCCATTTCACCCCTTTAGGGGATGAATTCCGAAAAATCGCTTCTTAGTGGATGTCCACATCATTATAGGGATGTACTGTCAAAATGTCAGCCTTATAGCTTTAGCGGTTTGGAAAAAACCCATTTCACCCCCTTAGGGGATGAATTTCGAAAAATCGCTAGGGATGCACTGTCAAAAATTTCAGCCCTTTAGCTCTAGCGGTTTAGGTTGTGCGTTGTCTTTCAGTCAGTTACTTTTTATACAATAGAAAAAAAGTAAAGAAAAAAAATCCCCTTACAACTTATTGAACCCCATTTCACCCCCTTCAACCCTTTTTTCTCCAAAAAAAATAGCCTATGTCCGTCTCCAAGGTCTAAACTATGTCTGTTGCAAATTTCATCAAAATCGGTCCAGCGGTTTAGGCGTGAAAGCGTAACATACAGACAGACAGACAGACAGACAGACAGACAGACAGACAGACAGAGTTACTTTCGCATTTATAATATTAGTAAGGATATTAGTAAGGATATATATATATATATATATATATATATATATATATATATATATATATATATATATATATATATATATATATACCGGGTGTTTTTTTTAAAACTTGACACGCAATTCTTGAACAAAGGAGGGGTGACAGAGGGAAACCTGTTATACAAAAGATGTCTGATATGGAGGGGGACATCGATTGGGTATAGTGCGCACCCCCTCTCTTCCACCCCCTGACCCGGGGGGGGGGTAACTTTTTTTTTTAAATGGCAACCCCTATTTTTTATGCAAGATTCAGATTCCTGGGATGAAAATAAACATCTTTTATCTCTAGCATTTTTTTCTATCATTTGTTTTTACTCCGGAAACTTTGATTGAAATCGTCATTAAGGGGAGCTTTCGGTGGATTTTTTTCAAAAAATCCAATTTTTTTTTGTTACTTTGAACATCTAAGAATACAGCAAACTCTTGAAACTATTTTTGCTGTATTCTTAGATGTTCAAAGTAACAAAAAAAAAAATGGATTTTTTGAAAAAAAATCCACCGAAAGCTCCCCTTAATGACGATTTCAATCAAAGTTTCCGGAGTAAAAACAAATGATAGAAAAAAATGCTAGAGATAAAAGATGTTTATTTTCATCCCAGGAATCTGAATCTTGCATAAAAAATAGGGGTTGCCATTTAAAAAAAAAAGTTACCCCCCCCCCCCCCACGGGTCAGGGGGTGGAAGAGAGGGGGTGCGCACTATACCCAATCGATGTCCCCCTCCATATCAGACATCTTTTGTATAACAGGTTTCCCTCTGTCACCCCTCCTTTGTTCAAGAATTGCGTGTCAAGTTTTAAAAAAAACACCCGGTATATATATGTAAGTAAATGTAAGTAAAGAACTTCTGATAATTTTGAATTTTCGGGCTACCAAAAAGGCGCCCAAAAAGGTAGGTTGGTTGTTTCATTTTAAAAAAGTTCAAGGGAGAATTCAATTTCAGGTTCTTGAAGACAATTATTTATCACCTTCATAGTAGTATAGCTACCTGTACCAGTTCGAGCCCTTCGCGGGTGGACGTCTCAGGTGTGCATGTGGTCTGAGGTGTGAGTCAGCGCCCTCTGTTTGAAATTAGTTGAACTTCGCTATGGTAGGTTTGTTTCTTGTGTGAGCGCCGGCTATGGGAAAACTTCGGGGGTAAGATCTTGTGGGCAATCTAGTCCCGGTTCCATTCTTAATACCTGTGACACACTATACTAACATTATGACGGTTGCTTTCATTTTGACCCACATTAAACTTTACTTTCATTTGCATCTGACATATTATGATCATTTATGCGCTATTTTCTTGAAGTATTTTAAAGAATTTTCTAGTAGGTTCCAGTATATGGTGTAAAGTTCTAAAAACTTGGTTTGGATATATGAATGAAAAGGCCTTCAGTGGCATTTAGAAATCAGTTTTGGATTTGAAAAGCGATGAAAGTGCCCTAAAGTAACAAAAGCGACCTAAAGCGAAAAGTGGTGAATGAAAAGTGAATTTAAAAGCGATAAATAGTGAGACATTAATTTGCAAGTGATAGCAGTGAACTCTAAGAATTGTGTTTATTATTCAATTGTGTTTGGTTTATAATAAATAAGTTTTTGTGTAAATAATTAATCCGTTAACCCGTAAAAACGTAATAATATCAAGTGAGGATATTATACCAGAGTGTTTTGTGCTTTATATTTAAGTTATTTTAATTTGGAATATTTGGAAAAAAATATTTTAAAGTAACAAAACATCCTCACAAATTGTTGCTAAACTAACGTCAAATCAAATTATTTTATTTTAAAATGCTGGTTCCAGTTTTCCAATAGGTGTAACTTAATCAAAATTACAGTCCTAATGAAGGTAAAATACTTTTATTTTTTACTTTTATTATGATGGGTACTGCCATCACTTTCATTTGATGGTGCAAATGTCACAAGCATTAATCAACTTTTAATGAATGATGAAGTAGGCTTATGGTATACCCAGGTGCGACAAAAGATTTCGATACTTGGTGTTTGTAATTGAGGCTTTTCTTAAATTGACTGGGCTATACCAACCAATTTAAATAGAACCCGTTTCGGAAGCTCCAGATGATCTGTAATCAATAAGCGGATGTCCACCCAAAAACGTACAAACGGATGATGTCAAGAAATTCTACAACACCCAATTTCAAAACGTAATGAGCAAAGTAGAAATAAATCACTACTCAACATAGAAGTATGAACGCCGCTTGAAGTATCAATAGTGTTAAGACTCCATCGTACTTTAAAGAGCAACTTTGAGATATGGGAGAAATTAAGCATGAATTGGACCATTCAAATTGGTTGTATATGATAAAAAAAAACCACAATGCAATATGAAAAAACAATCGAAAAAATCCAAACGCGCCTTGTAACATCAAAAGGCCAATTAAAGCCCCTTTTAGCCTTATGACACTGGCTTCATCGTAGGCTGAAAATACTGCCTTGGCTAGGCGGAAAACTGAAAGAAAAAATTCAAATGAGATTTTCCCATATGTAAGAGTGAGAGGAATATACTCAAACTTTTCTTGGCTGAATTTTAAGTGTTATAAAAAGTCTAGAAAACTGTTATAAAAAGCATAGGAAAAGAATGAAATTCATGTTCTTTTTTCTATACTTTTTATAACAGTTTGCTACATCTCTAGGCTTTTTATAACAGTGAGTGAGAATCAAAATAAATTGAAGTAATAAATTGAAATAATTATAATTGAAGTGGCAGCAAATATAATTGAAGTGAGAATAAATAATATTTTATTGAAGGGTAAATTTTTAGAATTGGGGCTCTGGAGTAAAATCGCTCCAAACAATTTTTGATGTGTTTAGTGTGATTTTTAATTGCCCCAAAGTAATTTCAAATCGTGGGAGACATATTTTTGTTATTGCAACGGGCGGGTGCGCGTTGCGAATTGGGGGAGTTTAAAAGAAAAATATTTTTTTTTATTTTTTTAGATATAGTTGTTGAAGTATTTTTGAAAATATTTGAAGATATTGTTTTACTCTGGAGGACTCAGGTCAAACAAGATTTTTTAATGAGGAAGTAGCAAATTGAAAGGAAGAGAACAAAGAATTTTAATTTACCTGATGTTGACCGTGTTTAATATTAAATACAATAAATTTAAATTAATTGAATTTTAATCATAATAAATTTGAATATTTCAAATATTTCCAACGGATTTCTTCTCCCCTTAACAACTATCTGTTATAATAATCAGATAATCGTTCTTACTCTCACATGCTATCTCTGTCCCACAGTATAACAGATTTCGTCATTTTCAGCCTAGCCAAGGCAGCATTTTCAGCCTACGATAAAGCCAGTGTCATAAGGCTATTTCTTACTACAACCTATAATTTCATCAAAATTACTAATTCGCTCACGTCCATATAAGCAAATAAAAACTGTCACTGCCAAAAAACAACACACCGAACTGGACAGCTGAAATTTTTAAAATCTCTAAGACTAAACTGACTAAGCCAGTAGCATATCAGCTTAAGCACTCCCATGTAAACTCTATAGAACAAAGATTTTATAAAAAGGAATTACAGAAAGTTACAAATCCAGATTTCTATTTTGTTGAAAAAATAGGATAAAATTTATGTTAAATGGTCACCAGAACATAATTCTTGGACAAACGACAAAGATGTATTATACAAAAGTAAAATAAAAGACTTTTTATGCAATTTAAAACATTGTTTTATTTTCACTAAGTCTGAATTAGTATCTCTCGTGATATTTTGATAAAATTCATTATGCAAATCTATAATAAATGCATATCAAATTTCTTGCTATGAGTATCAGTGACCTGGATTTTTTTTATGTGAAAGACTAGAGTCTCAGGAAAGGTCCTCTATACTGTCGACAATCTATTTTCTACGTATAGAGTGCAATGTCGAACAACAGCTCTAGTCGGGGAGGAAGGAACTGCCACAACCTACCTGCGATATTCTTAGTTCCCCTACTCCCAACGGTTACTATCGCGACTTTGAAATCGGGGCATCGAGAAACAACTCGCTGGAGTGTTATGCCTCCTGAAACGAGTTAAATCTCATCAACCAACCAATGACAGCTTTTGGTGGAGCGGGGAAGGGCTAAGGAAGGCTATTGCAGAAGCAATCAGAAATGTAAAGAGGGAAGAAGAAAGAAGCAAAGTTATATAGGTGGGAGCGTGGAAAATGCGAAGGACCGTGGGGCTGGTCGGGATTCGAACCCGGGACCTCTGGGATAATAGTCAGGCACCTTACCCCTGAGGCCCCCCGAGGATGGAGAAATAAGAATTCATTATCAATTTATCAATAGACAAGAAATTTATCAATTTTTCAATAGATCAAGCGAAAAAACACTTTTATTTCAACCAACCATCAAAATTAATACAGAGAACCCATCAAAACTAAATAAGTACGAAACATTGATTATTATCTATAAGTAGATGCGTAAACATGGGACCTGCGAGGATGGCGGGTGTTGGTGTTTGGCGGCGCTGGCGTCTGTTTTCTTTTTGCGGTTTGTTCTTTCGGTAAAACTTGCAAGATTTGGAAGCTTTGGTTTGGAGTTTCGATAATACATAATAAAAAAGCTGAGGGTTATCGATGATGGAAATAAAGTGTACATAAGAAGGTATTTTCTTGGAACATTAAAATGAAATTGGCTGGGGCGCGGTGCCGTATACAAATTTGAGATATCGAATCTCATGATTTTTCAGTTTTCGGACTTTTTGATTTTAAGAAACTTATTTGCATTAGTTAGCGAAAAGTCCATTTGCAACGCAAAGGAATGGGAGGGGGAGGGGTGTCGAAACACCGTTTTGAAACTATTTCTCTTCATGTTTTTTGGTGGCTGATTATGAAAATCAACAGGAAATTTTAGGACTGCAATAAAATATGTTTGTCACCGTTATAAATATAAAATACACCCCTTTTTAAGGATAAGGATAATTATAATAATCAAATTAAATGCACTCTTTTTTATATTTATTTGCGAAAGGTCGATTTAATCTAGCCAAATTTTATCAAGCATTAAGGGGATAAAATTAAAGGGAAGTAATATTTTAAAAATAAACTTTATACAGCAGCTTTTTTCTACGTTTTGGGTAATTGTTGCTGCTACCGGATTGCAGGTTGGTTGCTTGGTATTGTTAAGAAGAAATAAGTCATTTTCAACCACCCCTAGATACAGGTTGTATTTGAAAAATGATTCAAATATTTTTATGTGTTTAAATTTTATTTTTGATGAAATAATATCAAAAATAAATTGGAAAATTTATTATAACCTCTTTTTCAATGCGGTGAACCACCCTTGAATCAACTCAAAATCAAAAAAAAAGCTTGAAAAATGTTGTACGATTTTTGAACAAATTTCTCAAAGTAACTCTTGTACAACTAGTCCATTATTTAGTTTGTCATATCATGGTTCATTGTCTTGCAGTAAGATTAGTACAAGAGTTGAATAGGTTAACCATTATGATCGTTGGGAGGTGGAATTGACGAGGAATTCTGCGTTTGAATTCTGGGATGTTGTATGAGCTCGGAAATACTAACCGATTATTCCAGAATCCAGTTGTTCTTTTTAGAAACGAATTCCTATTTTGTAGAGTGCCCGAAAAGAGGGCTGCAGGTGGAAGAAGTGAGACGAGTTATCTAATTTGATGCTGAGGGAATGAGATTGCCGTGCAGTCAGGAGAGGGTTTCTTTCGATGGTACTGAGATAGTGGCGATAGAATGTTGTATGTTTAGCAAGTAATTTGTTGATCTACACAGGAAGCACCAAGATTTATTGATTGTCAGTTCGCCTTCGACGATAACTTCGGAAGTTTACGGGATAAAACTGATAAAAGTGTTTAAATATTCTCCGTTTTTACAACCCAGCGGGAAATGTAATGGCTAAGTAAGCGAGGTGATAATGAGAGACCCATTACCTTTGTGATGAAATAATAGCTTACTTTTACATAGCGATGTCCTATGGCGGTAAGTACTTACTGTAAGCATTACAAACGAAGACTTATTTCAGAGGTGAAGTGTATTAAGTGAATACATAGATTACCATGTAAGGCACGCAGAATAAAATTCTGGCTACCCTTTTTAGCATTAAAAACATTACTATCCAAAATTACCATTGCATTTCAGCTACATTTGGTGAGAATTTTACTAGTAAGATATCTTTTTGACTGCACTGCACGATCCACACCGAACGAATTTGGAGGACGGAATAAGCTCAAGAAGGGACGCTTCGACAAGACAAAGAATAATAGAGGCACATCACATTTCCAACGAAAGTATTTCACAAGTCATTACCTAGTCGCTTACCTAGCCATTACAATGTAAAGACCTCCATTTTACTAAATTTGCAGTAGAATTTTTCAATTACCATGTAAGCGGTTACACAAATCATTAATGAATTCTTGGGTTACCTGAGTAACCCCTCGCTAGTTTTCCCGCTGGGAAGTAAAGCCTTTGATTTGTTACATATAGGGTGTTAGTAATACTCTATTTACAAATTTTATAGCGCCAAACTATTAGGAGTCCTAGCATACGTGACAGACCCTGTACAAGCAGTTGCGGAGAAATTGTAAAGATGAGAGGATGAATATTAACAAAACCAGTTAATACTAAGTAAAGCCGGTTTATAGTACACTTCAGCCTGTCCCTGTTATGCTGTCTGTAAATTTTGAAAAGAAGGATTCAATTGTTTTACAGTTCCAGGATGATATATTTATGTGGATCTATCATTATTGCCAAGGTCCTAAATCCAAAGCAATGCCTGAATGCGAAAGAATCTTTTTGATTGAAAGCCGTGAATTATGCCTACTGGGGACACCACGATATAAAAAAACGCGCCCTGTACTCGACCTCTTAGGTGGTGTGGAAGAGAGGGCACAAGACTTATTATATTTATAAAGCACTTACAATTCCTGGTGCGTTATAAATTTTAAAATATTCTTTTGGAGTAAAGTGCGACAGTTTAGCATGGAATGGTTTTACATAAAGAAAGATTTTACTTTTCCCATATCATTAAACATCAAATCTTAATGATGAGGCAAAATACTTCATTGCCTGGGATACTATATCGAGCCCTTCCCGCCGTTTTATCGTAAGCGACATTTTTTCGAAAATTCGTTTTTTACCGCAAACGACGTTAATTTAACCTTCGAAACATACCACCAATTTTGATATTAATCGGATAATAAACTAGCCTAACTAATAAAATAATTAGCCTAACTAATTTCAGCCCATTACAAATAACAGATACAAAAATAAGTAAAAAAAACCTTCTCCTGTAAAATTTACTTTTTGTCGGTTACGATAAAACGGCGGGAAGGGCTCGATATGATAAAAACCTCTTCCATATGTAATTTTAAACTTTTTACTGAAATTTTCTCAGGCTCAACTTTTGGTCGAAAATAGAAAAATTTTTATATTCTGTACAAAGCAGAAATTAAAATTTGCGGCACCGTATCCACCTGCAGACAAAAAAATATGATTTCATAAAAAAAAAAAAAATAAAAATCTTCCACGACTAAATTTTTCCCTAAACCTGAAAAATTGTTTTTAAACAACACAACAACAAAAATTCCGAAAATTTTGTCTCAAAGAACGGCAGGCGCAATCGCAAGTATCCCAATTCATGCGATTGCTATAACATGGAGCGGATCCGTCACAGGCGCACAGGCAACGCTCATCCAAGACACAAACCTACCGCAGCGAAGCTTCAGCAACAGAACACATCCACATCTGAGACTTCCGCCCTCGTAAAGTCAAAGGTCTCTGAGCTCGGACTGGTACAGCTATGCTACTCTCCCCTTGTTAGTTACTGCCCAGATAAATATTATTATACGAAATGCATTTGCTAATAAAAATCCTTCACTCTTTTGTCCAATTTAAAACTATGTTTAAAACCTTCTTGTCACAAATGAATAACCGATAAACACGTATATATGTGACGCTCTTACCTTACATGCCCGTTCACGTTTTCAGCTTTAGCTAAGTAATTACATTGTCACAAGCATTCACGTATCACGCCTTAGGTTCCGGGATATCGTCCTATACTATGTGAAAAATTATTCGTGAAGATAAAACTTAATTCACCCCCAACCACGGAGCATACTAGCACCCTCGCATTCTGAGAACGAAAACTGCACAGTGTATCCAATTATACTTTTTATTGTTTGACTCCTCTTTTCCAATTTCGTGCAATACAAACAAGCAAACAAACAGAGAAATATTATCAATTCCTATCAAAATGGAAAATTCATTCATTTTTTGTCCACCATCCTTCGTTCTGTGCAATGTTTCCTATTTCCACGAGCTTCGTTCATTTTTCGCGGACTCATTCGCTCTCTTTGCGCGCCCAAAAGTTATCGATGGAATTTTCCTAGTGTCCGTAAACGTGATGGGCCGTTGCCGGCTGAAGGGATCCAGGATTTTTCCTCCTTTGTATAATTTTGAAATTTTTGTTTTTTTTTTCGTTGTCGCTGCTGTTGGAAGGGATGATTGTGGAGGGACTAATGCATTTTTGGACGGTTTTATTGTAGCCACAATCATTATATATGCGGAGTGGTGAGTGTATGGCAGCATTCTTAATCTCAATGCGTTGAGGTGCATCAGGAACCGAATCTTTTTAATATTTGCTCGTGTATATAATATCATTACAGGCGAATGGTCCCTGCAAATTTAAAATTCAAAACTACAATAAACTGGGCATTTATTTTACAGTGAACGACTTCAGAAGCGAAAATCATATTACAAGTAACCGAATATTTCTCAATTTTATTCAAATTAGTCAAAACCTCAACACAGAAAATTTTATTCCACAATCTACATTAAAATCCTTGTTATTACAACAGCTAATATTATTTGGATTGAAACAAATTTTACTTTGATGCGATTGCCCCTATGCATAGCCACACATGAACTAGGTTTTGGTTTACAATATTTTGAGTGACACCCTGAAAAAAGTGTACATTTGCCGTGAATTTTATTATTACTTGGAATAGGAGAGCAGTTAGTTTTATTTATCATTCTCAATGCATGCCGCAGTTTTAATTGATGTATGTACGTTTTCCTACGTTAACTCATAATTTTATTTTACTATAAAACATCTATATTCAGTTGTATACACACTATTCTGCGTGTTGCTCGTACTCCTCTTGCCATTCTAGTTCAGAATTATAGTAAAAACCTAAAAAATACGCTTTTACTTTAAAATGAACCAAAACCTAAAAGAATAATTTTGAATGTAAAATTTTTAATTTTATTTTGTAAGGAGACATAAAAATTAGTACATTAAAAAAAAAATCCAAATTAACATATAACCCACGCATGCAACAGGACACATAAGTGGTTCCGTGAGATTTAAAAGACTCCTTTTAAGGACATCTTTACTAATGCTCAAGCTAAAGACATTAATATTATTGTTAACATTAATGAACATGCGGTTTACATGTTAAAATCTACCGTAATACGTGATAAAGGAGTTCATTTGTAAAAGAGGTGGACCTCAAGGATTATAACGACTCTATCTAAACGACGCACGACCTAGAAAACCTGAGTCGACCTTTCCATTAAGGAGCTGATGAACTAATACCACATCGGCCACCTCACGATGCTTGTGAAGAGAGCTTAAGTTGAGTAGCTTAAGCCGGGATTCATATGCTGGAAGAACTATCTGGTTTTCCCAAGGAAGACGATTTAGTGCGAATCGAACGAACCTTCTTTGAACCGATTCAATAGTTCTAACATGCGAAGAATAGTGAGGAGACCAAACTTGGGACGCATATTCAAGTAATGGTCTGACAAGAAAAATACATAGGGGTTTAGTAACCAACGGGTTGTTAAATTCTTTGGAACTCCAAGTTCAACTTGCAAAAGTTTGCAATCCTCCATACTCTTTATGTGACGATACAATTCGATGTCATCAGTGTAAATAAATATTCTACAGTGTCTTAGCAAGGGAACAATGTCATCAATTGATAAGATAAAGAGAAGAGGGCCAAGATGACTTCCTTGAGAGACACCGGATGTTGCTTCAATGGTTACTGATTTGGATCCACGAAAAAAAAACTTGGTAGGTCCTGTCCTGTCCAGTATGACTGGAACCATACTAGAAGGGCTTGCGGAAAGCCAAGCTTTCTTAATTTTAAAATTATAATGGAATGGGAGAGCTTGTCAAATGCCTTACTAAAATCAGTGTAAACACAATCAGTTTGCCAACCCGAAACGAAGCCCTCGACGGCATGACAAGTGAACTCAAGAAGATTGGTGGTAGTAGAGCGAACTACAAGAAAACCATGTTGATTCGTTAAGACCAGCCTCTTGTAGATAGGAACGGTTGCAGAATAGATAAATTGATTCAAAAAGTTTCGGTATAACAGACAACTTGCCAACTATAAATTCGATATTTCGTTCTTGCTACCACTTTTGTGAATAGGAATTATGAACGAATTCTTCCAAAGCGTAGGGAAGAACCATTTATCCAGGAATTTTTGAAACAAGGTTTTCAGTGGAGACTGCAGAACCTCCACACAGGACTTAAGGACAGCGGGAGGAATACCGTCGGACCCAGTTCAGGGTTTTCATCGATATGTTTCACCATATCAGTACTGGTAATAGAGAGAGGTAAAAAATTAGCCTCTCGGTTAGGAATTATGTGACGAAAATTGTTGTCATTAGGCTGAAAGTTAGAAGGTGAGAAAGATTGAGGAAAGAATAACCCAAACATGTTGCAAATCGCAGGCAACTCACAGCTATACCAGTTCGTGTGCTGCATAGTATTAGGGTTATCAACTTTTTTCTTAGAGTTGACAAATTTAAAGAAGTTTCTAGGATTAGTAAACACCGTATCACTCATACTGCTAAGATATTCACGATACAGAATAAAATAGGGTGAACGAAATCGGTTATAGCAATTGATAAATGAATTGAGACTCGGAGAGTCCTTCCTCTTTAAATAGGTTTTCCAGAGCCTATTCTTCAGATTTTTCAACTGCTTGAGCTCATTATTGAACCAAGGCAGAGAAGAACCGGGCAATTTTTGGGGCTCATAAGGTATACACAAGAAACGAAGGCTTCGTAAAGTACGCCATAAAACCGTGCCACATCGCCATCCAACTCAGTTGCGATGACAGATCACTAAAGTTAGCCTTTTTAAAGTTAAAGAAATGGGTTACCACCTCCGGACAAGGAGTATTAATTGAAGTGAAGCAATAATTGAGCAAGAGAGGAAGGTGGTAATTGTCAACAGTGGAGATGACTATTGGACTGGGTTCAACAGTCATGTTGACTGAGTCAGTAAAGAATACGAGATTTAACTGCCTCCCTAAAACGTTAGGCACACCGCTCATATAATTCAAGCCAAGTGAGAAATTACCACCCGCCGGTGGTGACAAGGAAAAACTACACACGCCGTGGAAACGCGCGCTTGAATTTCTTTGAGGTCTGCGCAAATTGCTTTTAGCAAGCAAGAGTTAACCCTTCTAGCACAGAAGGCGCACTTTACAGCAAAGCATGAAAATCTATATATACATACACATACATACATATATATATATATATATGTATATATATACATATATAGAGTTTCCCTTCTAAGACAGAAGGCACACTTCCCAGCAGAGCTGAGAAATATTTACCACTGCCGTGGCTCAGCTGAGACATGCAAACATAAAATATTAAAACATAAAAGATCAAAAACATTAAACAGAGAAGCGTGCAAAACTGAAAAGGGAGTAAGGCACGCAGAGAGTCACGCCACATTGAGAAGGGTCCTTTTAAGGACAACTTCACTGGTTAGCAAGCTAAACACACTCCTATTGTTGTTAGTATTTATAAGCATGCGATTAACGGGTTCGAACATGCCATAATTGGTGTAAGAGGAGTTAATGTGCAAAAGAGGTTCACCTCTCAGGTTGTAGTTATTCACTCTAAATGACGCGCGGTTTCTTAAGAAACCAGAGTCCACTTTGTCATTCATCAGTCGATGAACGAATATAACGTCAGCGACCTCACGGCGCTTATGGAGGGAGCTTAAGTTGAGCAATTTAAGTCTGTTCTCATAAGGCGGAAGAGCGAGTGGGTCATCCCACGGGAGGTGGCTGAGTGCAAACCGGACGAACTTCCTTTGAACCGATTCGATTCTACTAACATGGGAGGAATAGTAAGGAGACCAAACCTGGGAAGCGTAGTCAAGCAAAGGCCTAACCAAAGATACGTACAGGTGTTTAGTGACGAGGGGGTTGTTGAACTCTTTGGACCATCTTTTTATAAATCCCAGGACTGAATTGCCCTTGGAGGAGATATAATTGATGTGGGTGGAGAAATCCAACTTACTTTCTAACCTAACCCCAAGATCGATTACAGATTCAGTACGGAAGACCTTGTTGTCAAGGAGAGTATAGTCAAAAGTTATAACACCACGTTTCCTACAAAAAGTCATGATCTCGCATTTAGTAATATTAAGCACAAGGTTGTTGTTGGAACACCAAGAATAGAAGGTGTTTAGATCTGATTGCAGAAGTTTGCAATCCTCTATACTCCTTATGTGGCGATACAGTTTGATGTCATCAGCGTAAATAAGGATTTTACAGTGCCTTAGCAGGGTAACAATATCGTCAATTGATAAAATAAAAAGAAGAGGGCCAAGATGACTGCCTTGTGGGACTCCAGAGGACGCTTTGATGTTCTTCGATTTGACTCCGCGGAATAGAACCTGGTAGGTTCTATCGGCTAAGTACGACTGGAACCAACCCACAAGGGCATGAGGAAATCCTAATTTCTTTAGTTTAAGAGCTATAATAGAGTGGGAGAGCTTGTCGAAAGCCTTACTAAAATCTGTATAGACACAGTCAGTTTGGCAGCCAGTGACAAAGCCTCTAATTGTGTGTGAAGAGAACTCCAGTAAATTAGTAGTAGTGGAACGGGCTGCAAGAAAACCATGTTGGTTTGTTGAAATAAGCCTCTTGCAGATAGGGGCGATAGCAGAATAAATAATAGATTCGAAGAGTTTTGGTATAGACGATAACTTTGCAATTGGCCTATAATTAGATATTTCGTTTTTACAGCCTTTCTTATGGACAGGTATTATAAAAGAGTTCTTCCATAAGGTTGGGAAGCGCCCTTTATTTAGGGATTTTTGAAATAAACATAGAAGAGGAGACAGTAGGGCCCCTGCACAGGATTTTAGAACAGCTGGAGGGACTCCATCAGGGCCGGACGAAAAATCTTGTGGAAGTTCATTTATATGTTTCGAGATATCATCCCTGGTTATAGACAGGGAAAAGTTTTGAGCCGTTTGGATTGCATTGATATGTCGAAAATTGTCTTCATCTGGTTGGAAAACAGAGGACGAGAAAGATTTGAGGAAGAACGATGCAAAATTTTCACAAATTTCGGCTGGATTAGAACTAAGGGAGTTCTCGTATTGCATGGTGTAAGGGTAATTATCAACTTTTTTCTTTGTGTTGATAAATTGAAAGAATGCTCTGGGATCACCATACACTTTACCTTCCATGTTTCTGAGGTACTCTTTATAGAGGGTTTCGGAGAGAGCATGAAATTGGTCATAGCAATTGAGAAATGCATCGAAACTCGCAGTGTCTTTCTTCTTCAGGTAGGTTTTCCAGAGTTTATTCTTCAGGTTTTTGGTACGTCTCAACTCGTTGTTGTACCACGGTGGGGATGATCTGGGCGATTTTAACGGTTCGATAGGTACACAGGATGCGAAGGTTTCATACAGGATGGAGTAAAATCTGGCTACATCGACATCCAACTCATTAGGTGAGAGCAACCAAGTGAAATCGACCGAAGCGAGCTTGGATGAGAGTTCCTCAAGGTTGGCTTTTTTAAAGTTAAAGGTAAAGGTTGTCTCCTCTGGGATTGGCTTATTGTTAAAGACAGAACAATAGCTCAGTAGGAGAGGAGGGTGATAATTATCGACAGGTGACAAGACAATTGAGCTAGGCTCAACATTCATGTTGTCTGAGTCGGAAAAGAATACAAGATCTAACCGCCTTCCTAAAATATTATTCACACCGCTCATTTGGCACAAGCCGCAGGAAAATAAGGAATTCAGAAAGTTGGATTCCCTAGAGTTAAGGTTGTTTCCAGGAAGGTAGTTATCGTCATCATCGTAAGATACCCATTTAACATTGGGTAAGTTAAAATCACCCACAAGTAGGAGTTCATCTTTGGAATCCATCATATCTTGGATATGATTTATGCAAGCGATTAGAATATCATAGAGGTTTTGACCTCTATCGTCAAGAGTGCTAAACATATCTGGTGGGATGTAACAGCAGATTAAAAATAAGTTGTTATGAACAAGGGAGACTTTGAGAGCGAGGACCTCAATGTCTAAAGTATTGGAAAAATCAGGAAGCGTTATTAAGCAACAGTTGAGAAGGTTACTACATGCAAGTAGTACACCACCTCCACGAGCCTCCGAGTCAATATATCTATCCCTCCGAAAAACTTGGAAAGAAGAGTCGAAAAGTTCGGCATTAAGAATCCCACTGTATAGCCATGTTTCTGTAAAAGCGATTATATCGAAATCGCTGGCCGAAGTCGACAGAAACACATCTTGGGTTTTGGATCTGATTCCCCTCACGTTTTGGTAATAGAGGGAAAGCGTCTTAAGTTTTTTGAAACCTGTAAAGTGTCAGAAATACGCTGTACACGCGTGCGAGGAATAAAACACTTTGAAAAGGCACCAGGAGGCCAGAACGTCGAGTCTAAAAGCTTTTCAGCGGTGTTGGGCGGTGCAGTCAGGACGAAAGACGCAACCGGTTTGGAAACATTGCTGATCTTCCTGCAGGAAACTGTAGCAGGATTAATAGCTTTAGCCCTAAGGTATTCTTTAATTGCCTCGCACGTGGTTTCAGGAGAGAAACGGGAAATGAAAATATTTCGCGGTCTGGGTACCGTTATCAAATTGGCGCAGGTGTCCGAAGACTCAGTATCCCCTGTGCCCGACGGTTCAATGACATAAACAGAAGAAGTAGTTGCCGGATCCGCTTCTGGGGTATAGTCTGAGCCCATTGCGAATGAGGGGGTGGGGACAGACGGACTAGTAGAGGGGTTAGCAGGGGCGGCATCCGCAGCGTTGACTTTACAACTGCGTCTGCGTTTACCATGCTTTCTACGGGTTTTCGGGTTGTTAGGAGCCAGACTGGATGCAGCCTCCACCGAAGGGGCTTGCTCAAGTATTTTGGTCGGGTCGTTTAAGGCTGTGAGGTTTAAAGTAGCTGCGTCATCCTCCGTTGGAGGAACAGCCGTGGAGCAGGGTGCAGGGAGAAGCTGCTCCCCTACCTGCAGGGCGCCAGCAGATACTGTCAACGTTGAGGGGGAGTTTATTCTATCGCTGACGCTTTCTAATTTTACGGATAGGGAACTCAGGACATTGTGATTTTGTAACACTGCTATAGACAGCGGTTCCATATCCGCCCGAACACGTTTCGTACTCCTTTTAATGTCATCTAATATCGGAAAAAGAGGAGCTAAGGAGTTAACAGTACAGGAGGAAGTAGCGACAGGATTGAGGATCGCCGAATGTATGTCGTCGATCGAGTCAAAGACCGTTGCAACCCGGGACGAAAATTCTTGGAATTTATTTATAAGGGTACCCGAGTTGGTCGCAACAGAAGCAAGGGTGGCGGTCAATGTATCGAGCCGGACGTTGATCGACTGGACATCATCGGTTAACATCTGAAAATGTGGGATATTTCCAGAGAAAGAATTTAGACGTCCCATGACTTTCTCATGACTATCAAGGAAGACATCAGAGATCTCTTTCATAAGTCTCAGGACGTGGCAGGGTTGAATGTCGGAGCATTCAGTGCAAGTTGACCGAGCGGAAGCTTTGCCACTAACTCGAACGTTGAGGCAGGTAAGGTGGAAAACGCCACCACATACACCATCACAGGAAATTCCGTCTTGGACGATTTCCAAAGAACACAGCTTACAAAACTGGGGACCCGCCATTGGAAAAAGTAAGGTGGTCAAAAATAATTTCCAGGACGAGAAAGCGAAAATAAACTGCAGATAATAGAAATTGCTAAATCTGATAATAAAAATTTTTCAGTTTGAGAAGCAATCCACGGGTTTAAAAAAACGTTGCATAACCTTAGGTGAATGTTATCACCAAAGTAAATAGAGTAAAAGGTTATGCACCAACTTTTTCACAGGAAAATAATGAAATTAAATTTTCATCCGGCGTATGCAAGTGCACGAAAATTATCTTGAGTGGTTCAAGTTTAATTTGGAATGAAAATATTTTATGAGTTAATATTTTTTTTTTTTGAATTTTTTTAATTTATATTCTGAGATTTTTTCACATAACTTTCGCACTCGAAAGAAACGAGGTTAGGCCGTGCGAGTGTACCTAGGAAAAACTTGGCAATCACTTGGGTCATTTGCATTGTACGGTAACAAAAACAAGAAATTATTTTGCTTGAAGTTCTTGGGTGGGATCGCATCAGGGCTAGCGTTCGGTTTTTTTGGGCCCGGTACCGTATGCCATATTGCGCCCCCTTCAGCTGTACATTTCTTGATCGCGGTGAAGAGCAATGGAGAAAAGCACTCTGTGGAGTAGTGTTGGGTAGGACACGATAATAAAATGAGTTTGTAAGAGGAGCATCTTTTTCCTTTTGAACCAGTACTATGTCTCACTTCAAATGAGGCGAGGTGCCATTGTATTGCTAGCACGTCACGTAGTGAATGGCTCAAATGTTGCGATGCGGCTAGATCTATTGCGTTTGCGAAAGAGAAGATACGATAAATGATGAATGCATGAATGGAAATATTAATTATTGTGCCTATGAATGTTGATTACAAAAATATTCTTTAAAATTTTGTTAACTGTATAAAGAAAAACATATTTACAAATTTAAAATGAAACTCCCTAAAATTGAAAATAACACGAAAATATTTTATTTGTTACAGAAGAGATTAAAAAATAAAATTAAAATTTTACCTTCCTCGAAAAATGTACGAAATATCTCTCCAACTTCACTCCCTCAAAACATGTAAGAATTGTCTCTTCAGTACAAAATTTGCCTCCCTCGAAAAATGTAAGAATTGTCCCTTCAGTAAAAAATTCACCTCCCTCGAAAAATGTAAGAATTGTTACCTCCCTCGAAAAATGTAAGAATTATCTCTTCAGTACAAAATTTGCCTCCCTCGAAAAATGTAAGAATTGTCCCTTCAGTAAAAAATTCACCTCCCTCGAAAAATGTAAGAATTGTTACCTCCCTCGAAAAATGTAAGAATTATCTCTTCAGTACAAAATTTGCATCCCTCGAAAAATGTAAGAATTGTCCCTTCAGTAAAAAATTCACCTCCCTCGAAAAATGTAAGAATTGTTACCTCCCTCGAAAAATGTAAGAATTGTCCCTTCAGTAAAAAATTCACCTCCCTCGAAAAATGTAAGAATTGTTACCTCCCTCGAAAAATGTAAGAATTATCTCTTCAGTACAAAATTTGCCTCCCTCGAAAAATGTAAGAATTGTCTCTTCAGTAAAAAATTCACCTCCCTCGAAAAATGTAAGAATTATCTCTTTAGTACAAAATTTGCCTCCCTCGAAAAATGTAAGAATTGTCTGTTCAGCACAAAATTCACCTCCCTCAAAAAATGTAAGAATTGTCTCTTTAGTTTAAAATTTCACTCCTTCAAAAATGTAAGAGATTTCTCTCCAGTACTTAGGGGGATGATACACGGGTCAACATGTTCTGAAACACGAGCTTTTTCTGCGCAGTTCGTAGGCAAAGGGACGGGTCAGGGTGAAGTGTGCGGTGTTGACTGAAACTAGAAACGATTTCTATTTTTCCTCCAGTTGCTTGAAAAATGTTTATGTATGCGTAACTGTCAAGCGATTCTGGGTGAAAATAATTTGGAATGCACACCCATACATATGAAATCGCAATGTTATTACACAGAGTGTTGCGTGTAGCGTGTTGACTCGTGTATCACCTCCGCGCAACAAACTGACAGTGTGTTGCAGAGACACGTTGACTGGTGTATCATCCCACTTACAACCTCACCACGGCTCGGTTTAAATTGGATATTTGACTGCGGCAAAAACAGTAAGAAAATATCTATGCAGTTCGTGTTTACAATCTCACCTCGCCGCAATTCGAATTGGATATTTTATTGTCGCAAAAGAAATAAGAAAATGTTGTTCCAGTTCGTGTTTACAATCTCACCTCGGCGCAGTTCAGATTGAATATTTTGCTGCCGCAAAAGAAGTAAAAAATGTCTCTCCACTTCGTAATTTACAAACGCACGATACACGCTCATATCCCAGTAGTACATTATTTTTGAACCGGGACATTTAAAAAAGTTGAGGCCTCAGTACAATTTACTATCGTGTACGGGACAAATGAACTGCCTCTTGTAAGTTCGGCTCAACTCTATTGTGGAGTTCCTTTAATATATGACAAATGAAATGCTTCTTCGCATTTGGAGATCCCGGGAAATTTAATCCCCTTTCATTGTAAATTTTGAAGAAATTAGTTATGGATTTTTTGTAGTAATTGGCAAGGCCCAGGAAAACTGCACTTGCTTTACTGTACGGGGTCTGGGAAGTTTTGAACGCACTCCGTTTTTCTAGGGTCTGGTAAGGCTCCTTTTCAGAGTACATGTGACCCGGGTAATCGGTTTCCTTTCAGAGGGATTAGCATTTTGTCGGTGGTAATTTGAGGTTATTTTTCTCAACCGGTCAAAGGCTCTTCGTAGTTTACTGTTGTGGCCCTCAAGGTATTTATTGTAGATGACGAAGCCCGTGTTTTTAAGGACCACTAGAAGGAATGAGTTCCACTCACTTTTACTTTATGGGACAATGTCGTTATATTTCTAGTGGTTGCTCATTTATAATCTGCCGTTGTGTTTCTGTCCATTTTTTTATTAGCGGTTTTCGTCCAGCTATTTGTACTCAAAGAAACCTTAAAAAAGGCTGTTGAATTTAACATAAACATCCACATGTTATTCGTCGACTACAAATATGTTTACGATAGTGTGAATCGTGATGAGTTATTCGATGGAGCAGCTCGGAATACCAAAACACCTTGTAGAACTAACAAAAATCTCGATGAAAGATGCAAGGTGTAGAGTTAGAATTCATGGTGAATTATCCCCACCCCTCAAAACAAATAGAGGATTAAGGCAAAGTGACGCACTGTCCTGCTTGCTATTCAACGTGGCCCTAGAAAAAGCAGTAAGAGATGCATCGATTAACACATCAGGGTGTATCTTAGGTCAGTGCAAATATTAGCCTTTGCCGACGATATTGCTATCCTTGGAAGATCGTTTGAGAGCCTGAAGGAGAACTTTGTAGCACTTGAGCAAGCCGCCAAAAAAATCGAGTTGGAAATAAACGAGCACAAATCAAAGTATTATGTGCACAAAAACACCAGAACAAGCAGACAAAATATAACGATCGATACCTACAATATCGAAGCAGTGGATGAATTCATATATCTAGGCACGATTATAACAAAAGGAAATGACACATCGGCCGAAATCAGAAGACGAATAGCACTAGCTAATAAGTGCTACTTTGGTCTACGGAAGCCCTTCACGTCCAGAAATATCTCAAGGAATTACCACTTTACACAACACTAATAAGGCCTCTTCTACTTTATGGTGCGGGAGTGTGGACATTGGAAAACGCAGACAAATCATTGGCAGGAAGATTCGAAAGGAAAATCCTTCGTTCGATCTACAAAGGAATACAGATTGATGGCGTTTAGAGGAGAAGATATAACTCAGAGTTGTATGAAATCAATAAGATTCCAAACATTGTTAAAGTGATCAAAATAAACAGACTACGATGGATTGGTCATGTCCAACGAGGTGGGGAACGGAATCCGACAAAGATAGTGCTCGGGAAAGTACCTCCAGGAAAACGGAGACCAGGTCGTCCTAAGAAAAGATACATAGATAACGTTGAGGATGACTTGAGGCAGTTGAATATAAGAAGCTGGAAAAGCCGGACTAGGGATCGAGAATCATGGAGGCGAATGCTGGAGGAAACCAAGGCCAGCAATAGGCTGTGGAGCTCTGGATGATGATGATGATGACTCCAATTTGTGGTTTGATTTCTGCCAGAACATAAAGGACTCATCGTTTGTGCAGATATGCTCCTCCACATAGGACCATCTGATCTCGTTAAGTCGCATGATCTTGATATTATATCGGTTTATCTTGTTTGGAACTTCATCCAAACGCCCATCAGAAAGCAGACTTCTAAAATTTCACTCTCCAATTCGAGCCCTGCCTCGAAAAGCCAAGGTCGTCATGGTGTTATCCGGTTCCGAGGAATTGCTTGCTGTTACTTTTGTAGGTGTGGGATTCGAACCCGTCTCCTGTTGGCCCGCAAGTACCCTGTGGAAACCCGTGGACGGACTAAGAGTTGCAAACGGAACTGTGTTCATCAACAATGACTCTTCTGGGGGTTTGATAAAAGTGAAACCTGGTACCACCGCCTGCCGAGGCCTTTGTTTCTCGTTATCGCCTTGTAATATGCTGGTGCAGTTTTCAAATTGAAAAAAAATGTTACCTTTTACAAGTCTCTAAATGACGCGAAATCAAGGGGAGGTTTGTTCAGTAACTTGGCTACGGATTCTGTCAATATAATTTTTTTATAAGGGCCGCCTATACAATACAAACAGATTTTGTAACCAAATTTCAATAGCAGGTTCTAGATGAAGATCTGCTTACAGGAGGCAAAAACGCGGGAGTCAATAATACTCAGGTTGCATTATAACCAAGAGATAGATCTTGTAATTTTTCGATTTTGCTGTAAAGCGGTACTATTTAGGCTTGAGTAGTTTTGATGGGGTGATTTCCTTCAAGAGGCTTAAAGACGTGGTTGAGCAAGGGTGGCCAACAAAAATAAAATATCTATAAAAGATTGTACAAAACTTAGGCCAGTTTCCATATGTTAGTAGCTGTAACATCGCTCAATCAACCAAAACAGACCCTGGGGCCCAACCACATACGATACGAACTGACTTTTTGTTTTGCCACATGCAGCTTTATGGAGGTAAACTATGAAACTAAAAAAGCATGGATTTTTAATGTTTTGCTTTCATACCTGTTCATTGGGCTTTTACTAAAAGCTCGTTTGGGGGAGGTGAGCTTTTTCGAGATGTTTCGTGCTCTCCTTATTTAGCCAACAGTTTGTCATCTAAATGAGATTGTTGAGAGGATGAGGAAGTAAATAATTTCCTGTCTTAGTTGTAAATAATTTTCTTCAAAGGCCCCGCCTCTTGCATCTGCTTAAATTTTTTATTCTTCAAGTAGGCGTTGATGTCTCGTTAACAAAATAAACAATTGCCAGGGCAAAAGGCTTACCGGCTGCAGTTTTTCTATATGGGGAAATTCTTGCAATTAACGGTCTTTCGTTAGCGCTGCACTGTCCTCTCTCGGGTCATCCAATTTTTCTTTTCTGGAAAAAAATCTCTGATAAAAAACGTTCGCCTAAACAGTTTTTGCCACTGTAGAATTGATTTGATGCATGACTTTGGGGTTAGTGCTGTGTTGGGTTTCTGAAGGTGTTTTATTTTTGCAGGATTCTTATAAGGAGAGCTCTAATTAAACAGGATGGACTGAAGCAGGATATCACTGATTTTTAATTAAAAATTTACAATTACAATTGTTATCGTCGACAAATTTGTAATATTGCATAATTTAGATTTAGGTTATATGCGTTAAAATTAAGAACAAAAATATACATACATACATACAACATCCACATGTTTTTTTTTTTTTTAAATTTAATTGTACTAGTACATCAATAAGAAGTGTTAAGAAGGTTCAACACCCTTTCGTTCGCTTTAACTAAGAAAATATTTTTCTAAAACTGATTCAATGACACCCTTAGCTCAAAATGAGGACATGCTAAACGCAGGTCAAAGCAGAAGATCGAATGCACTAGATGAGGCAGAAGCCCACCTCAAGCCAAAATTGTATGGTCATCGTGGATGACAGCGCTTTTGCAGTGCAGTTAACGGTCCCATGTAATCACTAGGTGCACCCAAAGTCTACAAATAACAAGTCTTTCATCTTTATACACAACTTTTGTTAGTTGTGTGTGTATATATGAACATCACTGCTGAGCACAACTCAACACATACATCATGAACTCAACGAGAAAAAGCCATATTCTCTCTTTACGATAAAGTATGCAGAACAGAAAAGGAAAGATAATTGAATTAGCTGTGTTCTTTCATAAACGAGCAAATATGCACCAATACATCAATTTTATGCTCATATAAAATCATAAAATCTTCCCGCGGAGAGTTTTTTTTTTATGTGGTAAAGTGAAGCTTAGGAATTACTACTAGTTTGTCATGTCGTTCGAGTCATGGCCAGTCTCTAGTAGTAAGCTTGCTTTGAAGGATAGAGGAGAAGGGATAGGTTAGGGGTCTGGAGGGTGCGTGAGTAGATGTCTATGAACCTTGCGTTTGAACTCTGAGATGTTATATGAGTTCGGAAACACTGACTGCGGAAGACAGTTCCACAATCGAGTTGTTCTATTTATAAACGAACTACTAAAATGTAATGTCCGCGAAGGGGAGGGCTGAAGGGTGAAGGGGTGAGCCGAGTTGGCTAGTCTTGTGTTGCGGGAAAAAAATTGCCGTGTAGGCAGGAGGTTTCTAATTTCGGTGGAACACTCACTATGGTAATAGCGGTAAAATTTGCTAAGTGCTGCAACATTCCTAGGGTGGTGGTTTAAAGAGTCGATGGAGGAGCAAAGGGTGCTATCGCCAATGAGTTTGATGGCGCGATTTTGCACCTTGTCGTGCCAAGTCAAGGTGGTTTTTGGGGCGCCCGCCCAAATATACGAGTTGTATTCAAGGCGGGGCCGAATTTAGGACTTGTATATTGTAGCCAGAGCAGTTGACTGGAGGAGGAACTTGCATCTCTTGAGGAATCCCAGGCATTGGAAAGCTTGTTTGGCGATTTGGAATATGTGATTATTCCATCGCAGATCTGATGATAAGGTTACGCCTAGGATGTTAAGAGATGGGTCAGCCATTACATTCTTTTCGTCCACTGAGATAGAGGGACGGGTGGTGCAGGTTTTTGTAGAGATAAGGCAGTACTTCGTTTTGGTTGCGTTGAATTCGACACGATTCTTGCGGCCCCAAGCAAGAATGAGTTCAATGTCCTCGTTAATAGAATTGGACATGAGTTCACGGTCAACGGGACAAGGTCTGGCACGCGCTTGTCTTGTATTATCGAAGGTGTGGGAGTAACGCAGAGTACCGTCATCGGCGAAACTGTGAAGTGGGTTGGAGGGGATTGAGAGCAGGTCATTAATAAATATGAGAAAGAGGGTAGGTGAGAGAAGAGAGCCTTGGGGACGCCGGCCGAGATGGAATGAGGTTTGGATTCGACGCCATCCAATACTACCTTGATTGAACGGCCGGAAAGAAAGCTCTCAATCCAGTTCTTTAGAACTGAGTCGATACCAATAGCTTGGAGTTTAGACAACAGAGCGGAATGCCATACTCTGTCGAGTTGTGTGTGAGCGTGTATGAAAATGTTGCATTCCCTCTCTGATAGCCTGACATCGTCATTTGAAGAATTTGTGCATATAACGGTTCACTTTTCACTCATTGACCATATGAAGATGATAGATAGACTTCTAGACTTTGGGTGCACCCACCAACAATCTTATGAAGAAGGGATTTGAAAGCCTGTTGTTATCAGCTTCAACTCAGAGCTTACCTCGTCTTAAATACAGATTTCGACTTTATAATCTGTAACATTACTTCAGGAAACTAGCGGAAATACCAACTAACTGCTTACCAAGACTGCCGGCATGATCGTGCGACCTATCGAGCTCCTGGCTCTCTCAAAATCAGGTAAGAGAAAAAAACTAAATCCGGGAGAGTTGTGTAGCAAACCATTTTTAGTGGCCCCAAGTAGCAAATCCGGCCTGTTGCTTTCATGCCCAAGGTCTTTGGACGAGCTAAGGAAATGGCGGCCCAGCTTCCATATCCTCCGGGATAAATAACACAGCAACTGGCACCCTTTATGTGCTGCCAAAATAGAAGCGCACAGCTGGGACTGGAATAGGTAGCACAGAAGAGATAAAAAGGGGGCACATGGATCATCCACTTTGAAAAGTTCAACTTCTCTAAAGGTAAGATGGCAAAAGAGCAATCCTCCTGATCTTGCGACTCCATCTTGACTGAAAATTTCCTATAATGGTCAACCTCTTGCCCTAAACATTAATGAGAGATCCTTTATGCAATTGAAAGAGTATGAACGTCCAAGTCTGCTGCTGCACAAGACGACTGTCTTACCGGCACGGTACTTACACCAAGAGCTAGGTTTATTAACTACCCAATTTATAGGGAAGTTATTCTAATCGGTCGAAACATCGTAATCTTAATCGCATTTTCATTTTTCTAGGTCCCAAACGCATTTTAAACAGAGAAGAATCGATCGCGCGAATCAATAAAGATAACTACAAACGAAACACAGAGATCATTTCATCATTGCGCTCCTTTAATCCCTCATGGGACACAGGGCGGAAACAGTTGCCCTCCAGCGGACTCTGTTTTGCGCGACAGCTCTCAGCTCCGACCAGGATCTCCCAGTTGCTGCGGCCTCTGCTAGTAGGGTTTTCCTCCACGTTGTTCTAGGTCTTCCGACTCGACGCGATCCTTGCGGATTCCAGTCGAGGGCCTGTTTGGCTAGATTTTCGTTTTCGCGTCGCAATGATGCTGCTGCTAAATTAAACTACTCAACTAGTGAATTGGGGTCCTATATGCATAATTTCAACTCAACCCAGTTAGCAGAGCTGAATCGAGCTCAGTGGACCCTAATTTAGCTCGACTCGCGTCTTTATGTAGTTCGACTCGGGGCGCAACCTGAGCTCCACTTTTTATGTATACATACTATATATAGAATCACAAAAATTACTGTCTTTATTTTAAACAAAAAAAAACTTGAAAAAATGCCATTCATTTTTAAATTATAGGTACATACCTGCGTGCCTAGTTTGAAATGTTGTCTGATCAAAATAGGTCTGTTTTTGAAATTTTTGAATTTTGAAAAACGCTGCTTAATAGAAAACTTATTTTAAAACCTACAACGAGCTACAAAAGCTGTGTAAACTATTTGATTAATTATTAATGCGAGTCAATACATTTGTCCCTTACACGACGGTAAATTGTACTAACTCCTCAATTTTGTAAATGTCCCACTTTAAAAGTGGCCTACTACTCTTGGCACGAGGATGTATACTTGCACCCAAACCCGCCCCAGCAATGACAAAGGGATACAGGAACACATTCATTTTAACCCTTTCAGTCTATATGTTGCATTGATGTGCAGGTGTACACAGGTAGACATTCAACTGCCGCGAAAACCGCATAAGAATAGCTGAAAATTGAAACATCTCTTAAAAACATCATTATAAATGGAAGGTTGCATTGCTCCAACAATCGGTGGAGAGCAAAAAAGTTGATTCAAAAGGTTAAAAAGTCAGTTTTTTGCGAACACCTTTCATACGCTGAGACTTATCATAAATTAGTTTTTACAAATTTTATAGGTCATGCGACTGTCTACAAAAAAAATATTATATATTTTCGCTGTTTAAAAAATTTAAAAAACTTATATACCCTCATTCATTACTAGTATAAGTCATCAGACATTCAATAAAATACTCTGTTGAACTATACGGCTAATATTTTCAGGGGTGATTTCTCGATATACATATTTGGAGAAAAATATATTCTACAGAGGGAGCTACATATCTCCACTATCCACTAACATACAAAATATTTACGAAAAACAGGTATTTGAGTGACTTCATGAGAAAAAACCCAATTTACTTTGCTTTTCTTAACATGCGATTTACAATGTTTGAAAAAAAACTAGTGGGATGTTGTGCCTAGAGACTAGCCACTAATTACGCTTTTTCATGATATTCTTTCTGTTGAATAACACTTCAGACTGGATGACAATATACATATTAAGTGGAGATTGTGAAGATTCACGAAAACAATCCAACAACTACAACACATACAAATACAACTACATATAATATTGTTAAAAATTGTTAACCGACTTCAAAAAACGAGGTGGTTACTCAATTCGACGTGTAGGTATTTTGTAGTCCTGTTCACGCATAACTTTGTAACCCAATGACTTTTTTGCCTTTTTTTTGGTTCATTTGAAGGGGGAGTTTCCCACGGTGGTCCCGTTAAATTTTTTCGAAATTCTGATAAAGGAGTTCGAAGTTAGGCATAAAAAACTGTTAAAATTAGTTTAACCTAAACATTTCATAGACACCGAACAAATTACTTTATTGTTGTAAATCCGGCAGCAGGCCGATGGTGGAGCGGGTAGAGCGTCGGATCGTCGGTTCAGCGGCGTGTAGCGTTGAAGGTTCGAGCCTGGTCGGGCAGCATTTTTGTTTTCTTTTTCTCTTTTTCTTCTTTCTGAAATGATTTATTAGCATATTAGTGTAGTGTCTGCCATGGCGCAAGGGCTACGGAAAAATCCTTCGTCTGTGGGGCTGCGGGTTCGATTCTTCGGCCCGCGGTGCTTTTTTTCGTCATAATAATTTATTTTTTATAATTTCCTTCGGGGAATTTTGTTTCATTTTTTTATGGCATATAGTAGCCGTGTTTTTTTAATGAACTATATGGTTCTTTCATCGAGTTCATTAAAAAAAAAAGCTAAAACGACAAGGGAAATTTCATGTAGCGCCTACTTCGATGCTTAAAAATTTCAAAATAAAACGGAAGTTAAGTGTTATTTTTTGCACTGTTACACGAACTCCTCGCTAGAAAATAATAAATCTGCTTCTAAAAAATTAATTATTTGTTATAAATTTGCTCTCATCACTTTCCTGTTGTTTTATTTGTTTTTATGTTTCCGACCCCCGAAAGTATGCAACATGCCAATCCCCGAAACAACATGCCAACACCCGAACGTATGCAATAAGAAAATTAAGAAATTTCCCAAAACCTCGATAGAAACCCCGATAAAACCTGGGTTTTCAGATTTGTATGGGAAAGAACTATATAGTTCATTAAAAAAACACGGCTAGTGTAGTATAGTATAAACTATAGTTTATACATTGATTATCTATAAGTAGATGCGTAATCATGGGACCTGCGAGGATGGCGGGTGTTGGTGTTTGGCGGCGCTGGCGTCTGTTTTCTTTTTGCGGTTTGTGCTTTCGGTAAAACTTGCAAGATTTGGAAGCTTTGGTTTGGAGTTTCGATAATACATAATAAAAAAGCTGAGGGTTATCGATGATGGAAATAAAGTGTACATAAGAAGGTATATTCTTGGAACATTAAAATGAAGTTGAATTTATTTTGGCTGGGGCGCGGTGCCGTATACAAATTTGAGATATCGAATCTCATGATTTTTCAGTTTTCGGACTTTTTGAATTTATGAGACTTATTTGCATTAGTTAGCGAAAAGTTCATTTGCAACGCAAAGGAATGGGAGGGGGAGGGGTGTCGAAACACCGTTTTGAAACTTCTCTTCATGTTTTTTGGATTATGAAAATCAGCAGGAAATTTTAGGACTGCAATAAAATATGTTTGTCACCCTTATAAATATAAAATATACCCCTTTTTAAGGATAAGGATAATTATAATAATCAAATTAAATGCACTCCTTTTTATATTTATTTGCGAAGGTGGTTGATTTTTATTTAATCTAGCCGAATTTTATCAAGCATTAAGGGGATGAAATTAAAGGGAAGTAATATTTTAAAAATAAACTTTATAAAGCAGCTTTTTTCTACGTTTTGGGTAATTGTTGCTGCTACCGGATTGCAGGTTGGTTGCTTGGTATTGTTAAGAAGAAATAAGTCATTTTCAATACAATACAGCTTGTATTTGAAAAATGATTCAAATATTTTTATGTGTTTAAATTTTATTTTTGATGAAATAATATCAAAAATAAATTGGAAAATTTATTATAACCTCTTTTTCAATGCGGTGAATCCACCCTTGAATCAAATCAAAAAAAAACTTGAAAAATGTTGTAGGATTTTTGAACAAATTTCCCAAAATAACTCTTATACAACTAGTCCATTATTTAGTTTGTCATATCATGGTTCATTGTCTTGCAGTAAGATTAGTACAAGGGTGGAATAGGTTAACCATTATGATCGTTGGGAGGTGGAATTGACGAGGAATTCTGCGTTTGAATCCTTGGATGTTGGAGCTCGGAAATACTAACCGATTATTCCAGAATCCAGTTGTTCTTTTTAGAAACGAATTCCTATTTGGTAGAGTGCCCGAAAAGAGGGCTGCAGGTGGAGGGAGTGAGACGAGTTATCTAATTTGGTGCTGAGGAATTATTTCGATGGTACTGAGATAGTGGCGATAGAATGTTGTATGTTTAGCAAGTAATTTGTTGATCTACACAGGAAGCACCAAGATTTATTGATTGTCAGTTCGCCTTCGACCATAACTTCGGAAGTTTACGGGATAAAACTGATCCGATAAAACTCCGTTTTTACAACCCAGCGGGAAATGTAATGGCTAGGTAAGCGAGGTGATAATGAGATGGACCCATTACCTTTGTGATGAAATAATAGCTTACTTTTACATAGGGATGTCCTATGGCGGTAAGTACTTACTGTAGGCATTACAAACGAGGACTTATTTCAGAGGTGAAGTGTATTAAGTGAATACATAGATTACCATGTATGGCACGCAGAATAAAATTCTGGCTACCCTTTTTAGCATTAAAAACATTACTATCCAAAATTACCATTGCATTTCAGCTACATTTGGTGAGAATTTTACTAGCAAGATACATATCTTTTTGACTGCACTGCACGATCCACACCGAACGAATTTGGAGGACGTAAGCGGTTACAGAAATCATTAATGACTTCTTGGGTTACCTGAGTAACCCCTCGCTAGTTTTCCCGCTTTTAGCCTTTTATTTGTTACATATAGGGTGTTAGTAATACTCTATTTACAAATTTTATAGCGCCAAACTATTAGGAGTCCTAGCATACGTGACAGACCCTGTACAAGCAGTTGCGGAAAAATTGTAAAGATGAGAAGATGAATATTAACAAAACCAGTTAATACTAAGTAAAGCCGGTTTATAGTACACTTCAGCCTGTCCCTGTTATGCTGTCTGTAAATTTTGGAAAGAAGGATTCAATTGTTTTGCAGTTCCAGGATGACATATTTATGTGGATCTATCATTATAGCCAAGGTCCTAAATCCAAAGCAATGCCTGAATGCGAAAGGATCTTTTTGATTGAAAGCCGTGAATTATGCCTACTGGGGACACCACGATATAAAAAAACGCGGCCTGTACTCGACCTCTTAGGTGGTGTGGAAGAGAGTGCACAAGACTTATTATATTTATAAAGCACTTACAATTCCTGGTGCGTTATAAATAAAATATTCTTTTGGAGTAAAGTGCGACAGTTTAGCATGGAATGGTTTTACATAAAGAAAGATTTTACTTTTCCCATATCATTAAACATCAAATCTTAATGATGAGGGAAAATACTTCATTGCCTGGGATACTATATCGAGCCCTTCCCGCCGTTTTATCGTAAGTGGTTGATGAGATTCAACTCGTTTCAGGAGGCATAACACTCCAGCGAGTTGTTCTCGACGCCCCGATGTCAGAGTCGCGAAATGGTTGTGAGTAGGTGGAATAAAATATCGCGGCTAGGTTGTGACAGTTACTTCCTTCTCTATCTTCCGGCTAGAGCTGCTGTTCGACATTCACTCTATACGAAAAAAATAGATTGTCGACAGTACAAAGGGACTTTCCCTAATCCTCTAGTCTGTCACATAAAAAAACAAAAAAAGCGACATTTTTTCGAAAATTCGTTTTTTTCCGCAAACGACGTTAATTTAACCTTCGAAACATAGCACCAATTTTGACATTAATCGGATAATAAACTAGCCTAACTAATAAAATAATTAGCCTAACTAATTTCAGCCCATTACAAATAACAAATACAAAAATAAGTAAGAAAACCCTTACTAATTTACTTTTTGTCGGTTACGATAAAACGGCGGGAAGGGCTCGATATGATAAAAACCTCTTCCATATGTAATTTAAAACTTTTTACTGAAATTTTCTCAGGCTTAACTTTTGGTCGAAAATAGAAAAATTTTTATATTCTGTACAAAGCAGAAATTAAAATTTACGGCACCGTATCCACCTGCAGACAAAAAAATATGATTTCATAAAAAAATAAAAAAAAATAAAAATCTTCCACGACTAAATTTTTCCCTAAACCTGAAAAATCGTTTTTAAACAACACAACAACAAAAATTCCGAAAATTTTGTCTCAAAGAACGGCAGGCGCAATCGCAAGTATCCCAATTCATGCGATTGCTATATACATGAATTCAAAAGTTCAATGTACATAAGCAGCGAAACCGATAGACAGCTTTTATATATTTCGAAAGCTCTTGAGTCTCAGTTTTAACATGGATTTTTGAAATCAGTGTAAGTAAGACCATCTATGTCCAAAGCCCGCAAACAAGGTTACTTATCTACTTATAGATAATCAATGGTTTATATTAAATAAAGAAATACACCATGACGTGGGCGAAGAATCAAAAAATTTTATTGTTTACATTTGTAGAAAAAGTTGCTCAGCTTGGAGGGTAGAATCATTTGCACATGAAAGTCACCCCCACCCATTCACCCCCCGCAGGGGGTGGGGGCAACTCTAAAATTTTAAATAGCAACCCCCATTTTTTTTCACGGATTCTGATTCTCCGAAGAAAAATATGAAACTTTTGTCTTAAAACTTTTTTCACGAAAACCTACCCTTCAGGAAATATCGAACAATTGCCGGACGATTCCCCACCCCTAAAAATTCGGTTTGGGGGTGCAGGGAAGCTTCGGATAAAAAAATTTTTAAGACAAAAGTTTCATATTTTTCTTCGGAGAATCACAATCCGTGAGAAAAAATAGGGGTTGCCATTTGAAATTTCAGACTTACCCCCACCCCCTGCGAGGGGGTGAGTGGGTGGGGGTGAGTTTTTTGTGCAAACGATTCTACTCTCCAACTTGAGCAGCTTTTGCTACAAGCTTTTTTCACGAAAACCTACCCTTCAGGAAATATCGAAACGTTCCCAGACCTTTTCCACACCCTGTATATATATATATATATATATTTTTTTTTTTTTTTTTTTTTATGTGAAAGACTATAGTCAAAAAGCCCTTTTTACTGTTGACAATCTATTTTCTTCGTATAGAGTGCAATATCGAATAGCAGCTTTAGTCGGGGAAGAAGGAATTGCCACAACCTACCCGCGATCCACCAACTCCCAACCATTATTATCGCGACTTTGACATCGGGGCATCGAGAAACAACTCGTTACAAAGTTCACATCAAAACGAGTAAAATAAAAAACAACCAACTTGCTACATGTAACGGTAAATTTTTACCCCTTATCACAACTTTCAAAGAGGTATGTCCAACCTTTTCAGCTTATTAAATCCACTTTTAGTGTCACCGGCTCCCGGGCTATTATAAATTAAATTAATATCCTACAAAAAGTTTAAAAATTGGTCAAAAGCTTAAAACTTGAGAAAATGTTTACTTCTATTTATCAGAGAACCCCTCTATCATCCATAAAGAGCATAAGGGCAAATTTTCCGTTTTATCAAATTTCATTTATTTTACAATTTACCAGATTATAAAAAAAAATATAAAATTTTACAAAAAATACCTAAAGCTCGAGAAAAATTTAGTCTCGCAGCACCATCTGCTGTCAGATAGAGTTGCACAGCTAGTTTTATGTGTGGATTAGCTCCGAGCTTTCTGTACATCAAACTTTTGTTCAAGTTTCACACCATTATACCATTACGATTTTTTCTTTTATAGTTTCGAAAATCGTAAACAAAATTTAATTATGACAAGATTTTGCTCTTTGCATTTAAATATTTCTTGTAATGTTTTGGCCTCGATTCCCAGATCCGACGGGAGGGAAGTGAGTGAGGATTTGACACTTTGCGATTCTCAAATCCGCAGTCCCGGATTGGTTTAAATCGAAAATTCGGAGTGAAGACTCACGCGATAATGAAATATATGATGTCGGATTATCTCAGGCGCATTTGTCGTTCAAATCCGCAGAAAATTTGTTGCGGATCACACTTTTACAGCGCGGAAAATGTCAAAAAGAAATTCGGGGTTGCGGATCTGAGAATCGCAAAGTGTCAAATCCGCAACTCATTTCCCTCCCGTCGGATCTGGGAATCGAGGCCTTTATCTCTCGTTTTAATTGTTTTGTGGGATATAAGTGAAGACTATTTGCTTAAATGGTACAATGGTTCAAGGCTAAGATAGTTCCAAAAGTTTGTTCCGTTGAGTTAAAAGCTATTTTATCTATTAAACAGAAGAGGGCAAAGATTCTAAATTGAATTCTTGTTAATGCAACTTAAAAACTATTTTGGTGATCTGAAGAAAATTGTTACATCAACAACTAATATGTTTATAATGAATTAAGAAAAGTCTTCATTCAACTTTTTTATAGTATTTGTTGATTTACGTAATTATTGATTGTTTATTGTTGATTGAAGTCACTTATAATTTGGCAATGAGTTAGTTTTGAAAGAGACGTTAAGAAAAAGATGCAAAAGTTGTGTAAAGCATTTCACTTCTTTTTTTACATACTGGTCGATCTAGGTCGATCTGAGGAATCTAAATATTAATATTCAAGCACTTTTTTGTACAGGCTTATTAACCCACTTCCGCTAAACCGCTCTTGCCCAGACTGGTTCTATACGGAAGTCGTAAAGTTGTGAACAAAACAAGAATTATATTTGCCAATTGTATTTCCCGATATATTTTAATAGGCGATACAACAATTGGTGGCAGTGTCTCCATATACACGGTAATTACCGTAGATGCACCGTAATCTGGTATTTATCTACCGTCAAGGTAATAATGTATTACCGTGTCATATATCACCGTATTACCATTATAAATTATGTTGTTGTAAATATTTCTTCATGTAATGCGTAAAACGAATCTCAGTCAGTCAACTTAACAAATTTTGTAATGGCAATACTGCTTTTGGTCGCCGGGGATCCCCCAATAACTAAAAGTCTATCTCCACTCATACATAAATAAAACTACCAACAAGTCTTGGCAATCTATTCTCGTCCGTATTTAAATATCGGAAGGAGTGTTTGTAAGCGTGATGGATGAATGACCTAAAATTACGTTGTGTTTTCTTCTAGTTACGACGCGTTACAAATACGTAGCAAACATTTAAATCTAAGAACTGTTTCAAGTTCCAGCTTTTATCTTAGAATAATCGCAATTTTAAAGTTATAGAGAGAGATTTTACGGTTTTAAGTTTAATATTTGTTTTCAAATGCCGAATGCGAGCGCATTTTCAGCCAAATTAATGATATCAAAACGAAAAAAAGAAACAAACTTCTAACCAAAACAATAAAAGGGAATATTTTCACTCAGCAATCAATTAAAAGAAATGGCAAAAACTGTGTGGATTTCAAACCAACTAGCGACATGTTGTCAAAAATGAATAAATCCATTTACGAAAAAGACACTGTCATGCTAGGAGAGTCTGATTCAGAATAATAATATGTTTCACAAGTTATTTAAATTTTCTTTTGTTAATAATTAAAACGCAAATATATTCAGACTTGATTTGGTTCATAATCTGGTTTTTTCCTTTGAAAAATTACACGGTAATTTACACGGTACACTTTTAGCAGATTCACCGTAATTTTGGTAGAAACACCGTATTTTTACCCTTACAACACGGTAACTCTCGATTTACATATGGAGACACTGATTGGTGGTGTCTTTTTACCCGTGGTAAGCTCACTCATAAACATAGAACCTACCTCACTGTAAATATAAATAATAATAGTAATAATAGAGTAAACCCTTCTAACAAAATTAACCAACTCAGCACAATCAAGCGCTGAGATGAGGCTCTCAACAAAGCATGCAAACATAAAATTATAAAGTTAAAGCATCCAAATTAACATATCACGCAAGCAAAAAGAAACATACCTAAGCTGTCATATGAGATTTAAAAAACTCCTTTTAAGGACATTTTTACTAATAATATTTGTCTACGCTAATACTCACGCTAAACACATTATAATATTATTGTTAACATTAATGAACATGCGATTTACAGGTTAAAATCTACCGTAATTCGTGTTAAAGGAGTTCATTTGTAAAAGAGGTGGACCTCAAGGATTATAACGACTCTCTCTAAACGACGCACGACCTAGAAAACCTGAGTCGACCTTTCCATTAAGGAGATGATGAGCAAATATAACATCGGCCACCTCACGTCCACTTGTGAAGAGAGCTTAAGTTGAGTAACTTAAGCCGGAATTCATATGATGGAAAAACTACTGGGTTTTCCCAAGGAAGATGATTTAGTGTGAATCGAACAAACCTTCGTTGAAACGATTCAATAGTTCTAAAATGCGAAGAGTAGTGCGGAGACCAAACCTGGGACGCATATTCGAGTAATGATGTGACAAGAGAAATGTAACGGAGCTTAGTGATCAAGTGGTTGTTAAATTTTTTTTTTACCACCTTTTTATAAAATCCAAAACTAAACTACGTCTGGAAGAGATATAGTTAACGTGAGCGGGAAAATCCAGCTTACTATCAATTCTAATCCCAAGATCTTTAACAAAATTGACACGATGAATATCCTCATCAGAAAAGATATAGTTAAAAATTATAGGATCACGTCTCCTACTAAAAGTCATGTTTTTACATTTACTAATATTAAAATCCAGGTTAGCGTCCCAAGAGTTAAAGGTGTCAAGATCAACTTGCAAAAGTTTGCAATTCTCAATACTCTTTATGTGGCGGTACAATTTTATGTCATCAGAGTAAGTCAATATTCTACAGTCTCTTAGCAAGGGAACAATATCATCAATATTGTTAAGGTAAAGAGAAGAGGGCCAAGATGACTTCCTCGAGGGACAACGGATGATTCTTCAATAGTTACTGATTTGGAGCCATGAAAAAGAACTTGGTAGGTCCTGTCAACTAAGTAAGACTGGAACCATATTAGAAGGGCTTGTGGAAAGCCTGACATTCTTAATTTGGGAATTATAATAGAGTGGGAGAGCTTGTCAAATGCCTTAATAAAATCAGTGTAAACACAATCAGTTTGAGAAGTGAACTCAAGAAGATTAGTGGTAGGGTTTTCAGTGGAGAGTTATTGCCATTAGGCTGAAAGTCGGAAGGTGAGAAAGATTAATGAAATAACGACGCAAACAAGTTGCAAATCGCAGAAGACTTAGAGCTAGACCAGTTCGCGTTCTGCATAGTATTAGGGAAGTTATCAAATTTTTTCTTAGAGTTAACAAATTTAAAGAAGTTCCTAGGAGAGACTATTTGCAGAATATATGGTTTATGTTTATATGTTGGGTTTAACACGGGTAAAAATTAATTAAAATAAAATAAATAATAGTTAAACTCTATTACAGAAGCCACACTCAACTTCCAAAACGTGGACATTCAGCAAGAATTTCAGGACGAGGGCCTTTCCTGTATTTCTATATTCTAATGGCCTTTTCGAAGGTCAGTGTTACTTGGCTCGTACGCCGCAGCATTTGTCGAGTGACTTCCTGGTGTCCGCATAAAAATTGTTGTGTAGGATTTAGCCATATCTTTGGGCCCCCTTTCACACAGGTAGACAGCAGGCCGTGGCCTGAAAATTTTCACCTTGAAGCCAAGTATCACCACACACCTCCCCGGCTGCCAACTGGCCGCCAAGGATCACCATACACCTCCCGGGCCGCCAAATGGTCCAAGAAAACTGACAAAAATCCTTAGTCTGAAGCCGTGAATTTACGGCACGAATTCACGCCGTATCCTGAAGGCAAGGCCGACCTGAAAGCAAGGCGTTAAAACCCTTCACACCCCCATCCGCGCTTGTTCGCGGGTGTTCAAGGCGCGGGTGTGGTGCCGCCTTAAGGCACAAACATAATTGGCGCGGAGGCAGTGACGACGGCCTCCCGCGAGAAAATTTCCCAAACATTTAATTTCTCCCCGCCGCACACTGGGACAGATAGCCAATTTACGACGACAAAAATAAGAACACATATATTTTATATTTTTTGGCTTATATATCATCTCAACAATAATAGCTTTGTTCCAGAACTCGAATGTGGGATCCCGTGGGACAAAAATTTTCCCAATTTGTGTTTCTTTACTTTCTCATGCAAGAAAAAGCGGGGAAATTTTTACTTCCCCTCGTGCAGGAATTAGCCGGAGAGGTTTTCGGTCCTGCGATTTCTTGATATAATTGGTTTGACCAAAACTGTAGAACCGCAATTGAAGAAAGAAACCAGAGCCACCGAGAGTACATCGCAAGGCCAACAATAGCAAGGATGGAAGTCTTCAATGAAAAAAGAAAAATCGCAGACAAGCTGTGCAGAAAGAAGAAGAGGGAATATCTAAATAGGAAAATCTTACAGATACAGGAAGACTTCAATGAAGGGAGAATTAGACAAGCGTACAAAGGAACTCGCCAGATCACCAATAAGTTCCAGCCAAGAACGGACATCTGCAAGCAGTGGCGTAGCAAGAAATATTTTCAGGGGGGGTTAAATAGTTGTAGGTCGAGTCCTGAACTCCAAACATTATCTTTCAAAATTGATATAATTTTTAGTTATGCTTTAATAGGAATAAAACTATAAGAAGTCTTTTAGAGGAATTCAGTTTGTTCACTATTGACATAACATGATAAAAGTCATAGTTCTATGTTCCTACGCTTTTCAGCAAATTTGTTGATTACTTCCTGAGCTCCTTGGTCATTATGTATCAATAGAGATGGCTCAAAAATTGAAACAGCGTGGACTCTGTTATTTTTTCCGATGCATTGAATATAAACACCTCTCTTCGTCTACCTGACCACTTCAGCGTCTTCCAAGCGGAAGTCACTGCAATCTGGGAGGCTCTCGAATAGCTAAAGATAAATAATATGCCTCATAAGAATATATGTGTTCTATCGAGGCCCTCAAGGCCCTTAATTCTGTCGTCACAACATCTACGACTGGTCTGAATGGCCGCATGTCTGGGAATGCTATTAGCCACCTATAAACTGGCTGGGAAAAAAATCAGCTTAGCCCGAGCTGCGCTGAGATGGACCATAGCAACAGTGTGTCGCACTCTTCCCATAATATGGCGGACTTTGGACGTAAAGCATTTTAAACCCCTTGTTCAGTTGAACAAAAGCGAGGTAAGCCATTTCGTGAAGGTTCTGACCGGTTATTGTCCGCACGCCGAAACATTGGGACTTCCCGATTATGCAGAAGTTATGGTAATGAATATACGGAAGAAACTGTCTCTCATCTTCTCTATACATGTCCCCCCTTGCAAGGAAACGAGGGATCTTCCTCGGCTCACCTTTCCTTAACGGATTGAGCGAGCTGCAAAATACTGGGGTTCCTGACCTTTGTCACCTTATCAAAGGGTCCAAATGGCTTGAAATGGCCTGAATTTTGTCCCAACACCAGAATGATAACACAATGGTGTGCCTAAGTGCAGCCATTTCAACTTGACCTAACCTAAGAGCCACTTGCGATCCGCGTTCGAGGCACAATAAGTGATATTTTTACAACTGAATGTACCACCAAAATTACAAAATGATATTATAAATATTCAAGTTGAATTTTCTTCATACAAAAATCGTTTCGGGGTGGGTTTGGTCCCCAAAACCCCCCCCGTTCCTTCGCCACTGTCTGCAAGGACATAGATGGGAACTTGTTGGCAGATCCTGATAGGATAAAGGAAAGGTGGAGAGAGTATTTTCAGAACCTATTGAATCCTATCTCCATACCAAACGAGAATGCAGAGACAGAGGCATTTGTAATTCCCCAAGATAACATCTCAATAGAACCACCAACACTGGATGAGGTGCGGGAAGCTGTAAAAAGGCAGAACAGCAACAAATCGCCTGGCGCCGATGGAATAGTAGCTGAGCTGCTAAAGGAAGGAGCACCCCAACTATTACGAACATTACACGAACTCATATGCACCATCTGGGAGGAAGAAGTTATACCAGAGGACTGGAAGAAAGCGATTATATGTCCAATATACAAGAAAGGCGATAAATTAAACTGCAAAAACTACAGAGGCATCTCACTCCTCAGCACCAGCTACAAAATCTTCACAATCCTTGTGAAACAAAAACTGGAACCTATAGCGGAAAGCCTTATAGGAGAATATCAAGCTGGTTTTAGGACAAACAGGTCAACATTGGACCAACTGCTGACCTTAAGGCAAATTCTGGAGAAAACCTGGGAAAGGAATGTAGATGTATACCAGATATTTGTCGACTTTCAACAGTCATATGGCTCAATAAACAGAGAGAGGCTATACGAGATCTTATCGGAAATAGGAGTCCCCTCAAAGTTGGTACAACTAATCAAATGCGCCACAAATAGCTCACTGGCGAAAGTAAGGATCCAAAACGTTGTAACAGAGGAGTTCGAAGTACGTCAAGGGCTCAGACAAGGAGATGGACTGGCCCCCATGCTTTTCAACCTGGCCCTAGAATGGGTGATAAGGAAAACGTCAGTCCAGCGAAGTGCATCAATAGCTACCCAGTCGGTACAATTACTTGGATATGCGGATGACGAAAACATCGTGGGAAGGTCCTTTTTGGCAGCAAAAGAAGTCTATGTTGAATTAAAAGAAGCGGCAAAGGACATAGGCCTGAAGATTAACGAAGAAAAAACGAAGGTGATGCAACAATCCAGAGCAGGACGATTTAGAATGGGAAGAAATATAACCATCGACGAACATAACCCAAAAGTAGTCGATAAAACAGTCTACCTTGGGTCTACTATCACAAAAAGAAACGAAGAAAAAGAAGAAATAACCAGACGAATACTACTGGCTAATAGAGCCTTTTATGCCCAAAAACAAATCCTGCACTCAAGATTTGTGCACAGGAAAACGAAACTCTCACTCTACAAAACCGTAATACGACCAGTACTGTGTTATGGTAGCGAGACTTGGACTATGACCCAGGACATAGAGGAACGAGTCAACAGGTTCGAGAGGAAAATTCTCAGATGCATAATAGGCCCAATCAGAGAGGATGGAATATGGCGAAGAAGATACAACAACGAGTTGTATGAAATTTTTGACGACCCACAACTCTCAACTTTAATAAAAATCAACAGATTGAGACTAGCCGGCCACGTGATCAGGATGGAGGACAATCGCATCCCAAAACGGCTTATGGCATCAGAAATTTCGGGAAGTAGGCCAGTAGTTAAACCCAGGAGGAGATGGACAGACTCTGTGACGGCTGACGCAGAGTCAATGCTCAACATCCGGAACTGGAGACATGCTGCAAGGGACCGTCAAACTTGGAGAAGTGCCCTAAAGGAGGCCAAGGCTCGATTTGGGCTGTAGCGCCATAGGATGGATGGATTTCTTGCAAGTTGTCAATTGACAATTTTTTGTATGTGTGTGGGTAACTTAAAGCGGCATACACATAGACAATCGACATTTATGTTATCTTCTTCTTGATTTGCAAGAAATTGCCCAAAAAGTGTTTCTTAACTTTCTGAATTTTTGACAAAATTATCCCCACCATTGAAGTAAGTTTTTGCCCAACAAGTTTTTGCTGTAACCCTATAACCTATTTTCATGAGTAAGGTACCAATGAACGCAAAATTCCTCCACTTATCTATTATGTTAAAATGTATGGTTCTATCTTCGCAAGTTTACTAGTTATAAGTTGTCAAAGTCCAACTTTTGGGGTTTTTTTTAACAAAAATGTCAACTTGGTAGGTGAAGGTCTGTTTAACAAAGGGGGAAATATGGGGACCGCTTAATGGATTTTTTAAAATCATTAATGTTTATTGCATCTAAAAATATTTGATATACATAAAGTGGAACTATGTGGAACTTTTTTTAAAAAGCTTGAAATTACATTTTGTGGTAGTCATTTATTTAATACTTAGAAAAACGTCTTATATAGTACATAAGTACATATTTTAATTTATTCTTCCTCTATACTGAAATGCCACAACTCTTAATATAAATAACTCCAAGCAAGTGTAATAAGCTGTTGGTATTTCGAGCGCAATTGATTCTCGCGTTGACTTTGGGTCAGAGAGTGGAAGTTTAGCGCGTGTTACCATCCAATTATGTCACTATCTACCCATTGCTTATTTGTAGTATTATAGAGTGGTTATTTAAGAATGGATCCCAGTTAATTTTGGTCAGTTAAAATGTAATAATTTTTTTGTTTTTTGTCGTCGTAAAGGGGCAAACCGTCCCAGTGTACTTCGCCAGTGTGTATCCAATGAATCGTGACGTCACCTGCTTATCTCTCAGTCAGGCGGAGTATTATGTGCCCTTCAGCCGGCAGTGCTTAATTTCACCCAGTTTTCTTTTCCAGTGTTTCGTGAAAAAAAAAATTACATGATATTTGTCGAGACCCCCTCTCCTCCCGGTGGGATTATGTGAGATTCGCCTCGACACCCCTTCCTAAACACCTCACATAATTAATGGACGACCCCAGATGATGACGTCGAAACCTGATTCGTGTGGTTTGGTCAAAACTTCATCCACAACCACTGATCACAGTAACAGAGGCAAAACTGCACCTTAAGGGCAGCCCTTGATAGCCTTGCCACTAATTATGGAGACAAACAGGTTAGAAGAAATGCCATAGAAATAGAATTATTCCCAGTATTATCGAAAGCATCACCCATGTCAAGAAACGCACATAAGGAAGTTTCCTTGCCGAGGAGGGCTTTCTCCATTTTGCTAACTAGGTTAAGGTTTTAGCAGAGATAACATGATAATACGGAGTATTATGTTATCTCTGGTTTTAGCTTACCTTTGATTAAGCGAACTGAGAGCTATGTAGAGGAAAGGAGAGCTCTAGATTTCACCTGATGTAATTTAGGAAGCTCCAAAGCCTGTTGGCCTTTTTAAGGATAACAATTGTCCTCCAAAGACAGAACAGCTTGTGCAAAACTAGGTCGTGGCACTTCTGAAGAAGCACCGGGAACATACTATCTCCTCCAGGGGGATTTGTATGGTTGAAAAGAGACCACTGCCCATTTGGAAAATATTCCAAGAGATGTTCCGGAAAGCAAATAGGAAGAATCCAAATGAATATAACATCAAATAACAAAAGGAACAGCAAAACGACGACGTTGTCGCGGGGTCTTGAAGGCCAAAATAAAACCATGAAGTTAACGGCCACATCCCTTTGAATTCGGTGTTCAACTCCTACAGGGCTACGAGGAGTGAGAAAACTTAGAAAAGTATTTGGTAGGAGGGGTGGAATTTAAAAACTGATATCTGAAAAGATTCAACCATAAAGTTTGAGGATTACTTTAGAAGTAATCATTAAAGCCATAAACGATACCACTAACAAATCAATCAAATATTCGATTAGCCATAACAAAAATAAACAACTCTGTTCAAATTTTTTTTATACAAGTGTAAATCTGCAAAGCAAATACACAAACAGCATTGATTTTCAAGGAAGAACAGGATTTAACTCGAAGAGGACAATGATCACTTGGGAGTCTCTTCATCACTTTCCCATCAATCAGAAAATCCAAGTGGGTCCATTCACTAGTTGCGCCCACACAACCTACAGTAAAAAACCCACAGGAAGAGGTAAAGAAATTTTCTGGGAATATTCTTCGCCGGGATATGTTCCCATGCCCACACACAAAAGGAGTTTACGGTTTAGAGTCCTTTCCTCCTTCCTCCTACTCGGTGTCATTGTTATTTGTGTTATTTTATCCTGTTATATTCAACCTGTTGTCTAAACGGATCTTGTTAAATGTATCTTAGCGGAGAGCTAAATGCAATCTGTTGCAAGGATATAAGAGAAAATATAATAGTTTTCAAATGCTACTAATGAGGAGAGAATCGGATTGCATGTTAATATTTCGACAAGTCAAAGCCTTTTTGGTCTCTTTCAATACTGGGTTAACATTGGACTTACAGGCTTGCAATTAATTCTATCCAGGGAAGAGCATTCGAGGCTTAAAAGTATAATCCTTTATGTAATAGTTTGGACATTTTTGAAGTCTGAAACTGGTATAATCGGATAGATACTTAAACAATTCTCTCTTCGTATTACATTTACTAATATTTCAGGTACACACGAAATGTGCGCATGGATCAGATCTCTTTGAGACAATAAAGTAGTTTGAGATTCCTGGGAAATTTAGAATTACTTGCCGAAGAGACTGGTAACAAAATATTAAACTTTTTCATCGTGACAAGCGAATTCGAGGATGTCAGGCTGTAAAAGAAGCTATCGTATGAAACCTCGAGGCAACAACCGGAAGGTCTGATCTCTGCAGAGAAGTTAGGAAACTTTTGGGCTGAGGTGAGGAAATCCAGATGAAGGTCATGGAAAGCCTTCTGTGAAGAAATAGACAAGCTTCCAGCCTCCATCGGGTCACACAAAGTCTTGTCTAAGGAACACTCATATGGTATTGTCTCCCTCAAGACTCCTAAAAGCACCTGTCCGACTATGGCTATGAAAGCCCTACTGAACCGCCTTTCGTTCCACCGAGTAATGAAGAGGGCGGCTTTGTCCGAGAAGTGCGTCTACGAGGCTATTCTCCTTTAAGAAGCAGACCTTGGGAATCAGCAATCGATTCTCAAGGAACTAAACCTTCCAATGTTTTCATTATCGGCACGGCGCCATAGTTCTTCATTAGGAATTCTATCTTGCCAGTGGATTTTTAGGATACGATGAATTGGGTGACTTTCCATGTTTCGCAACCATACAAAAGAACTGCCGTAACGTTTGAGTTGAACAGTGGCAATTTACTGAATCCAAACTGCTGTCTTCTAAACGTTCGGTCCTTGATAAGAATATGTGGGACAGTTATTAGGTCCCTCTTTTTGGTATTTTGACTATGATACCTTCCGAGCAAACCTCCGGAAAGGAACAGGTGTTCCATGCCTTTTCCAGGATTGGCTGTAGTGCATCTGCTATGAGGCTTGAATCGGCTTTCAACAATTCTGGCGGGATGCCTTCTTTTCCAGCTGCCCTCTTTTCCAGCTGCTTTACCATTAGCCATTGCATGAACTGCGGCTGCTATTTTTGTTTTGGATGGGACACGGGTGGTAATTCTTATTGTCTGTGCAATATTGCTGCTTTCTTGAGGTTCCTGTGCAAATAAACCATTCAAGGCGACGAAGAAGTAGGCTCTCCATCTTTGGAGTTGCTCCTCATCTCTGCACTGCAGTCTTCCATCCGTATTTTTTACGGCATGCTTTTCAGTAGAGTGCTTTCTCGAGAGCTGTTTAGTGACTCTTTGCTGGCTTATGGTTTGTTGTAGTTTCCCAGAAAATTCTCGGCTTTTAATACTGCCACTGAGAAAAAGGAAATGTTCAGTCAAACCATTCTCGCTTAACCCAACTCAATGGTGTCAATTCCGTAAGCAATTGGGGGAGATCCGCAGGAATTCTTTAAATAACATACCGTGTTGATTTTATGTAGTACGCAATCATATGAATTACAATAGACGATTAAGAGACGTCACTGAGTATTTGATTTGATTTTTTTATATTTCGACCAGTTTTGAAAATATTTCTTGCAAATTAAAATTCTTTTGAAAAGAAGTTAAAAATATTTGAGTCGATACAATCTGCTGTCCATCAAACAATATATCTCGATAGATTCTATTTCGCACGGGGTTCGATAAATCGAAATTTACTATTATTGCAATTACTAAAAGCATTTTATTAATAGACTAGCAAAAACCCGCGTGCCTTGCAACGCCTTTCAATAAATAAAAATTGGTGTGCATAGTCCGGGATGATGTATAATGAAACAAAGCACAAATTTGCAAAACATGATTTTGAGTACATAAAATAATTTAGTTACCAATAAAAAATGTGTTACCCACAATTTTTTTTAAATTCGAGTTTGAGCACCACCTATAGGAAAAATTTTATACTACGTGACAGTACAGACACCTAGCCATATTCAGAATTCCTCTCATGCGCGTGGATTTTTACGTTCCCAGGTAATTGGCACCCTATTCAAGACTTTCCCTATGGCGGCCTCTACATTTGTTTTCCAAAAAAAGTTTTAAAAAAGATCATCAACTTTTCAAAATTGATGCCTATTGTGCAGCTCAAAAATTCATAATTCTATGCCCCTAAAAAATCGAATAAATATCCGTGGGAGGCGAACATTGGCAATATTATAAAACAACACTACTGATTTGATTCTGAAAAAGGACCACTGCTGCTTCCCGTTTTCTTGTTTCGGTGCAGCTAGTCATACCACCCGCACGGCACTGGTTCAAAATATATTCATGCAAGGCTAACAACTCACTGTAACACTTCTTTTTATACGATGCTCGATGTTTCCCTTGTAAGTATTAGAACGTTTGCGACATTACTAAGTGAGTGGACTTTGTTTAGTTGATATTTTACAAATAGTCATAAATGTCAAAACTTCAGCGTTTATTACGAAATTTCAAAGAGCAGCGAGCAGAGTAGTAGAGCTATGCCGGTTCTAAGCCACCTAGGAGGTGGCCCCGTACCCGCCTAGGATTTGGGGGGGTCTGAAAGCTCTTCATGTACGTGTACGAGGTGTTTTAGGTTTGTGTCTTGGATAAGGTGGCTTAGAGTTGGTGTGTGGAGATGGGTGAAAGCTCTTTATGTGCGTGTATGAGGTGTTTTAGGTTTGTGTCTTGGATAAGGTGGCTTGAAAGCTCTTGATGTGGGTGTATGGGGTATTTTTTGGTGTGAGTCCTGGATAAGGTGGCTTACAGTTGGTGGTTGGAGATGGGTGAAAGTTCAGGTCTTGGATGTGGTGTAGAACCGGCATGGGATTTGGGGTGTGACTGAAAGCTCTGGATGTAAGTTTGTGTCTTGGATAGGGTGGCCCAGAGCAGGCATGGGATTTGAAGGTGGCGCAGAAATGTCATGGGATATGGCCCAGAGCTGGCACGGGATTTGGGGATGTGACTTAAAGCTCTGGATGTATGTTTGCATCTTGGATAAGGTGGCGCAGAACCGGCATGGGGTGGGAAGTTGGTGCGAGATGTGAGCGCCAGCTGTGAGAAGCTAGTTGAACTAAGAATTAAAGAAGCTCTTGAGGGATCTTTTGTAATGATCTTTGATTCAATTATTATGTATATAAATCCTTGAAGGGGGAATGTTAGGTTAGTTTTCTTCCGATTGCGGTGATGAACAGTTATAAGGATTCTACCAGATTGCTTGAGGAAAAGTGTGATAAAGGAAGCAAAGTAAAAGAATTAAAATATCAGCTGAATTCTCTATCAATTAAATCGAAGCAATCATCATCATCATCTGAGAGTAAAGATACTTCTTCATCCATAAGATATCAGCGGATAAAGGATAGGTAAATATGAGCATCCCAAAATTTCTCGAAGAATACTCTAGTATTCTGCTGGAGGAGCATAAGGAAAAAATAGAGAAACTCTACAGATATTTCCAAGAATATGAAAATGCTGGAAAAGTTTATTTTATACATGGAGCACATTACAAGAACTGCCCATGGTCGAACGATAAAACAACTTGTGGACCAGATACGTGTGGATGCTGTTTTGTGGAGCGGTATAAACAGGCGGCTCAACGCCTAATAAATTTTTATGTGCGGATCACCAAAAGCAGCTGTAGAGAATGCAGAAAAGAGTTCGATTTACACTAACACCAGAAGTACACATCATGCATGTATGGGATTTCGCTTATAGAGCCAGCCGTATGGGGCAATGGCATATAAGTGCCCTTGATAGATGCAGATTTCAACAGAGAGTCATCAATACAGGCAAAATCCTAGAGCCCATATTAAACCAACATCATCGTGAAAAAATATATAGCATAAGATTTGAAAATAAAACAAATTTGTTATAAAAAAATGTCTTTTTATTTAATTTATAATACATCATTAGCATTTATCCAAGAATTGTGTTCTCGTGAGAACCCCAGCCATTTAACATAAACTTTATCACCGCTCTTTTTCAATATTTTTTCAACTAGGTAGAGATCTGAGTGTTTAACTTTCTGCAATTCCTTTTCATAGAATCCACCTTTAATGGGGTTGCCCTGGTAGTCCTCAAGTTGATATGTCGGTGGATTAGTCAGTTGAACCTTGGAGATTTTAAAGATTTCAGTTGTCCAGTTTGGTGTGTAGCCTTTTTCAAATAGATGTTTATATTTGCTTATGCGGACGCGGTCTCCTATTTTATATGCAGGTGAAGGGGCAATTTTGATGTGATTATAGGTTGTAGCAAGAAGTAGCTTTTCATTTGTCCTATTAACATCACAGGGACGCATTTTAATTGTTCGATGTTTTTTTGCATTGTATTGTGATAGCAGTTTTTTCATCATAGAAATCCATTTGTAGGATCCATTCATGCTAAATTCCTTCCACATCATGCTCTTTAAAGTTCGGTTGAATCTTTCCACTATTGATGCCTTAAGCGATGTATATGTTGAGTAGTGGTTGATTTTATACTTGCTCATTAGCTTTTGAAAGTGAGAGTTGTAGAATTCCTTACCATCATCCGTTTGCAAATTGTTAGGTGTGCGTCCATCCTTAAAAATTAATTGCATCGCTTCTGTGACTTCTGGACCAGTTTTTCTTTTAATTGGTACAGCCCAGGCATATTTAGAAAATGCATCAATTACAGTCAGTAAGTAGCGGAATCCTTTGTTCACATGTTTATATGCATCCATTTCCACCAAGTCAGCCTGCCACAAATCATCCAGACCTTTAATGATAACTCTCCGCCTAGAAAAATTTCGACGAGCAGGTTTGTGAAGCTCATTTACTACTTGCCTCTTACTCAGAGATGCCATTTTCAGCCTTCTTATTAATTATGTGTGAGAATATATAATTTTCGATCTTCGCAATTTCACGATAAATGAACATCGTTAGATTCTCTACTGCTTTGTCAATGCTTTCCCGTATTTCTTCGTCGACATAGTTTTTGGTTGCAGCGTCAGCATTTTCTTTTGGATCACCTAGGTTTTTGATTCTTTTCAAGGTAAGATCATAGTCACCATCTGATGTTAAATTGAAACCGTTTCCTTTTCCAGGAATTCCAGGTGGACCGCGATCACCCACTGCTCTAAATTTTTGCCGTTTAAAAGATCGACCAAACTTGTCAACGCTCATTTCCGAAATGTTAATAGTTCTATGAGGGTGGGAATATTTATACTATAATGTCAGCTTCCCGCAACTCCTCAATGATTGACACTATTTCATTACTATGGCTATTATTTCCAGCTTGCTGCGATGTTATCAATATTCGGAGCCTATCAACTAGCTCATTGGGGTCATCCCAATATATGTAATCGATATTTTTCTTTGGAATTTGCATTATTCCCGTTCCAGTATGAGGAGTGTGAATCAACTTTTTTATTATGTTTCTATATTTGAAGCTATTTGTTCCTTTTATTTGCTGGTTTTCCTTAAAATCACGTCTGTGGGTGCATGTATCATTTACAATTTTTTGATAATTGGACAAGTCTTCTTTTGAGTAGCCTCGAGGCTTTTTCATAAAAATTAATTCAGCTAGACCTTCAGTTATCTTGTACCGCTTGCCATCTATAAGAAAGTATTCTTTATCAACTTTTAATCTCGAATTACCAATATTCCACATATCGTTCTTATAGTACGCTCCATACGTTTTATCAATTCTCGTGCTATCATTTTCCAGTAGTTGTTTATATTTGTTTAGTATCTGGTCTGCAGACTCTAATTTTGGTTCTTTTGTAGGTGTGACAAACTGATCATCATCATCATCATCATCCTCAGAATAACTCGGTGGCTCTAGCTTTAAGTATTTACGTGGTGGTGGTGGTGGTGTGTATGCTTCTTCATTGCCCTCGTGCTTAATTTCATCTTCTTCTTCTTTTGGTTCAAGTTTCACTGATGCTGCTGTTGTTGTGAGCTTTTTCAGCGTGTTGGTTATAGGTTTAAATGTTTCCTCTAATTGAACTTCAGATTCAATTTTACCAGTCTTGAGAGCTTTATATTTTCTTCGTATAGCCTCACGTGTTTTTATAATATCCTTCATCAATTTTTCATTCATGTTGCTACACAGACAGACCAGCCAACCAGCCAGACAGACCAGCCAGACAGACCAGCCAACCAGCCAGACAGACCAGCCAACCAGCCAGACAGACCAGCCAACCAGCCAGACAGACCAGCCAGACAGACCAGCCAACCAGCCAGACAGACCAGCCAACCAGCCAGACAGACCAGCCAACCAGCCAGACAGACCAGCCAACCAGCCAGACAGACCAGCCAGACAGACCAGCCAACCAGCCAGACAGACCAGCCAACCAGCCAGACAGACCAGCCAGACAGACCAGCCAACCAGCCAGACAGACCAGCCAGACAGACCAGCCAACCAGCCAGACAGACCAGCCAACCAGCCAGACAGACCAGCCAGACAGACCAGCCAGGCAGAGCTGAAAGACCTGGTCAGCTGATTAGGTGGGCTCCTTCATAGACTCATGAATACATCAAAGCCTTTTCGATATCGACCTTTGCCCATGGGGCTGTCCTTATCAATTACTAAGAATCCATATTTGTCTTTCCAACAGTTTGCACACGCTTTTCTGAACTTTGCGAATTCCATATCACTATTCACATGATCATTGTATACATGCTTCAGGTTCAAATCATCTTGTTTGAATATGATCAGAAAGTTTGCATTATCTCGGATTAGATGCTTTGGTATATGAGTATAAGTTTGACAGAGGTAAAAGCTGTCAATGTCGTTATGTCTCCCCATACAAAAGTAGGCTCTAATATTATTTTGTTTATCGCAGGCTACATCATCAAAGATGAAAATTGAGTTTGGCTTTGCTTCCTCCGGTGGTATAACATCGTGGTTGTTAGAAAACGTATAATAGCCCAAACCTGATATGTGAGCTACAACTTCTCCTAAATACTCGTATTTCGGCTGACTTAGCGACTTTGAGTAAATGTATATATTCTCGAATCTCAGACCGTTAGGATGCTCCAGTAGACTTAGCATAACATTTGTCTTACCACAATTCGACGGTCCAACAATAATACCTCTTATACTGTTTGGTAGCAGCACCCCATGCTTCTTTGATGTACTTGTAATTTCCACATCAGTATTTCTAACTGGTAGACACGCTTGTTGCTTGATAAACTTCATGTTGCACACTAACCCAATCCCTCTAAATACCCGTACTTTTATAGGTTTTAATCAGTCTTACAGTAAACCTATAAAATGATTGACCATAGTAAGAAACGCACCATTCATCGAAGAGCTGCCAAGGGGGGAGGACTGTTAAACACTGTTATAAATAAGTTACCGCTTGAGCTTCATCTACCGGGATATCAATACTGTGGTCCAGGAACAAAGTTAGCTAAAAGACTAGCCCGCGGTGATCCTGGCATCAACCCACTAGACGCAGCCTGCAAACAGCATGATATTGCATATCGAGATCATAAGGACTTAAGCGATCGACATATAGCTGACCGTATTTTAGAAGAAAAAGCCTGGCAACGAGTAACATCTAAAGACGCTAGCTTTGCAGAACGTGCTAACGCGCTATTAGTAACAAACGCCATGAAAGCTAAAATTAAAGTTGGAATGGGTGTCAAAGCAAAAATTACCTGCTCGAAGAAGAAGAAGAATACGTTACGTCCATCATTCCGCGAAGCTGTACGTAATGCTAGAAAAGTGTTAAAGCTGAAAAAGCCGAAAGACCTGTTGGAAGCTACTACAATTGCCCTAAGTGCGGCAAAGAATGTTATCAAGGGGAAGACAAAATCTTACACTACGCCTAGAGTGATACCAGTACCTAAAGTAGGAGGAGTTTTACCGTTCCTCATTCCACTTTTTGCAGGTCTTTCAGCCGTTGGAGCGCTATCTGGAGGTGCAGCAGGTATAGCTAAAGCTGTAAACGCCGCAAGTGTCGCACGTCGGGAGCTGCAGGAAGCGAAACGTCATAATGAGACAATGGAAGCTATAGCGCTAGGAAAACCTGGACAAGGATTATTTCTAAAGCCATATAGGAAAGGACTGGGACTTTTTCTCAACACCCAACCAAAAAACTAATAAAGTCGCTACCCAAAAGAGCACTCAATGAAAATGATCTGCGTAAATATGCACAGCATATAGCCCACTTTAGAGGAGTATTTATGCGCGATCAATTACCTAAAAAACCATGGAGAAATGAGAGCGGAATTATAAATCTAGATGTTTCATCTGGACCTGGAACGCATTGGGTAGCGTATAAGAAAAATGGAGATATCATAAATTACTTTGATAGTTTTGGAAATCTGCAACCGCCGCGGGAAGTTGTAAATTATTTGGGTGATGTAGTCACATACAACTATACAGCACATCAAAATTTCGACTCAGTGATTTGCGGACACTTATGCTTAGAATTCTTACATAATGTATAAATAAAGGCCTTCAAGTGCAAACATAGACATTTCATAACAAGTAGCCATGTCGATAACACTCTCTCTTACTGGCAATGCATCGGTTCTCACCGCTGAATACTTTCCCCCATTGGAATTAGCTGGAGACTACGTTTGCGGATTAATTGACTTTCGTGAAATACAAATGCCGTTTAGGAGCTGGGACATATACGAGTACCCCACGCTACCAGCAACGACTCATCACACGTGGTCTGTCAAAACGTCATCGCAGATGGAAAAGCCCCGATATGTCAGCTTGAGCTCAGCGCTCATCTAATGGACAGGGTTTTCTTCAGGACTCGCGAGGTGTACAGGTGCCTCAAGGAGCTCGATGTAAACAAATCGACTGGACCCGATAATATACCCCCTATCGTCTTAAAACAATGCGCCTCACCTTTGGCTAGACCTCTGCGCAAACTTTTTGCCCTATCATACTCTTCCGGAGTTTACCCAGACTCTTGGAAACTTGCCCATGTTCAGCCAATACCGAAAAAAGGTGACTCCAGCGATCCCTCCAACTACTGCCCAATAGCAATTACTTCTATTCTCTCCAAAACCATGGAGACGATAATTAACAAAAAGCTTATGGGATATCTAGAATCCAACCAACTTATCAGCGACAAACAATACGGCTTCCGTCAAAAAAGATCCACTGGTGATCTTTTAATTTGCCTTACAGAACACCTCAGCCGAAGTTTGCATGGATCTGGCGAATCTAGTTTGGTTGCTTTGGATATCTCCAAGGCTTTTGATAGAGTATGGCACTCAGCCTTGTTAGCTAAACTCCAAGCTATTGGAATTGACTCACTACTGTATAAGTGGGTTGAAAGTTTCCTTTCCGGCCGTTCAATTAAGGTATTATTGGATGGCGTCAAATCTGAATCTCACCCCATCTCTGCGGGGGTCCCTCAGGGGTCAATTTTATCACCGGCCCTTTTTCTCATCTTTATAAATGACCTACTTTCAATCCCCTCCAACCCACTTCTCAGCTTCGCTGACGACGGTACTCTACGTTACTCGTACAGCTTCGATACAAGACGGACACATGCCAGATCCTGTCTTGATGATCGTGAACTAATGTTCAACTCTATTAAAAAAGACATCAAACTAATTCTAGATTGGGGAGAGAAGAATCGTGTCAAATTCAACCCCTCTAAAACCAAGTACTGTCTTATCTCAAAAAAGAAGTTCAACACCTCACCATCCTTGACAGTGGATGACGTTGAACTAAAGGCCGACCCATCCCTACACATCTTAGGCGTGACATTAGCCAAAGACCTTCGTTGGAATGATCACATATTCCAAATCGCCAAACAAGCATCCCAGTGCTTGGGATTTCTTAAGAGGTGCAAGTTCCTCCTCCAGCCATCGGCCCGCGCTGTTATTTATAAATCCTACATACGGCCTCTTCTCGAATATAACTCCCTCGTTTGGGGCGGCGCTCCAATAACCACCTTGGCATGGTTAGATAAGGTCCAAAGAAAGGCCCTTAAATTAATTGATGACGACACCGCTGGCTCCACCATCGACCCCCTCAGCCACCGTAGGAATGTAGCAGCATTGACTAAATTTTATCGCTACTATCATAATGACTGTTCCTCCGAGTTAAACGCTCTCCTGCCTCCACGGCAATCTTATAACCGCAACACCAGATTAGCCCACTCGTCTCATTCCCTTCACCTGCAACTCCCCCTTTCACGCACTCAACAGGATATGAATTCGTTTGTTAATAGAACAACTCGACTGTGGAATAGTCTCTCGCAGTCAGTATTTCCGAGCTCCTACAACATCCAAGAGTTCAAACGCAGGGTTCATCACCACCTTCTTCAATACCCCCCCGTTCCTTTTAACCCTTAACCTATACCCCCCTCCCCTCCCCGTACTAAGCTTACTGCTAGACATTGCACCATGACGTGACAAATGACATGACGGACTGGTAGTACAAAGGGTGACTCCTGAGCTTAGCACTGTCACATAAAAAAAAAAAAAAAAAAAAAATGTCATACTAGCTCTCCAAACAAATCGTAAAAATGATAAAACAAAGGATGTCAGTAAGTTTGACCACTGCAAGCTGACAGATGTTAAAGTGCACTTGAATTCGGAATCATACCCATATGATGACCTGAACTTGAAATTTGATGCTCATAAATACGCTCTCCTATATGATATGTATATAAAATTCCAAACTTCATACTATGGACGCCAGTTGCAACCACTACTCTCAAGGGAAGAGTTTATGCGTGATGCTCCGATCGTAGTCATTGATTGCTCTCGGCAAAACGAAACCATTAAAACAGGTCCTGTGGATATAAGGTTGGAATTCAAAACATCGGAAAACGTTCCCACTAACACAACAGCATACTGTTTATTGCTACATAATCGAATAGTGGAATATACACCTCTAACCAACGAAGTCAGGAAAATTGCTTGAAATGGATGCCATTATCATCGATCTTCAAGGATTCAAATTACAAAACAATCAATTTATTTTCAAAGAATTGGCCCTTTTAAATTGTGAAAATCAAATGCAGCACTACATATTCCAACCACCATTCCCACATAAACATCTAACTCGGTCTGAAAAGAAACAAGTTGAGTGGCTGAGACACAATCACCATGGATTCAGATGGGGTGATGGATACATTCCCTACCGCACACTATATTCAGTTGGAGATCTGCTGCATGATAAAATAATCTATGTTAAAGGAGCTGGAAAGAAACAATGGATTCAGGAATTATTTGGAGAGGAGCTAACCATATATGATGTAGAAGAGGAGGGATGCCCCAAACTATCAACAACAACAACAACAACAACAAATGGCTTCTTATCCTGCATAATACACGAAGGCCGATGTGCTCTGAAAAATGTTTTTGTAATAAGGGAATTTTTAAATAAAACAAATTTTTTATAAAAAGTTATAATTATTCTTTTATTCATACTATTTACATATTGCACTTGTGTGAGTTTTATTCTACATCCATGTCTTCTTGCTGCTGCTGCTGCACTGAAAAATGTCCCCATGGTAGAGTGTCGATCCCGTTGTCCATAATGCAGCGTTTATCATCCTGTGGGTTTAAAGCGATCTTTGCTTGGTTTAAAGTGTACACTTTATGACTATATGAACGAATGCTTTTTTGCTCAGCTATCTTGCTTTTTGAATTTTGCAAACATTCAATATAGTCGCTAATCTGCAAAGTTTTCGCCACAACGTTCTTCTTTACCCCTTTTGCTTTCTTCACTTCATCAACACCATCTATTTCAAGGGAGTACATTTTAGACCTTAAGCCTACAAACAATGTCATTATTCGGCCATTTAATTCATCTTTCATCAATCCAGGGACTTTTTTATTTGCTTGCGGCATATTAAACTGGTTGGTCATAGGATAATCACTAGTATCAAATTTATCTATGTTTTTCTTCATAATATTGTATATGTCAACATTTTTTATTTCATATACTAATGAATCCGTATCCATGTACATTATTTTGCATTTATCAGCATCCAACTCTTTTAGCATAAAGTCATAATGGAATTCGTACAGTGCTATTTTAGAAATATCGAGAATCGCCATACCAATGTATAATGGTTTATCGAATTTAACTACCAGCTTTCGTAATTCAACTGCTACTAAATTTTCATTGAAAATTGTGCGACTATGGAAATTCGGTGCTGCAATGAGGTTTCTAGCGCCATACCGCCCCTCCCACTTTGTACATAGTTTTATGTTTGAATATTTTCGCACATTTTCCATAGTTTTTCCGAAAACAGCATTAATTATTTTCTTATATTGGTTCTTCTCGTAGGCATTTTTGGCTTGTTTCCTTTTATCTGTATTTAAGTCCACATATGGTTTAAGCCATGGTGATTGATCGAACTGCAGAATGCGGTGAATTTTCTTGAGTATTAGTCCATGTGATAAACATTGTTTTAGGTTGCGGTAATGTATAACATATTTTTCTTTGGTGTGTAAAGTGGTTAAAAGTTTGCCTTGTTTTGATCCTGGTGGTGCTGAATGAGTGGGGCAAAATGGAAAATCTTTATGCAAATTATGCAGCTCCTGCGGGTATTCAAGATCTACCTCCAACATATAGCCGATCGGTGAATTATCATCAACACTCATAACATCAACATTATCAATCCATTTAAAGTTTCCGGTTGGAAGTGATTGCGACATGGCCCATCCATATAAATTATTCACGTCATAGTACATCAGATATTTAGTTTCTTCATCCGGTTTAAAGTTTTTCATATATTTATTGTTGGCTTCACTATATCTGCAGCAGCATTGGCTAATTCCACCTCGGCAAGATTTTTCAATAAATAAAAGAATGTCAACATCCATAATCCTTTCTAGGCGCACTCCCGTGTAATACAGCATAGCTACCCATGTATATCCAGGCAGTGTGAAGACGTGTGCAGGGTCAAGTTTGTAAGTCTCCAGTCCCATAGCTCTAAAATTTGTAAAAATATCCGCCAGCAGAAGAACATCTGTTTTTAAATACAAATCTGAATACTCTCCCAGGCTTTTAATGTTAAATTTTTCCCACACTTTTTGCGCATGTTCATAATCTTTTTCAGCTATCGGCTCATCAATCATTTTATTATAAAAATGCTCCACGCTAGGTAAACTATTACACTCCAATTTATCCCAGCCATCGATGAAGTCATATGGAAAAACTCCTTTGCGCGTGAGAAGGTTGAAGCTTTCATCATCCAGGTTTTGCCATTGAGCTTTTGTTATTTTTAATTTTTCCTTAGGCAGCAGTCCGGCTAGTTTATCCAAAGATTCATCCATAAATCTATAAGAGTCGATGAATCTCAGCTTGATGGAGCTATTTTCAATGTGTTTGGTAAATGAAATATACCGCTCTTTGTTCAACGGTAAAAGATCCACTCTTCCTGGTATGGTTAATGCTACATCCTTGATTATGAAATGCGCATCATATCCTGATAAATTGTGGAAAATGACTGGGATGTTGCGACAATCATTATAATTGATGTTGCAGCTGTTGTGTGCTGGTCCACGATATTTGCCTGTGAGGTGGCAATGATCCCTCACTCTGGTTTCACCAAGCGCAAAGGGTTTCTCGCATATATGGCAGCATGGTTGGTTTAATTGAATGCACTTCTCCTGCGCTGATAACGGTGCTAGTGGTTTTATATCCTTTATTTTCTCTTCAGCTATATTTGCGATTTCTTGCAGCTGCAATGTAAACCATTGAAGACACGTTTTTCCACGATTCGATCGGTAAAATGATAGAGATTCATCGTAATAGCAGTGAAAATATAATCCAATACTATGAACTTCATGTTCTTGAATTTTCCTTGTCTTATCACCATTACTACCAGCATCGGTAACAGGTATCAATACCGACTCCAAATCTGCATATACTGTAAATGGCACTGGATTCTTATAATTATAATTTTTAAAAGTGATAAATTTCTCCTTGTGAAAAGCAACTTTACAGTCATTCACCTTTTCACACTCAGACACATGCGCTGCGAGCATTTCTTCAGTATAAAAATAAAATAAACATCTATCGCAGATATATTTTTTGTGTTCGTTTTTAGACGTCTGCCTGCTCACCAAACGTGATAAGTCTTTAATCCAGCAGAAATGATAAACAATATCACTATCACCGTCACTATCATCACCATCCTCACTGCAGTCATAATTTGACTTTATCATTAGCAGGTTGATGTGTTTATCCAATTTCTTCTTCGTTAAGTAAGCTGGAACAGTCGTGTATTCATTTGTCTTTTCCTTTTCCAGTATGAAAACATTAATCGATAATCCATTGTTTGCTTCAAATATTTTTATTTGACTCAGTGTAACTGGAAGAGTGATACCGCTCAAGTTTAGCACATAGTTGTAGTGCGGGTACTTTGATGTTCTATATGCGTGATCCCTATACTCTACTGGATACAAAGCAGAGACCACTGCCCACGCAAAACATGCATTATCATTATTTCTCACATTTACACATGCATGCTTTGCTGCGATGCTTTGCGGCAATGTTATAAATGATGATCCTCTTAATGGCTCGTATTTGTTTATGTGCACCATTAAGTTCACTATGGTATGTAAGGCCCAGCCGCTATCTTTCTCTTGGAACTCCTCAACCTGGGTCAATAGATCATCCTGCACGTTTTTCAAAAACCACTGTTCCAGATCATCGGAGCTCCCAGTGGGCATAGTTTTGGTGTGAAAGTATTTTATATCACTTATCACATCACCATCATTAACACCATGCTTAACATACTCGCAGCTTAAAGTCGTTGACGCCTTGATGAAATTATGCTTCTTTAAGATGTTCTTAACGCGCCGCTCAAACAAAGCATAGCCATCCTTTAAAAATTGCTTCACTTCGATGTGCTTTATATTAATGATGACGCCTGTCCTGATTCGTGATGCAAATGCATTATGCAGCTCTTCCCAGCGTACACGAGCACTTCTTTTTTCACTTCTTCCTCCTTCCTGCACACCTGCTCCATGGTGGCTGCTGCCAGCTTTCAACAATACTTGTAAACCTCTTAGTTGCGCAATACAATTTTGATAGTGTTGTTTGGTCCCATTTCGCTTTTCAGCCCTGCATGCTGCTTTTATTTTTTTAATAAATAAACCACACACCTTTGTAATAATAACACTTTGCGCAGCGTCTCTGTCCCTTAAGCAATCTGCTGCTTGCTTATTTAGTCCACTCATTATACTGCGTGTATCCATTTTAATAGCAAAAACAAAACTTAGCACTTGTTAAATTCACTGGATGTTCACAATTAAAATCACCAGTATTATCAGAGGTCGTAATTAATAACACTTTACTAGTTAACTCGCGGGATGCTCGTTGTAAACTGTGAAAATACAAAGCTGCAGCTTCTTTTATAGTACCCGCAATTGCACAACAAATTCGATCATGCGAATCTGCCTATGTAGCAAATTCCTAACCCTAAGTGTTGTTTACACAGGTGCATGGAATTCATGGACAAGTACAAAATTTACCAACTTCCGGTATCCGGCTGTCTTAGATGGAATTGCATAAGATGATCAGATGTAAAATTGATGATGATGATGTAGCAAATTCCTAGAACCCCAAAAGTTGTTTACACAGGTGCATGGAATTCAATTTACCAACTTCCGGTCTCCAGCTTTCTTACGCAGGTGCAAAAACTGCTGACGTGGCAAATTCCTTAACCCCCAAAAGTTGTTTACACAGGTGCATCCCTGTACTTGGACTTCAACTTCCGCCCCAAAGTTGTTTAGACAGGTGCATCTATGTGCTGCGGACTCATGGACAAGTTCAATCATGTTTCTAGATTTAGGGTATATAATGAGAACTGTGAAGGAGAACGCTAGCAGTTCAACCCCAACCACCGGAGATCAACAGCATCAGCCACAGCAACATGGATACAGCAACAGAACTCAAAAGCTTGGAATACTCACCATACTTAAGGATGTCTGACATGCAGTTTGGAACCCCATATAAAATAAAATCTGCAACCAGGCTTGAAACAGCATATGGTGTTCGGATTCGTCTCGAGTTAGAAGAGTCCCAACTTTTGCTACCAGCCAGGTACAGTTCACTTTCTGATGCAGCCTTACAAGACATCAACAACAAAGGAAATTTCCACGTAATCAATTCTGGACCGCAGGGGAGGACATATATATTAAAATTTGTACAAATTGATGCCGCCCCAGTTAATTATAGTTTTTATGCTGATAATTCAAGTGAAATCCCTAATTTTTATAATCCTAACAACAAGAAAAGGAAATTTCCAGGTGAATAATAATAATACTGTGCTGTGTCTGAAATAAATAAATAATTGTGCGATTTATCAGAATAAAAAGCAAAATAATATGTGTTCTAATTAATAGTTTTTTTTATTTGTAGCTATTACAACTACAACAATTCTTTTTAATACCTTAACTTAGTTAAATATTTCAGCAGTTGGTTTGGGTCTAATTAGCACTTAAGGTGATCAGTTTAAATAATAGTATTTATCCAATTCGTTCAGGATCGAATAATTATGGTATAAGGGAATCTTCATTGTTTTTAGTATGTGCCTGAGTTTATGTTAAGTATTTTTGTGGCAGCTTATGCCACTTTCTAGTGTTTGCAATATTTGCGGTTTGTGAAGGGTATTTTAGTTTAAAGTATTCAATTTTATTCTTTAAAAATATATCCAGCATGTTCAGGATAATAATAATTACATCATAAGTGTGATGAGAATGGGAATCTTAGCTGTATTGTTGTTGTTGTTGTTGTTATCGGAAATATCTTTTTCAGATATGATTTTCTTGCCCACTTAGTAAGTTGCGATTGCTGTAATATCTGCGACTTGAGGTGAGTATTTTCATTAAGAATTCTTTGGAAGGTAATAATGACTTATGGTTGCAATCCAGATCTTAGCTTACAGATCGCACCGGGTTGTTGTCCAGACCCAATGCTGGATCTCAGCTAAAGCTTAGTGTTACTTGAAAGTCCAGTTCTTCACTGAATTATATGTATATTTTGCTCTAGAATCCAAGCTCATTCCATAGCCTAAGTTGCTACCGGAATTAATACTTGAAAAATATGCTGAATTTGTTTGCTCCTAAAACTATGCAGTATCTTTTTCAGGTATGGCTTTTTTAGTCACTTAGTAATTTCAAGTTGCGGTTGTTGTAATATCTGTGACTTGAGGTGATATACCCAATGCTGGCTCCAGCTAAAGCTTAATTTAATTCTTAGTGTTACTTGCAAGTCCAGTTCTTCACCAAATTATTTGTATATTTTGCTCCAGAATCCAAGCTCATTCCATAGCACAAGTTGCTACCGGAATTAATACTAGAAAAATCATCATCTCGAAACCAAAGCTCAAATCCTCCACAGCTCAGTTCATAGTTCCCCCACTCTGGACCAAATTCCATGCCCGTTCTGCGCCACCTTCAAATCCTGCTCTGGGTCAAATCCCATGCCCGTTCTGCGCCACCTTCAAATCCCATGCCTGCTCTGGGCCACCCCATCCAAGACACAAACTTACATCCAGAGCTTTCAGTCACACCCCAAATCCCATGCCGGTTCTACACCACATCCAAGACCTGAACTTTCACCCATCTCCAACCACCAACTGTAAGCCACCTTATCCAGGACTCACACCAAAAAATACCCCATACACCCACATCAAGAGCTTTCAAGCCACCTTATCCAAGACACAAACCTAAAACACCTCATACGCGCACATAAAGAGCTTTCACCCATCTCCACACACCAACTCTAAGCCACCTTATCCAAGACACAAACCTAAAACACCTCGTACACGTACATGAAGAGCTTTCAGACCCCCCCAAATCCTAGGCGGGTACGGGGCCACCTCCTAGGTGGCTTAGAACCGGCATAGCTCTACTACTGAGCAGCTCAATGTCATATCTTTAATCTCAGAACATTTTCTATCTCCTATGTTGAGGAGAATAGTACTGAATTCTGAGTTCTCCGATTGCTATTTCATATTTTATTTGAAATGAAATTTTTCAATCTGTCCCTAAATGAGTGATCATTTTAGATCTGCATTAATTTCATCGGCCCGCGTATCTGTTGGAACAACTGGCAAGCTTTGTCCGAAATATATGCCAATAAAACAGTTTCACACCAAAATAAGTAATTGGTATTTTCTTCTTAAATCTTACATTGTTCTGTAAACGGCTTCAATAGATACTATATTTATCAAGGTGCATCGTCCCATTCCCAGATAACCATCATGCAGTCTTGCAAAACTTTAGCTTTGTGGCGGTTTTTAGATTTGTTACATGCAGAATTTTCCATATGATCTTCTCCGATCGGTATTATAAAGATAGAATGAGCTGTTTTTGCTTTTATGAGTAAAGTTGCCACAATCTCTGTTAATTACCCTGCTGGGATAACCCTGTTATTTACACGTAAGAACGTCATGCCAGTGCCTCCTGTTGGGCCTTAAAAATTCACCCGTATTGACAATGTTGATAATCCGTCAACTTTGGTTTATTGTGCTCCATCTATTTTGTGTTTAGATTATTTTCAGACCCATCGATTAGTTGTGGAAATGGGAAACCATAATGATCCTGAGTATTTCCACCAATTAAAAGAACAATATCTCGTAGTGACAGCATTTCATTCGCGTAGGTTGTAAAATTATACTCTCTTTGCCAATAAATAAATATTAAGGGATATTACAGTGTATCATTATGATAGTGTAATATGTGAGTCTCTGTGATTCATTGCATCTGTTATCCTTTTTAATAAGTAGATATTATGACCCGGTTATTACAATACATGGTTAATTTACCAATAGCACAGAGATTTAATTTTTAGTCGGTTCACTGTAGTATGTAGTCAGGTTGCATCTCATAATTTAATTCCAATTGTAGACCTCAAAGAGCTACCCATTGGTGCCTAAGTACATATCGTATTTTAGGCAACCCTAACTACGAAAATTTTACCAAAAAGAAAAAGGCTTCATATAGTACGTAATTTTGGAGAACCTAAATAATTAGTTAGAGCTCTTTTAGACCTAGAATTGGAATGTTCAAAAAAGTCTTCACACTCTATTTCTTCCGACTAAGGATTCAAGTTTTCGGTCTAATCGGGGTACTTTTTACCTATAATTTCATTTCATTAACACCGGAACTTTTCCCTAGCGCCTCATTTGATACCCATATCGAGTGGGTTGTAAGAAAAAAAGTAGTCCGCCATTTTGTATTGGCCGCCATTTTGAAATTTGAATGCACCTCATAACTAATTGTATTCTACTTGTCATACTCTTTAATTTGATACCCATGTCGGGGGTGGGGGAGCCCAATTGCGAAATTCGCCCGCCATCTTGGAACCGCCATCTTGATTTTTTTACAAAGTGGTCAGATTATATTGACACCCGAACTATATATATGTGCAAAATTTGAAGTTTATCGGTTATAGGGAAGTGGGTCAAAATCAAATTTTAAGTTTTGTCTACATACATACATCCATACATACACAGAGATAGAGCTAATATATAGGGTATATAAATAGCCTAAAACATGCTCGCAAAAATACTGAATCTTCCAGTGAAAGTCCCATCCCGATCGGCCTAGCCGTTCCCGAGATTACCGCGGCCAAACAGACAGACATACAGACAGACAAAAATTTTAAAAATAGTGGATTTTGTTTTAATTACATGTAAATAACCAAAAAAACTTAAAAAAACATAATTATTTTGAAACTAGCATAAAACCCGCGTGCCTTGCAACGCCTTTAAATAAAAACTGTTTATTATGTGAAATGTTTTCCTTCAAAAAAAAAAACAAACCAAAATGTCAGCTGTTATTATCCCTAAAAGGGTTTATTATAGTGCACTTTTTTAATAAATATGGTAAACAAATTGCTGCGTATATCACCTCTGCTCAACAAATCTGCAAGTTTTGAAGCAGAGATTGGCATGTTTATGTCATCAAGAGAAGTGACATTTTAGGTTTTGACGAACGTTCGTTAAGTTTGTTCGCCTATTTACGTGGGTGCAAGAAATTATGAAGCAATCACAAATGAATATTAAATAAAGTGAATTTCGAGTCATTCATTTCTACGTGATTATAGGGATGCACTGTCAAAATTTCAGCCCTTCAGCTTCAGAGGTTTGGGTTAACCCAATTTCACCCCCTTATGGGATGAATTTCGGGTAATCGCCTCTTAGTGGATGTCCACGTCATTATAGGGATGCACTGTCGAAATTTCAGCCATATAGCTCCAGTAGTTTGGTAACCCCGGCGTTAGGAGATGAATTTCGAAAAATCGCTTCATAGTGAATGTCCACGTCATTATAGAGATGCACTGTCAAAATTTCAGCCCTATAGCTCCAGCGGTTTGGGTAAACCCCATTTCACCCCCTTAGGGGATAAATTTCGAAAAATCGCCTTATAGTGGATGTCCACGTCATTATAGGGATGCACGGTCAAAATTAAAGCAATTCAGCTGCAGCGGTGTGGGTTAACCCCATTTCACCCCCTTAGGGGATGAATTTCGAAAAATTGCTTCTTAGTGAATGTCCACGTCATTAAAGGGATGCACTGTCAAAATTTCAGCCCTATAGCTCCAGCGGTTTGGGTAAAGCCTATTTCACCCCCTTAGGGGATGAATTTCGAAAAATCGCTTCTTAGTGGATGTCCACGCCGTTATAGGGATGCACTGTCAAAATTGCAGCCCTATAGCTATAACGGTTTGGAAAAACCCCATTTCACCCCCTTAGGGGATGAATTTCGAAAAATCGCTTCTTAGTGGATGTCCACGCCATTATAGGGATGCACTGTCAAAATTTCAGCCCTATAGCTATAGCGGTTTGGAAAACCCCATTTCACCCCCTTAGGGGATGAATTTCGAAAAATCGATTCTTAGTGGATGTCCACGTCATTGAAAGGATGCACTGTCAAAATTTCAGCCCTATAGCTCCAGTGGTTTGGGTAAACACCATTCCCCCCCCCTTAGGGGATGAATTTCGAAAAATCGCTTTATAGTGGATGTCCACGCCATTATGAGGATGCACTGTTAAAATTTCAGCCCTGTAAATTTAGCGGTTTGGAAAAACCCCATTTCACCCCCTTAGGGGATGAATTTCAAAAAATCGATTCTTAGTGGATGTCCACGTCATTGAAGAGATGCACTGTCAAAATTTCAGCCCTGTAGCTCCAGCGGTTTGGGTAAACCCCATTTCACTCCCTTAGGGGATGAATTTCGAAAAATCGCTTTAATAGGGGATGACCACGGCATTATAGGGATGCACTGTCAAAATTACAGCCCTATAGCTTTAGCGGTTTGGTAAAACCCCATTTCACTCCCTTAGGGGATGAATTTCGAAAAATCGCTTTAATAGTGGATGACCACGCCAGTATAGGGATGCACTGTCAAAATTACAGCCCTATAGCTTTAGCGGTTTGGAAAACCCGCATTTCACCCCCTTAGGGGATGAATTTCGAAAAATCGCTTCTTAGTGGATGTCCACGTCATTAAAGGGATGCACTGTCAAAATTTCAGCCCTATAGCTCCAGCGGTTTGGGTAAACCCCATTTCACCCCCTTAGGGGATGAATTTCGTAAAATCGCTTCTTAGTGGATGTCCACGTCATTATAGGGATGCACTGTCAAAATTTCAGCCTTATAGCTCCAGCGGTTTTGATTTGACCCTATTTCACCCCCTTAGGGGATGAATTTCGAAAAATCGCTAGGGATGCACTGTCAAAAATTTCAGCCCTTTAGCTCTAGCGGTTTAGGTTGTGCGTTGTCTGTCAGTCAGTTACTTTTTATGCAATAGAAAAAAAGTAAAGAAAAAAAATCCCCTTACAACTTATTGAACCCCATTTCACCCCCTTCAACCCTTTTTTCCCCAAAAAAATGTAGCCTATGTCCGTCTCCAAAGTCTAAACTATGTCTGTTGCAAATTTCATCAAAATCGGTCCAGCGGTTTAGGCGTGAAAGCGTAACATACAGACAGACAGACAGACAGATAGACAGACAGACAGACAGAGTTACTTTCGCATTTATAATATTAGTAAGGATTACAGACAGACACTCCAATTATATTTATATAGATTTATATGAATGAAATTTTTTTAAATGAAAATAATTATTTTATTATAACATTTTTATTTATTTCTGAACTTAAATTTTTAGAAATATTATAAATTAATTCAAATAAATGAGATTTATAACGTACGAAAAACATACTTATTGATATCTACGTTACATCCAATAAATTAACTAACTATTTAAATTTTTAAGAATTTATGATAAACTATCTTTGAAAAAAATATTTACGGAAATATGATATGTATTTCTGTTGTTTAAAATATATTAATATCTAAATGCTTTGATCTCCAAGCTTTCCTGATAATGAATTGTGTCCTTCATTATTGGCACTAGTAGATTTTCTTCGACGGAGATCAACTTTGAAGATGCGTTTTAATCTAAATCTTCATCACTTCTAGTTTTATTGTCCTTTAAAAAAAATCCATGTTTAACTAGCATTTTCGTAAAAAAAATATCTACCTTTAAATGAATTGTAATAACTCCATCTAAATTCCTCTTAATTAAATATTACCTAGTTTATAGCAGAAAAATTAAATCGATTTAACCCAAAGTTACGTCAAAATTTCGAATTAGCGTATAAACGGGTATTAAATACAATACGGTTCCCACAAATGCATTCTTATAACTATGGCTTAAGCCAAAACATTTCGGTTTAAACCATAATTCGAATTACCTCGTTTATAGGGCAAAATTTTTTGGATGATCCATAATTCGAATTATTTTTGGAGTAGCTATAAACTAGGTATATGACTTGGGTACCTTTTCAGCCATGATAGATATAAACAAAATTGTATACAAGGTGTAAAGATTCTACTCACAGGTAGACACACATCGTCCTATTCACAACAACAATCCACTGTGCCACTGATTTCACTGTTTATTTTTTCACTGTTTACATGATCTATGCACGGGATCAACTAACATTTTGAAAAAGAAACTTACACAGATACTGCTGATAGTATTAGGGTACTTACAAATAGCCAACAACTCAAAACAATGACTGCAGGTAGTCAGCCGGCGACAGGAACATTCCCAATAATAAAAAAGGGGTCAAGTTTATATGACAAATTGTTTCTTTTTGCTAAATGCATAAACTATTGAGACAGCCACGGACTAATGTTCAAACATATAATACATTTTATTAAGTGAAAAAAGAAATGTTTTTTCCTCAAACGAACAGCACTAAGTTCAACTGCGTAAAGTTTTGAATGGGAACTCCGTCGCGGAATTGACTTAAAAGAACCCATACTTTTGCTTTAACATACTTAATATTGGTATAAAACGTTATTCATTTGACGAAATTGAATTCTCTCCAATTCCCTGGCGGGCTAGGTACAATTTTTGTTTTTTTCTCAGTGTGCTACTGAAGATCTACGTTGGACGTTTCTGATTGCGGCAATTTTAAGGGGAAAAGCTCCTAACATCCACTAGAATAGTTCTCCATGATGGCCGTGTAATCCCAGGTCTGCTTGTGTATCCTCTTATGACAACAGTAACTTCCACCTAACACGAGCTGGGAGCTACACAAGTCAACGAAAAGCTCACCGTTACTATTAGTGGCATGGCATATGCCTTGATTCCCAATTGTGTGTTTAAGGCCGGCGTGGTTGGGGCCGATCTTTGCGTTTATGTCACCCATTAAAACAATGATATCTCCCCTTGGAATAGATCGAAAAGACTCATTTAATCGCTTTTAGAACTCGTCCCTGATGTCGTCGTCGCCGTCTTCTGTTGGAGCGTAGCATTATACTAGCGTAGTACTTCTTAGGCTGATACGCAGGCACACGGTATCCTCTTAGAAACTGGTGACTACCTAATGAAGCTGGACCGGGCTTCTTTTGTGAGTATTACGCCAACGCCACTCCTACAGCTTTCAGTTTCGTTTCTTCCAGAATATAAGAAGGACTCACCGTTTGTGCAGGTATGTTCTCCGCGTCGGGCCATCTGGTCTCGTTTAATCCCATGACCTTGATTTTATATCGGTTTATCTCGTTGAGGACTCGCCATTTGCCCTTCTCCCGTTTGCTCCTTCCGAAGAAGTACGCCAGGGGCCACCATTTATCAAGCACTTCGAAATCTAGGTAAATTCGAAAAAAATGGATCTGAGCTCTTTAGCAGTGACTCGAAGAGTGCCTCCCATACAAAATCTCGGATTTTACCATATCTGTTCACTGAAGTTCGCACACCCGAAGTATTCGAAATAGAGCAAAATATACCACCTGGGAATAATCGTCGTACCCAAAATTTCTTGCCATTTGGATGAGTAGTTTCCAAGTCTATAAAACATACACAGGGCAAAATATTGATATTTACGTATTTTTTGGAGCAAAAGGTGGTTAAAGGAGAAATTTTATTGAAAAAAAAAAACAAAAATTTTGTCCATGGAAGTTGGTGAGTAGAAACCTTGTTCGTCTGTCCAAAACCTTTCCACGGCCGGCCGCTTGCAGTACACCCTGTATATATGTATAGATTGGATTCACTACTTCAGATTTGTAACCCCTCTTTTTCTTCCGCTCCCGGGTCTAGTATATGAAAGAGTTGTTCCAACTCGTTGACGAAATGTTCTGCCTGAGGGGCTGCGGGTGCGTAGACCGCGATCACATACATCCTTCGTCCACTTTGGAGAGGGATATATATGATGCAGGCTTCCAGCACTCGAAACCGTTCAATGTCTCTGTCTTGTTTGACCCGAAACTTTATTCCTTTCCTGATAAGGATAGCCGCTCCGCCGCCCTGGACGGCCCCAGGACGATCCCTTCTGACTATTTCGTAGTCCTTGTACTCCAATTTGTGTTTCCCTGATAACTTAGTTTCGCTGACAAGGAGCACATCGGGAGCTTCGTGTTGCAGCAACGAGAGGAGGTTCGCCCTTCTCTCGATCCTAATGATTGAATTGGCATTTATTGCCACGATTTTGATGGAGTTCTCTTCTAGTACTGGCATTATGTGCTTACGGCTCGTTTGCGTGGAAAAGCACGGAATAAACCAGGTCCAGTCTGGCACCATGCTCATTTACCTGCTTTTGAATGTTGGCCAACTGTCCCTGTATAGACAGCAAGATTGCCTTTAAATCAGTGTCCACCGAGGATGGGGCCTGTGCTACTTTAGGAGCTTGTTGTGGTACTGCCTGTGCTCCCATTGCCGCTTGGGCAAAAGATACATTTGGCCGTACTATGTTTTGGAACAGTACGAATTTGTTATTTTTAAATTTTCTAACTTTTATCGTTTAAAATGGAGCTAAATGAATGTTTATACTTTTCCTTATTTTACAGCCTATTCTTTCCAAATTCCTCAGTTTTATTGATATAATTACGTTTTTAAAATTTGGTGTGCAAGTTTGTTATGACAAGCGAAAACTGCTTGGTGCGATGTAAACACATTTAGATTTCGCCAAATCGTTTCATCGAAACCGTCAGATTTCAAGTGCGATGGAAACATGGTATAACCCGGACAGTGGCTGTGTTATATTTATTCAAAAACGGGGAGGGATATCGTTTCTCAGCAACCATCTCGGTGAGAACGCTTCACTTGGCTAAATGTTTGAAGCAGACCCTTCGCAAAACCTGAACAAATTTCACTACGCCTCTGTTCAGGTTAGACAATGTATTTTGTTGTTGTGGGTAAAGTCAAAGGCAAGCGTTGCTTGACACCCGTGGAGAGGGAGAATTAGAGAGAAAATTTCTTGATCCCAAGTGCTTCCCTCAAATCCGTGTACATGTACGCTATTTTCGGTTCCTTATCTTCTCTATTCAAAGATTAGCCCTAGAAAATCAACGTGAAAACTCCAACACATTCAATTTAATTGAACTCACACCCGCAAAAGTTTTTGTTGATACAGTATCCTCAAAAGCTGAGCTAAACGCAGCTTCTTCGGAACCGAACAGGTTGTCAAGTCGAAAATAGAGAAATTTTCTGTATCCACCGTATTCTCTTTGTTTTCTTGGCTTCGTTTTCTGGGATTAAATTTACTCTTAAAAATTCGTTTCGAAATTTTGTTTTTGAATCTTGTGAAAACAGGACAGCGAGTTGTAGAGATCGCAGCAAGTAAGAACTTGGTTGTTGCAAGTACTAGATTTGCGCGTAAAGATATCCATAAAGCCACCTGGGTATCTCCTGATGGAGCCACTCGCAACCAAATAGATCATGTGTTGATAGACCGCCGCCACCTTTCGGGTCTGATGACGGTACGAACGTACCGAGGTGCCAACTTCGACTCGGATCACTATCTTGTTGGTATGGTGCTCCGAGAGCGCATTACAACGCTGAAAAGCTTTGTATCCGCTGATCAGGCTCGAATCAACACAGCTGCACTACGCAATGAAATGGCCAGAAACAGCTACGGTCATGCATTAGAACTCGCCCTAAGTCCTGGGGATGAGATGCCGGGCGTTGAAGAGAACTGGACCCGCCTTAAAAATACTGTCATTAGTACTGCTGATTCCATCTTAGGCAGAAGTCGTAAAGATCGGAACGACTGGTTCGATAATGAATGCAAGCTGGCAACTGAACGTAAGAATGCTGCGTACCGAGCCATGCAGCAGTCTCAGAGAACACGGGCACGCGAAGAGAACTATAAAGAGCTCAGAAAAGAAGAAAAGAGAATTCACAGACGGAAAAAGGAAGCCTGGGAAAAAAATCTCGGCTGTGAGCTAGAACAGTACAGAGAACGACGGCCGCACCAGGCGCGGGAGTTCTACCAAAGAGTTCGCAGTATGACGCAATTCACACCACGTTGCACATACTGCAAGGACAAAGAAGGTAATCTGATCACCGATCCTAAAGGCATCTTGGAGCGATGGGAAGAGCACTTTCATGAATTGCTAAATGGCGAGCTAACTGAGGATTCGGAGGCTCCACCAATATCTGATGACAATGCTATGCTGCCGCCACCAAGCATAGAAGAAGTTAGCAGAGCCATCAGCCGGCTCAAAAACAACAAGGCCTCGGGTGCAGACGGCATCGCAGCGGAGCTGGTTAAATATGGAGGGCCTACATTACACCAAGCGATTCATGAATTAATTGTGCAAGTATGGGAGCAGGAAGTGATGCCAGAAGACTGGAGAAAAGGCATCCTCTGTCCGGTACACAAAAAAGGAGATATCACAGCGTGCACTAATTATCGCGGTATAACGTTGTTGATTATCGCGTATAAGATATTCTCCGCTATCCTACAAAACAGGATGGCCCCATACGCCAGAAACATCATAGGCCCATTACCAGTGTGGCTTCAGCCCAGGCAAATCAACGACTGATCAGATTTTCACCTTGAGGCAGGCTATGGAAAAATGTCTAGAGTTTCAAAACTCAATTCAACACCTCTTCATAGACTTTAAAGCCGCCTATGATAGCATAGCCAGGGTAGAACTCTACAAAGCCATGAGAGAATTCGGCATCCCCAACAAACTGACAAGACTATGTAGGTTGACCATGATCAATGTGTCAAGCCAAGTAAAGGTATCCGGAACACTGTCCAGACCAATCAACATCTATAATGGACTCCGACAAGGGGACGGTCTGGCCTGCCTCCTTTTCAACCTGGCGTTGGAGAAAGTGATCCGAGATTCGGGCGTGACATCAAGGGGTACAATCCTCCACAAGTCCACCTAATTACTGGCTTACGCAGACGACATTGACATCATTGGAAGAACAACAACAGCTGTACAAGAAGCTTTCACTCAAATTGAGCAAGCGGCAGGAAATCTGGGACTGCACATTAACGAAAGCAAAACAAAGTACATGGTGGCCTCGTCTGGAAGAACACCTAACATTGGTCCCACAATCAAGGTAGCGGAACACGAGTTTGACGTGGTAAAATCATTTACCTACCTTGGGTCAATAGTAGCAGCCGACAATAGCATGGAACCAGAAATACGCGCACGACTGCTAAAAGCCAACAAAGCCTACTATAGTCTGCCAAGGCTCTTCAAATCCAAATATCTAACCATAACGTCTAAACTTTTACTATATAAGACGATGGTCTTACCCGTTCTCACATATGCATCCGAAACAGAGTTCGGTTGGAGACACGGACCTGGTCGGACGTGTCCGCTGCGGCGGTGCCGCCTAAACAAAATGGCGTCTGATAGCCAAGTGTACTTAGTATTTTAATATTCAATTGAATATTGTATTTAAGTGTCAGTGATTAGATTTTCTAAATAAATGGACTTAACATATTTATAACTAAATATATAACAGTTTTAAGAAATGTTGGGAGGCCATTTCTTAATTTCTGTCTTAAAAATTTCTTAACAGACTTACTTACGTATATATCAGTTATAATTAACTATAACATGTTCAATGTTCGCCACCGCATTGCTGTGCGAATAAAATAAAATAATTTACAATATTCAGTATATCGGATTCTTCTTCTAATAAGAATTTGAAGATTCATGTCATATCATGATTTTGGATGGCGTCTTCAAGATGGCGGTTTTCCAGAACAAACGCATTTCACGGAGGAGTTGGATTGTCGGGGTTGAGAGTTATCAGAGAGTTTCAGAGAGTTATCAGGGAGTTACCAGGGAGAGCCAGAGAGCGAGGGGATTTCACTAATACCATTATCTTTAGCATAAGTTTCTTTACTTTATACATATAACAATTTACATTTACTAGTATATAAAATACATTATATGCAGGATGCAAAATATTTATTTTTTAGCTTTAAGTTGTGTTTTGTTTGTATATGTTTAGTTTTAAGTTAGTTTTAAGTTTACAATTAAATATTTTCATACTAGTAGTCAGCCTATTCACCTGGCTACGTTATTTACCATCACACTAATATTTTGCTTATATTGTATCCACATATAAACTTATTATTCAAGTATTTTCTTACCACGCTATACGGTCTGCCTTCTGGCGAGTATTTGCTTAAACATGTATTGAATTGTACCTTTTATGTTTTATGAATAAAAAACTTTTGAGTTTGAGTTTGAGTATGCATCCGAAACGTGGGTGCTTAGCAAAAAGCACTCAAACCTCTTGGGCGTGTTTGAGAGGAAAATACTTCGGAGGATTGTTGGCCCCGTATGTGAGGAAGGACGATTCCGGAGACTCTACAATGACGAGATCTACGAACGTTATCGCGACATAGATGTTGTGAAGAAAATAAAGCTCGGTAGGCTCCGGTGGGCAGGGCAGCTAGCTCGTATGAGTGAAGATGAGCCTGCTCGGAAAGTTCTCTGCGGTAAGACCTATGGGGTGCGACAGCGAGGGAGGCCCAACCTTCGCTGGAAGGATGGCGTGGACCAGGACGCTCAGAGTTTAGGGATGCCAAACTGGATGACATCGGCTCAGAATCGGGACCGGTGGAGAGAACAGTTGCGCGAGGCCAGGACCGGATCCCGGTTGTAGAGCCGTTAAAGAAGAAGAAGAGAAAACATGAATTTTCGTTTTTTGTGAGTCAAGAAAAAAGAGATCGAGCAAAGGCGAAGATTCTCTTTATCTATTGTTTTTCAAGTGGGAGGCGGGCTGGCAGGCGGAATATAAGCTGATACAGGTTCCGCCAAAAGAGTTGATGCCGAGAAAGTCGCGTTTTCCATGCGCAGTAGAATCCCCGCATGCCGTTCCCGTCCCTTAGCCTAGTCGCAACAAATTTCGAAGGGGAAATTTAAAAATACATAAGCGCATTTCTTATCAATATGTGCGCAATTTTTATTTGTGTGCAGCTTTAATTTCCCCAGCTGCGCGCTCCGGCATCAACTCCTTTGGCGGAACCTCTAACTTTGTAGCTTCCAGTATATGTTTTATGATTCTCTTTAATGATGATTTAAAGGGATAGAGAGAGAATTTTTTTATGAATTGTATTTTGGAGTACAGGTTGCCAGGGCTATTTTTGCAAGGAGAATGTAAAGATTGTAGGCGGGCGTGTATGCGAGGTATGCAGGGTTTTATTATATTACTATCTTTTTAACTTCCCAGTATAGGAAGTTATTGTAATCGGTCCGAAAATCAAAATTTTCGACGTATTTTCATCTTTCAAGGTCCCAGGAGCATTTTAAGCAAAAAATTGGGACGAAGTATGTGTGTGTGTGTGCGTACGTATGTGGTCATTTTTTCCTGCACGATATCGCGCGAACCAAAAAAGATATCGACTTTGTTGAGGTGTCGTTCGAAGAGTATTAACCAAAATATAATCTGAAAAGATTTTTACAAAATTCGGTCGAATCGTTTTTTTTTTTTTTGTTTAAACGACATTTATGATTTTTGTACCTACACGATACCGCGCAAATTAAAACTATATCGACTTCATTGAGGTACCGAAAAAAGAATATTAACGAGGAAAGCTCTGAAAAAAATTTCATAATATTCAGTAAGGCATCTTTTGTTTAAATAGAAAAACTTCGGCTAATTGTCAGAAAGACCTTAAATTGACAAGTTTTGCTAATATCTCATAAACTCGATGGAATGAGACCCGTTCTAAACGAAGTGATCTTTTTTGGGTTCTGCACAGCGATAGCCTTCGAACAAAACATCACTTGTCAAAATCCGACAACATTTCAAAATCGTGCAAAAATTTCGTTACCCTTTAAAAACAGCGCGAATTTTTCAAACCTTGGATTAGAACTTTTTGACGGGGAATTGTTTTCTACGCGTGATACAGTTTCAGGAAATTGCGGTTCATCCCTGGATTTCCAGTAGTTACCGCAAAATTGGTTCTTTTTGGTCAAGAACAAGTACTTTACAGTTACAGTTTTGCTAATATCTCCGGAAAGCTTTGGAATTTCCAAATGAAGTCATTCGCTTCTCAGTTTGTCAATGGCGCTTCAGCCCGCTCAATACGAATTTGAACACCCGCTTTAGTGCAGCGAACGAAATACGGAGGAAATGTTTGTTTGCTAAAGTTCAGGAAAAACAAATTCTCTAGAAAAATCTTGTGGATTTATTACTATTATAGTTATTGGAACTAGCTCCTCTCGGTGTTGCTTTGTCATCAGTTCTGATACTAGCCAATTTTCCACTAGTGCTAAACGTATAACTATTTTGTAAGAAATCAGTTTATTCCATCTTCGTTCATCATACTGGGAAGTTAATCGTGCAGACCGAAGGGGTCAAACCCTCATCCCAACTAGTTTAGTTTTTATGCCAAAATTATACTTTTGTATGAAAAATTAATTGAAATCAAAGTAGCAGTTGCAGTTTTTCAACAGATTTTCTTTGGACGTTTTAGTTATCAACAGAATCTGAGAGAAGGCGCAAAAGGCCCTCTAGCAGCGAAACTATTTTGAAAAAATTGAACAAAAAATACAAAAATTCAGGTTTTTCGATTTGATTTTTTTCAAGTTTAAATATTTTTCTTGTTCACCATCATAAACTGCATGCTCCAAAAAATTTTGAGAGTGGAAACAATTCCTTATGTTTGGCTTATCTGACTCCACTATATGCTATTTTTCAGTTTTTTAGTTAAAGCCTTCGATACCTTTACTTTTATCGTTCGCCTTGCACATTGCTTCCCTTATCCTGAACCTTACGAACCGCCACTGCTCGATGGGCTTAATCCAATACTGGATAAAGCGAATGCATATTTCAGCAATTGACTGAAAATAGCACAATTTGAACAAAAAAAGGTCTATTTTAAATATATTTATCAGTTAATCAAATGATTTTTTTTGAGTGATTTTTCTTCTAAGATAAATGTTTTTTCGAGTGATTCGCGTGAACAAAAATTGTATTAAAAACAACTAAAATAAAAACTTCTACCGCCTCCCCAACAATAAAATTAAAAATTTCGTAATCATTATCAATTTTTATTGGAATTAACATCTGAGCAAACAAAACAGATACAATTGCATCCCATTATTAAAAAAGTATTAAATCACAGATTAGTGAAGACTAAAAATATAAACACAAAATATAAAAATCAAAAAGAAAGCAGCCTTACAAGTAACCTTAATATCTTACTTCCTAATATAAACAAAAAATAAATACGTTTCAATGTAAAAAAAATAATGACATCAAACTTCCTTAAAAACAAATTAAAGTTTATACTTATGTATTTACAAAAGTGGTTAAGGAATTAGAAGAAAACTTAAAGAAAATAATAATATAGTGACTTTTGTTAATAATACTTTTCACTTAAACAGAAAAATTTATAATCGTAACACATTTCCGTAACACAAGCATATTTTAAAATCGTTCGAACCGGATTTCGTTGAAATTTTGTATAATCTCAAAACTACCAAGGTCTCCACATGTCATTGGTGTTCTCAGCGTTGCTAGCTTCATCAGCTACATTCCCATTCTGTATATCGTCGTGCTTCAAGACCTTACTAGCAGGCTCATCACAAATGCTAACTTCGTCTGGACAAAGACGCTTTTTACTAATCTTCTTGTCGTCCAAATCGCCCGTTAGTTGGCTGCATTCGCTTGTAGATGAGACATGGGGCTGTTGAAGGTGACCGGTGTGCGATATGAACTTGACTGATTCTGTGCTCGGGGGAGTTGGAAAAGCATTCGAAAAACTTTGACTCATCTGCAACGGCGGAGTTTTCGACTGGGAGTCCAAATTCGCATGTAATGAATCGTCTCCTAAGCTTGAAACAGACGACACCGGACTCAGCGGAGGACTACTGGTTGTGGTAGCTGTATGTGAAACGTTCGATCTTAAATTTGACGTAGGCTTTGAAAATGCACTTATCCGTGGGAATGTGTTTGAGAAATCCAATGCCTGTGGCTGCATATTTGGTAAGAAGAATGGGACACTCGATGTGTTCGGCATGATCAAAGCTAATTCACCAGATGGCAGTCGTGATGGAATAAGTTGAACACCACCCATTTGTATTCGGCCATTATTGTTAACATCTTGCGGCAATGGAAACATTGGACTAGGAGCATTCAATTGGCTACCGAATGTGTTTGAGTTTGTTCTGTAGGACGATGAGAAATTGCTAAATGTTCCTAGCTGTTCCAGACCAGTTGAACAATTGTTTAGATGATTCGAAAGTCGTTGCTTAACGCCAGCATCTACGCCTTCTAGTTGGGCGATATATCGAGTTACTTCCTCCGCACATTCTGTAAAGCCTGTCTTGAATTTATGTATTACTGTTGGATCAGTTTGTATTGCTAAGGATAATTGCTGCCGTTGGATTGACTGGAGGTGCTTAACCGTCATTTCTAAGATGTCAGCTTTTTCCAGCTTTGTATGACGTGCTGGCTAAAATAGAAAAAAAAGTTATTAGTACATATAGGCCGGAGAAATCGTTTAAATAATCCAAATTATATTGTTTGTTATGCACTTATTAAAAAGTATTCCTATTGCTATTACCCATTACACTAATACTACTCTTCTAGAATAGTTTGAACCATTTATTAATTTCTATTGACATTATAACTTGGTATTATTGAATTCTGAAAATCGATGGAATGAATCTATCGCTCTTGAAACTATATGATAAATAAAGTCGAATTTTGCCTAAAAGTTCTCGTGTTATTAGTCGTCCTACGAACTTATTGAGTGATGAGAAATTAAAATGACCATTTTGCAATTGATAAACAGCAGACCACACACAGAAAAGCTACAATTCTGTTCACTTAATGGCGTCTGTGATAAAGAGGTAGGGGATTGTGATCATTCGTATAAGGGGATCGTTGCCGTACGAAGAGTGAAACTGATGTTATACGCTCCGCGAGATCAAGGACGTGTCAAATAAATCCCAGCGAACCCTTTAATTCTTCAGACGAGGAAGACCAGTTAGCAAAAGTAGTTTTGACAAGAAAATTCGACCAGGACCAGCCAGTTGTAAAGTAGGTAGAAATGCCGACGAATAACAACTACGTCACTAGAAATGAAAGAACATCAAATCTGGTTAAAGGAGTTCGATGAAATGATAGACGGTCATCAAGACAGGATCAGCAGCAGGTGTCTGTCTTGTAACGCAGCCGTAAGAGTAACGCAGGGTACCGTCGTCAGCGAAACGGAGAATTTAGTTGGAGGGGATTGAAAGTGGATCATTTAAAAAGATAAGAAATAAGGTCGGTGATAAAATTAATCCTAGGGGACCCCGCAAAGATGGGGTGACATCATATTTGAGGCCATCCAATACTACCTTAATTGAACGGCCGGAAAAGAAACTTTCAACCCACATATACAGAAGTGAGTCAATTCCAATAGCTTTGAGTTTACCTAACTGGGCTAAGTGCCAGACTCTATCAAAATCCTTTGAGATATCCAAAGCAACCAAATTGACTACATTCACCAGACATACAAACTTCGGCAGAGTTGTTCTTTAAGGCAAACTAAAGAATCGCCAGTGGATCTTTTTTGTCGGAAGCCATATCCCATAAGCTTTTTGTTGATTATCGTCTCCATGGTTTTGGAGAGAATAGACGTAATTTCAATAGGGAACCTTACTGGAAATTTCTCCCGCTAGAGGCGCCAATGTATTATAACGTAAATATGAAGCCACTGTCTTCCGCCTGTCAAACAGTTCTTGATTATTGTGATTTTTCGGTTATTCGGTTATGATAAAATCGTATACTCTAATAAATATGCATCACTCTTGTGTATTTGGAAGCAATAATATTGCGGGTTCATTTATTTCCTAAAATCAAAAAGTACGGGAGCTAAGGGAAATAGCCGTGCGTCGCAAAAAGTTTAAGGGTGCAAAACATTCCAGACTTTGTCCAAATCACTTTAAGTCTGAAGATTATATTAAAAAAGGATTTAGAACTGGTCAGTATATGGATATTATATTTTTGTTGCTGTTGCTGTTATGTTTTTGTTGTTTGTTTACGCTATACTTCGGTGGCGCCATCTGAGTTTAACTTTGCGTAAGATTCCCTATTGGAATGAATTGGCAATTGATGAGGGGGCAATTGAGAACCCATATTATGAACACTGCGACCAAATTAGGCCTATTACGTACGTTCCCACTAGCGGCATAGACCGGACGAAGGAAAGGAGGTCTTTAATTGAAGAAGAAAGAAGTTTAGCTCATAAACTCTCTGATAACGTTATTTTTCTAAACCATATCAGAGCAGGACATTCACAAAGGATATGTGTGGAAGTCTGGCCGGTTTCCGTGCACAGGCTCTTGAGACATTCCTAGGTTGTGGTGGTGATACCGCAGTCCTACAAGGTCTGTCAGATAAGCCACCAGCCGCCTTAGGTCCGTTCTGCTTAATGTGAGAGTGCCCCTTAAGGCAAAGGGTTTCGTAGGATCTTTAGCCTAGTGTAAAGCTGTCTGCAGCTAATTTCCCTCGATACCCCAGTGTCGGGAGACCCAGGAGAGCGAGAGCTCGTTTTTTTGGTCAGACTCTGGAGTACGCCAAAACCCTCTGTAACTTTTTTGCAAGTAAACTTCCCCTTTAGAGTGCCTTAATGGCAGATTAGCTGTCAGAAAATATTTTAATGTTGGCCTCTTTTAAACCTTTCTCAAGGTTGAGCTGGCACCGGTCACGGTGGCATGTATTTCAGTCTGGAAAATAAAGGGCCTCTTACCCATTGCAATCCCAGACCTTGGAGGTGGGTCGTGCGACACCAGCCCTTGTGCAATCTTCAATGATTGGGATATTGGTAAGGATATCCATGTGTCCTTTGACTATACGGCCAGTTGGATGAGATCTGAAGTTTCAAGGCACTTATGAAGGCAAATTTCCATATGAAGATATGCAATGGGGGTTGGTATAATATATATCAAAAAATACAAAACAACATATTTTTCGTAATTTTGTCCGACTTGAGCTACCGGATGGAATTCAAACTTCAAGTTTTCCCGTTTTTCATCTATTGGAATATTTTTTTTTTAAATGAAATGTTCCCATACAGGGGCGGCCACCCTATTGTACACTCACCATGTAGCATTTAAAATTATATAATGAGCAAGATAGGTCAAATTCTTAAATTATTTCCATTGAAATAAAATTTAAGTAATATTTTGAAGGTAATAAAAAAATTCATTATGATATGAAACGTTCATCAAAATCGAGCATGCGAAAAATCTTTTGAATCATAAATCAATTTTATTTGCCCGAATGCTTAAGTAAAGAAGAGTTGCCAATATCAGCTGCATCGAATTTGTTGTAGATATATAAAATGTTCAGTAAGAACAATAAAATATAAAAACCAAAACCTTTTTAAAATAAAACTTTGCAATTTTCAGGCATGTTAGTAAAGTAATAAAAATTTAACGCACCGTTGAATCTTTGCATCACGAAACCCACTAAACAATTCCATTTTTCCGGAACTAATTAAAAACATCTTGTTAAAGATTTGGTTAACCAGATTAGCCGTCAAATACACTCCCTTAATCCCATTTTCCGCATCCAAACCCAGAGTCAAGTGTATCAGGTAAACAATCTCTCCACTAAACAAAGATTCTCTGTGCAACAGGTTCAAGCGAAATTCCCACACATTGTTTGAGAATTCTTTAGATAGGCACATAAAATGTAGTCCTTCCTCTTTTTCATTCCTCTTGGGCATTTTCGTACCTTCCTCACTGATCTCGTCGGAATCCTGGCTTCTGATCTCGAGAAGAGCCCAGCATATTACCTGGATACAAAATAAAAATCCGACACCAACACAGTTTCACGTTACATGCGTGATGTATGGAGATATCCAAGTTGATCCAGAGATTTTTGTCGATCTTTTTAATCTTACAGCACAGGCGCACAAGTGTGCAAGACTAAACTAAAACGTTTTAGCCAAACTTTGTGGTCAAAATAATTAGTCCGAGTAGTAGCGTCGCTGGTCTGATGCGTTGGTCGGAGCCGATCCTGCACCACATACACCATAAACCCCGTGGAATGGGTGTGGGAAAACTGATCGACAGGTCAGAAGTGGATCGGAATTTGCTTCTCATATTCCAAAAAGTTCAAAAAGATCAATGCCGAAGGTAATGAAAGGAGGAAGATAAAGGGTCAAGCTTAACATATCATTCTTTGACTGAGAGAATATTCTCTTACAACATTTTTTTTATGCTTCGTCGTCATGTTTTTTTTTCTTTTTTTAATATTTTCCCACTCGGTTTTCTTTATGATCTTTCGGGCTCTTGGTATGTTTTGTATATGTATTCACTTCAGGCCTTTGAGTTATGTTGAAATGATTCGGCCAGAAGCGTGGGAATATAAAAGATCGAATTTCTTTGAAGCAGTTTTTTTTTCTCATTAAAGTTTTTGTTTCAGAAAACAGATTTTTTTTCCAGCATGAAATATGAAGAGATGATAAAATACACTTGCGGATTATATTTCATTTATTGCATGGTTAAATATAATTGGTGTGAACTTGAGAAAAATTCTCATGAATTTCTATAAATGATTTTTTTACACAAGGAAGAAGTTATATTTAGCAAAAACTGATCTAATAATTTCATAGTGTTTAGGTATACTTAATACAATTGCATAATTTTTGTATTGTTTTTAAAAGCGTAAGTGGTAGGTACTTACGTCTTTTTTCATGGCCTCCAATATAAGAGTTTTCAGCTCATTCAGACAGTGATTGATTCTAGCTCGGCGCCTTTTTTCCATTATCGGCTTATTACTCTGTAAAATTCAGAAAATATATTTAATTATTATCTTCAGTTAAAAGTACTATATATGTAGTAGAAATTTGCGAAAAACTCAAAGTAACCAAAAGTATGTATTTAACCGAACTTGCTGTTAAGGCTCATAGCTTAGCGGGAAATACAAGCATTCACTGATGCATGAAAAAGGTATGCTTAGTTGCTTGGAAATGTTTCCCTTCCGTATCCCTGTCAATATCGTTTTAGCATTGCATGTCATTAGGAAGAAGCAGTTTGTAAAATTTTCTTCTAATAAGCTTCCTGAGAAGCAATTTTGAATATTTAAGTTTTAGCAGCAAACCTTCCTTTTTTTGGGAGCAGGAAAAAAGGTTTTGCTCTTAATTTTTAAGTATTAACAAATATATTTCAAAAATAAATCTTGTGCCTAAACAAAATTAAAAATTACCCTACAAATTAAATTGTAAAAATCAAACTTAGCTGATTAGTTTATGCACATAGATTAAATGACTTCTTTCACTGAGCGCATAAATTTTGGAAATTTTTCGAAAGAGAATATTTCACAACAATTGACAAAGTTGAAAATAATTTATTTGTAGACATATGCACAAGAAAATCTTCAAAATTCTTCTGAAGCGCGACCTGGAAGCACTTCCAGTTTGATTCCAGAGGAAGATGCTTCCACATTTCGCGCTGGGAGCTGACTATAAAAAACCATCTTTACTCTATACACCTTATTACTAACATGCGTGTTAACCCTTATTTTACACACTGGGTCAAATTGACCCCACGGTTTGTTCGAGACGATTTTTCTCGAACAAACCGTTAGAATTAGGGCCTGTAGCGTCACTGGCATTTAGGGGAAGTTTCAAACTAAAGGCCCATGCGGAGAAAGTTAGTCAGTTGTGTTTTTTTTGATAATTTTTTTTGTTAATTAAACAATAACAATTGACGTTAACAACCATGCAGTACTCTTCAGAAAGGTTCAAAATATATGTGTAATTTTTTACAACCCGTTATGTAAACAAATACAAAAGTTACTAACATTTTTCTCGTTGGGGTCAAATTGACCCAGTGTGTAAAGTACGTAATTTTTTGATAGTGTGTAACACAAGGGTTAATAGCATGGCGTAATGTTACTGCGGATGTCATTCAAAAAAGAAAAAAGCAGTTAAAAGAAGGTATCGATACTTGCAGCATGAGTTTGGTTCTGGAACTTTTAAGCTCAATTTACATCCCAAAGTCAACGCGAAAGTGCACTTTGAATTTCTTTTATCGCAAATAAATTTGTATGCTTACGAGCTTCAAAGTGCACTTTCGCGTTGACTTTGTGATGTAAATTGGGCCTTTACCTAGCAAATACAAAACATAGCTTCTCGCATGCGATCATATGATTAATGACAACAACGTTATTTTTTGACACTTTCTATTGACGTCAAATTTAACTTGTTAGCCTATTGGATCTAGAATACAATATGCTTATCAGTTATGTGAGGGCTGTTATGGCTTTCGAATAAAAATAAAAAGGTAATAACCTTTTTTTGCTCTTGTGAAGAGCCCTGTCAAAAATCACTGCAAGGCACACATACTATATGCTTATCTCCAATTAGCGCATTGCCCCTTTTTAATACCATTAATTTTCGTGACAACTAGATCCATTTTAGAGCATTCGAGAACAGTGTAAATTTCATTGGATGATCTGGTACTGATCCTCAGCTCGTTTTGTTTTTGCTGTATGTTGTTAATCCTTCCCATCTTCGGATTTTTATTTTCCCACCCGGAGTGTGAAATCATTGTGTCAACTGGCCAAATTACTCAAATGTTACCAGTGTTTCTGGCAAAAATGCTGAGATCTTTGCAGACCTAAGTAATTTGCCCCAAATCGTGAACTGTGCAACGCGAGTTTCGGACGTTGAAGATCACAGAGCCCATCTGCTTTACCAATTTCTTACCTCCCATCCAACTCGATACCCCGTCGAGGTTAGCTCACCCCTTGGCAACTCGGACCAGAAACTAGTCAGCGCTAATTTCCCTGCTAAAATAATACGGACAGCAATCTACTTCATAGTTTTGCCGGTGACGGTACCAGTAAACATTGACATTGGGTCGTCGTGCAAAGGTATTCTTTAAAATCTTGCCACTCCGGTTTTCCAACATACTCCCCAAGAACACAAGTATTGTTTCACTATGGGTAGTGAGTCTCCACAGAGAAATACTAATATGTGTGTGTTAATAGAGAATATTTCAAATGTAAGAAGTAGCTCATTGTGTAGGTATTAGTTTTCATATCAAAACTTGTTGTTAAAAATGATACCAAAACTTCTAGCTTCTTTTCACCTTTCTTAAACCCAACAACTTTACCTATCCTAACAACAGTTGCTAGAATACCTATGTACGTCTACCCTTTAATTAGAAATCTAGATATAGTAAAAAAGCTCGTGTCACAGTGTTTGTTATCGAACTCCTCCGAAATAATTTGACAGATTTCTATGAAATTTTTTCTGTATATTTGGTAGGTCTGAAAATAGGTCGGAGCTATTTTTTATACCCTCAACCAAAAGGAACAGTAGAAAAATCTAAAAAAATAATTTTGGGAACTTTCACTTCAGTTTAGTTTCAATAGTTTCGTAGCCTACCTATTGTTTGATATCTTTGTAAATGTAAAATTGCCATTAAACTGAATCATTCCATTTAATGACAATTTCAAATTTACGCAGCTATTAAACAAGAGGTAGGCCACGACGCTATTGAAACTAAACTGAAACACAATAAGCAATATAGCATACTCAATATACTGTTAGATCCGTGGCGGCCGTCTCAAGAGGGAGGGCTACCACTTTCTTCACAACCCCGTCGACATGGGCATCAAATGAAAGGGTATAGTAAGTAGAATACAATAGGCAATGTAGAATACTCAATATACTGTTAGATCCATGGCGGCCGTATCTAGACCCATGTACCCGTTCTTTGAGGCACTTCACCCGTGTAAAATTCATATCTCGAAAATTCAGTGGATGGTTTGGCTTATGGGTGCAGCGTGACGTACCCGGTCCCAGATAGTTATCTTTATAACGACGTTAGCCAAATTTGTAAAATTTTAATAGTTTACTGAGTTATGATGCATTTACTAAACACTGTCCATCATCAGACCAGATAATTTGTTTGCATTAGGCCTTTTGAAGGACTACAGATTGGATCGAGTCCTATAGATTACTTCAACCGCAATTTTCACACAATATGCAATGTCTGGCTGACAGAGTCATGTCATTCAGATCATGGTACAACATCATTTCAACTTAGTTTGAAGCATATACTATACTAGATTAGGAATGGCCTGAGGGTGCTCGTGAGCGATCGCTCCTAAAGCCAGTTGGTCGGAAGTTCTAAAGCACAGTGCACACGGTACGGCGATATTTCTGCAGTGCTAAGCTAGCTTTAAAAAGCTACGAAAATCAATTGGATGTGTCCTTCAATAAAAAGGCTAAGAAGGCTTCAATAATTATATGAACTAAACCTATAGTAACTAAATATGGATAGTTTGATTGGTTCTACAAAATCATTGCAAATCTTCAATTCTAGATTGGTTTTGCTCAAGGTTTTACAAAATAAAAGCCTCTTCGGTAATACCTTCTAACTAATATAAACCCTTACAATTAAGCTAACTTGTGAAATCTGTAGTTCCAGCTTGTTTTAAGCAGCAATAACATTATATCCTTTATTGTGAAGTATATGCATATCCTCTTTACTCCCTTAAAACGAGATATTCACAAAGTCTTAGAAATTAGTTAAACATTCTCACATAATTAACCGCCGGCTTTTGTTTTACACAAGTACTAACTAAATCATTTTTATTGATCAACTATAATAAATCTTTGATGCTTAGAACTATTTTCTAATTTGAGTTGAAACATATTAGCTGCGTTCCATTGGGCGATATTTTTTACTCCGTAGTACTTGCATCTACCCCTGGACTTATTACGTTTCTCACTCCTAGTTACTTCTGATATCAAAAACCGCGTTCTATTGGCCACTCCGGATCGCCCAATGGAACGCAGTTATTATAATAGTACTGACAGCAAATTTATTGCACAAGCAATTTTTACTAACTTCCCAAAAACCTACCTTTCTTAGTTCAGCTTTGGACATTCCACTCGGATTATTCATTCTTTGATTAGAATTGTTATTGATTGTATCGCTGCTGGAATAATTCGAATTATCATTAATCCCATCGAAATCGTCATCTTTCATAGTCATCAAATTGTAATCCATTTTTTTGCCGTAAAATAATATTTAAAAACAAAACAAATAAAAAAATTTCACTAAAAACAATATCTTTTGGTATCGTATCCCTTAGAACACACACAATTTTGGTATATACTTTTTAAATCCTATAAACTTGATGTCATAATTGCACGCACTTTTGTTCAAAGAAATTTTATATTTTTAATTATTCAAAACATAACATAACAAACGCACCCCTCACCGGTTAAGACAAAACGCGTCAGACTGACTCCTCACTACCGTTCCTCTTCCATGCGCAAAGGATACTAACGGAATGCATGACTTCGACCGATGGCACTCCTTGCAAGACGATCCTTTTGGCCCCCACCATAAACCTGATGATCCTTCAACTTCGCCATCGGCATCTTCGCTCCTTTATGGTATGGTAAATTTATGGCACCCCAATGACCGACACCGACACGGCACCCTTCGTGAGCGTTTCCCACTCGGGCCTAGAGTGGCTATGGTAAGCACAATGGAAGTGATCAACAGAACTTCAGCCAAGTTTGGCCTTGCCCCGGTTCTGCGCATGTTTTCTATGCTTTGCAATACTAAAGGCCCCCATACACGGTCAAATTGGCTGTACAACCAGATTTTTATCAAACCTATAAGCGCAATGTATTTTGATCGGCCGACCGGCCCACAATCGATAGATTTGGTTGTACAACCGCACTTCGCTGTACAACCAATTGGACCGTGTATGGGGGCCTTAACGCATGTGAGTGATCGGGATCGGGATCGTGCTGAGCGTTGGACGAAGTAAGAGAACTACCACATAATAAAATTGTGTGGAAGAAGAGGGTAGAAACAATAGGTTATAATCGTTCAAATTATTTTATATTTTGTTTTATTTGGCGTTTATTAAAATTTTGCTTTTTGTGCAGTCACACTTTCTGCATTTTATGATTGTGCATAATGGGGAGGATGATATTTTACATATTTAAAAAAACGACTATATTTTCGAACTTCTGCAATTCTTTAAGGGGTTTCTCTACTTGTGCTGGTTTTACATGTCGCTTTCCTCGAAAACTTGTTTTTTTTTTAAATAATGCCTTCGTTCTTCTGTCAACCAACCCACATCTACATTTTACTTGACCATCTTTAGAGCTTCAGAAATTTATTTCAAGAAAGAATGTCTAAAATTGTTTTAATTATTTGGGCATAAACAAAATAGTGTTTATTCATAGTCTAAGATCCGTAGAAGAACGACCTTCATTGATCGAGTAACCGGATGAAAAAACGCTCTCTAGCGGCGACCCTATGCGGAATTCGAAAAACTGGATTACGCTCGTGTAGGATATCGAAAAACAGCCGGAGAAGTATATACTTACTCTAGTCGCTTTTTTTTGTTACGTGACTCACTAGAGCAGTGATTCCCAAAGTGGGTTCCGCGGGACCTTACGGTTCCACGAAAAAATTGTAGGGTTCCGTGTCACCAGCGCCGAAGCGCAGATACATTCGCAGACTCACTGACGCTGCGCCGGCCGTTTAACGAGTTCTTGCTAATCAGAAAGTGCGAGTGGCCCTTCTTCCTTGAAATTTGGTCTACGTCACGCCGCGTAACATTTTGGCCGCCATTCCATATTCCCATATCGAGGAGGTTGTGAAGAAAATGGTGATCCGCCCTCTTGAGATAGCCACCATGGGCCAAACGATATATCGAGTATACTATACTTATGGTGTTCTACTTATCATACCGTTTCATTTGATACCCATGTCGAAGGGGTTGTGAAGAATATTTCAATCCGCCCTCCTGAGACTGCCGCCATGGATCTAAAGGTATATTGAGTATACCATTTTTCATTGTCATCGGAGCTAAAGCTGATAAAATTTCAGCATGATAGGATATCCGTAAGTATTTGAAAAATTGATTGCAAAATTTATTCCATGAAGAAAACAGTAATCCGTCCTCTTGAGACGGCCGCCATGGATCTGACGATATAATGAGTATACCATTTTGCATTATGTTATCGGAGCGGAAGTTGTGTGCAAAATTTCAGGGTGATCGGGTAACCGGAAGTATTCAAAAAATCGATTGCAAGATATGTACCGGACAAACAGACAGACAAGAAAGCTTTCATCGTTGGGTTCCGCCAAATTTTATACATTGTAGAAAGGTTCCGAACGAAATAAAGTTTGGGAACCACTGCACTAGAGACTTAGGGAAGGCCCCTTGGTACTGTCGACCATGTATTTATTTTTGAAACTCATAGAGCAGCCCACTTATAGAGCAGCCCTAAACGGAGATCGAGTAGGGTGAAATGTGGTCAAAATGGCGTAACTTATAAACAAAAGGTACACAATCGTTCAAGTCTAAGGGCCCAAGAAGAAGATGGAAAGGCCATAAATTAGAAGAGCCTTGGGGACTCCATCCTGGAGTAGAGCACTTGAGGAACTTTAGCCACTTAGTTTAGATAAGAAATTTTGCAAAAGTTTAAGAACAGAAAGAACAAAATGCTGTGGCTTGTAGTTGTGAGGCCAAATATGCAGAAACAGGCGTGATTGAAGGCTTTGAAGTTTACGAAAGACAGATTGCCTGTATTTATAGGTTTGAGATGCTCAAATTATGCAATTATTTGGATAGCCATCAGCTTTTCCAAGGACCTTTACCAGAAATGGAAGAATATACTGATAGGGAATGGGTATGATTAAAACATGCTTCCAAGTCGAGGGAGGAGGCATTTTAAAGAGACCAGGCGAAATGTAATGTAATTGGTGGTGAAAGTTTTCGTCAGACAAGGTGGCGCCATATTCGGAAAGAAACGATTCGCAAAACCAAGAACCAAGTTTCACAACTTTTTGTCCCGGACATCTCAAATTACAAAACTATTCTTTTATGACATAAAAAGTCTGATGCCTGAATCTGATGCCGGAAAAAGGTTTTGCCTATTTAGGACTTTAAAAATATGTTAAACAATTTAGCAGCAGGCTTAATGTCAAATCCGAGTAAAACTAAAGAAATGCGGATTAATGTAAACGCCAGTGAACGCACAGCGTTAACTAATCATCATATTATCAAAAATGGCGGTGAAGAAGAAGACGTCAGCTCCAGAAAAAATAAGGCAAGAAGCGCATAAGCAGGCCTGTTATAGGGTTGATACACGGGCACCAACGAATGTTCATTGAAAGAGGAATGATCATTCGTCTTCGTGTATCACATGCAATGAAGTTCTAATGAACATTAATATCTTCATTCGTTTCTTTTCTGAATGAAGCAAATAGAACTTCATTCGCCTTCAATGAAGTTGGAAACTGGAAATTTTCCACTATTTAAAGTGTTTAGAAGTTAAAAAATTTGTCTGTGCTATGTACCCTTGGTATAAAAAGAAGAAGAGGAAGAATATTTTGACGTTTTCAAAACGTTTTTGAAAGTTCGTGGTTCTTTTAATTATGTTTAAGCATATCCTTTTCCTTGCTTTCATTGCTAAGCGTTTTAACTTTCTGGATTTTCTCCTCATCATGAGCAAGTTAACAATTGGTAAAATGCTGGCCACGTCCATTTTGACAACTGCTGTCATTCACTGTATCTTCATTACTGTTGTCTCGTGTATCAGCATGTAAACGAATGATCATTCAAATGGATGAAGCTGGAAGAATGATCATTCGTTTGTGCCCGTGTATCAACCCTATTTCGCATATGGAGATCAACGGAGAACTCAATTAATGCCAAATTGCGGCTGTACACCTTCAATGTTAAGGCAATTCTTTTGTATGCTCGAAAAATGGATCATAAGATGCTTTCAAGTTTTCATCCTGAAAATCCGCTGTCAATATAGAATTACAAATGAAGAACTATTGCGGCGTACCAGCCAGGAAAGGATAGATGACGAAATTATGCAAAGAAACTGAAATTTGGACTGGTTAAACCTTACGAGCTGCAACCGAAAATGTAGCCAAACAGGCCCTTGACTGGAATCCGCAAGGAACCCATCGAGTTGGGAGACCTAGAACAATGTGAAAGAGGCCAAATGAAAGGTTTCCGCAATATGTACTTACTTACTCACTTATTTCCCTTTAATCCCTCACAGAACCTAGGGCGGAAACAGTTTCCCTTCAGCGGACCCTGTCTCAGCTCTCAGCTCCGACCAGGCTCTTCCAGTTATTGCGTTTTCTGTTAATAGGGTTCTCCTCCACTTTGTTCTAGGCCTTTGCGGGATTAAAGAAGCAGAAGAAAAAAAATCCTGCACTCATAACAAATTAGCTCGATGTTGGCCAAAGAAGTGTGGATTGCTTGTAAATATGCTTGTTTTCTCTACTACCTCCATGACATTCAATTTTGTTGCGGATGTGGTCTTTATTCGTTGGCATCTTTTCTAGTACAAAATATTTTGTTAAATATTGTTAAATCTCGCGAAGGACCGCGGGTTACCCACCGCTGCTCTACAACTTTTTTCTTTTGATGTTTTTACCAAAATGCATAATTTTTCCTTAAAATAGAGAAAAAGGCGGAAAAATACGAAAATACGCGTATTAAATATAACCATATTTCGTTAGGCAAGCCATCACTGTTACTTTTAGCATATTTTTTATCATAGAAATAAATTTCATTCGGTTACTCGATCGGTGAAGGTCGTTCTTCTACGGATCCTGTACTATCAGAACCTTAACTAAGGATTATGGAAATTTCTTGCGATATCACAGTTGTATAACCATCCATCATACTAACATTTCAAGTAAACGTAACTTCCCAGCGGGAAATATTAGACGTGCTTCCAACCGAAGCACAAAAGAATCGCTTTTATGCCACTGCCAAAGTAACTATTTCAAAAGCACAATGTAAAATGCATGATCTACAAACTTTGTGAACATGCCCACTAGTAAAAAAGCGCTGCAAAAGGTCTTTCAAAGTGCCTTTTTTAAAGCCAGCAGCGCTTCCTCTTGGTAAGAAGATCCATTTTATTTTAACATTACGTGTCCGCAGAAGAAAGCAATTTAATTAAGCTGATTTGTAGCGCCAACAATACACTTTAAACGAATTTTCAGCCTGTACCCACCCAATCATATTTCCGCTATTTCGCTTTTCTCGGCTTAATTTAACTGTACTAAATGTAAAAATGAACAATAAAAAATGAATAACTGTACTAAAAATAAAAACATTATAAAGACTTTTAGCTGTATCAGTAGGAAATCAACTCTAAAAAAAGCCTTTTCCCAACTGGCAAAAGGGAAACGAGCCAATTGTGCTTCCTTCTGCATTTACTATTAATCACTTTCGAATCATTACAAATAAGCTTAATAGAATCGCTATGACATGCAATGTTATAAAAGAAATGTACGGTAAGGTTAAGAGAAGCACAGCTCTGCTTCAAAGGAACCGATCCAGTACCTTTTCTGAATCCGCTGTGTTCTGTTTAGAATTGACATAAAAACCAAAATAAGAATTTCATAAGAATCCCCAAACCTTACGACTTATGACTGGTCACAATTTTCGAATTGGGGGGTAAAAATCTTAAAAATTCCAAAATAGAACTATTGTTTTAAACAAATCTTGATCTAAGAAAATATATCAAGCCGCTTTACTGCAACTTCATCCCCTTCTCCCAATTAGATTTATCTATTATTGCCAATCTATCTACTAATCTAATCTGTCCACCAATAATGTAACAATCAATAGGAATTTGAAAACATATTTAGAACAGTAGTAACAGCAACTCATGTTATAAGGCTTCTCCTTAATAAACTGAAAACCAAGTTGCTGCTGCTTTTTCCCATTACAAATTAGTTTTTCTAATTTTGTACTAATCCCTCAACGTAAGAAAGCAGTAAAACCTTAAAAACTGAACTAATTGTGCACAAAAGCAAATCACCAATTAATTACACTACAAAATTCTGCACACCTTTGGCCACCACGAGAGCACCCGAAATTCAAATTTCCGAGCCGTCTTCGAACTAATCCAACCTCTACCCCTAAGTCCTAACCCTCTCTCCGAAATGTAAATAAATTTCTGAAGTTCTTCTCACAAGCCAAAAAAATTCCCATACTCTTGACAAGGCGGACCAGAGGGTCCCGCAGTCCCCTCGTCCAGCCCATGAGCCGTGAACCATGTGAAGATGTCTGCCTGGTCTACCCCGCATGAGAATCCCGAAGCAGCGTCATGCGAGTAGGATCCATGGGAATTTTCGAAGCCCTGCGAAGTCTTGCCGGCCGCAAAGGTAACCGTGTGTGAATTCCTTCGGCGGTACGGGGCGATGCATATGCACGCGTTTCCCAAGCGCACTACGCCGGGTACGGCTTGTTCCGCACTCGAAGCGGAAGAGCGGAATCGTGAGAATTTTTTCTGTGGAGTTACTTGCATTGTGCTCGAAGGGCGCAGGGAAAGAAGTTCCGATTTCGAATTCGAGCCCTGCAGATAGGAAGGAAGGAACTGAGGAAGGGTCAGATCTGCTCAGGGTCTCTCCTCCGCTTTCCTGCTCGCTGCGTTCTGTATAAAAGTGACCATCTGTGTGGGAAATGACTCAAATAAATAGTAAAGGCCGGAATGGACCGGAAATGCGACAGGTTCACCGCAGTCAACTTGAATGTCATTAACTTTGCACACGAATACGTTTAAGTGGCAGAAACAAGGCAAGGATACCAGCGCATAGGGGTCTGCTTTAAGTTCTGACTTGCATAATATTATGATATGTACCATTTTGATAGGAAGATTAAAAGCGTCTAGACTATTTAGCTATTATAGTCATAAATCCACAGATATCTTAAGGCAACTGACAACTCTGTCGTACTTTGCTCTGGTGACGGAATTAGATTTTCGACCGGAATGTGGTCCTAAGAAAAAAATTCCATTAGTCAGTTTGGATTCAAAGCATTCCATGTTTGTTAACTTGTAAGAAAAAGCACTAAAAACTCGAAAAAATTAAATTTGCTGTGCTTGACTTAGATATTTGTAAGCAGATTTTTGATTCTTGGTTGGTTGGTTGGTTTCAGTGGCGAGACCCACATACCCACATAGGCCCTATCAGAACCTTCAATTTGGCAGCGTGCAGCAAATTAGGACATGAGATGAGCATGCAGCACGCTGCTCTGGTGCTTCTTTGCTTATTATTTTAGCAGCCTCAGCCAATAGAAAAACTTGTGTTTGCAGTACTGCATGAGGTTCTGAATCAGCTTTTAGTGTTGACCTCCAATTAGCATATTAGCGCCATTAACATATTTCATACCACTCGTTCCCGTGACTTCTGCCATTCCCATGACTTCTTTTGTGAAAACCGCCAGCCTGAACTTTATACCGAACAAAGCGGTAAAGTGACACCAGGTAGGTTCGCTTAAGTATTCACAGCATGCCTGAAGGAAGGATCATTCGCTGACAAGTGGAAGAGCCAAAAACTAGGCTTGTACTCATCCCAAAGCCGGTTAAGTAACGGATCCTGTCAATGTGATGACTAACCTAGCAATGGCTGCAATGGGTTCGAATAAGAGTTGCGCATTGATAACCCTGCTTTGACAAAGCTTGATACATCTAGTATCTAGTATGCAGAGAACTATCCGAGCAGGCTCATCTTCACGCATACGAGGAAGATGCCACCGGAGCCTCCGAGCCTTATTTTCTTCAAAGCATCTAGGCTGCGATAGCGCTCGTAGATTTCGTCATTGTCGAGTCTTCGCAATCGTCCTTACTCACATAAGGAGCCACCAATCCTCCGAAGTATTTTCCTCTCGAACACGCCATCTATAGCCTGTCTCAAGGTGAAAATTTGATCAGTTGTTGATTTGCCTGGGCTGAAGTCTAACTGGTAATGGTCTATGATGTTTCTGACGCCTGTTTTGTAGGATAGCGGAGAATATCTTATACACGGTACTCAAGAATTCCTTTTCTCCAGTCTTTTGGCATCGCTTCCTGCTTCCATACTTGCACAATTAATTCATGAATCGGTTGCTGTGATGTGGGCCCTCTATATTTAACCAGATCCGCTAGCATTATCATCAGATATTTGTGGAGCCTCCGAATCCTCAGTTAGTTCGCCATTTAGCAATTCATAAAAGTGCTCTTCATCGATCTAAGATGTGTGCAACGTGGTGTGAATTGCATCTTTGTATGTGCAACGTGGTGTGAATCGCGTCTTACTGGGATTCTTCGATAGATCTCCGGCGCCTGGTGCGGTCGTCGCTTTATGCACTGCTCAGTTCACTTCACAGACGAGATTTTTCTCCCAGGGTACCTTTTTTCGTCTGTGAATTCTCTTTTCTTCTTTGCTGAGCTCTTTTTATTGCTCTTTGCGTGCCCGTGTTCTTTGAGACTGCTGCATTGCTCGGTACGTAGCATTCTTACGTTCAGTTTCCAGCTGGCATTCATTATCGAACCAGTCGTTCCGATCTCTACGACTTCTGCCTAACATGGAGTCAGCATTTTCAAGGCAGTTTTAGCTCTAGTGCGAATTGTAACACATGACCAGGGGCGGCGCTTTCATAGGTGCGAATGGTGCACTTGCACCGGGCGCAATACGTCGGGGCGCAATTTCAGAAATTAAGATTTTAAAAAAATTTATAACTTAAAAAAAAAGAAATTGGAAAGATTTCTCAGGGGTGCAAGAAATTATACAAATTTACTCAATTTCTGTTACTGTACTTTCTGATGCAAGATAAAACGGGAAAATTTCACTTCCTATGCGAATGTTGAGTGCAGTTTATGCTTGAAATTGTTGTTGCTATTTCGCCAGAAGTGAGAAATGCAAAAGCTCACTGGAGTGATTATCCATTAGTCCAGTTGATTACTCTCTTTTGAGTGAGCTTTTACGTTCAATCTCATGTTCTGTTGGACGAATTCAGGCTTTATTTTTCCTGAGTTTAATATGTGAAAATGTGTGGGAACTCAGGCAAAAATTAAATTTCAATACCTACACCAATTTGTTCAAACTTGCGCAGTTCGGTCGCTGAAGCCGAGGTATTACTGTCTAACAAATAAATATGGCCAGTTTCCCACGGACCAACCAACAAAAATTAGCATCAAAATTCTGAAATTCACAGAAGAATCGCATGGATTTTTATAATAGCCAACTTTTCCAACAAACTATACGGGTTTAATATTAATTCTTCCTTCCGCCATTTCTTTTCCTAGTAAAAGGGAGACAAAAAACAAACACAACCACACAGCTGCCAAATACATATTGATTAAAAAATTCCGTGAAAGAATTCAGTTCAAAAAATCTGCCTGCCCCGTCGTCCTCGCCTACGGTCTTCTCCGCAAACGACGTTTTCAGCAGATTTTTGTTGGTTGGATGACCCATGTGAAACTTACTTTCTGCATAATCTTTTTTTATGTTATACGAATACACTCCTTTAATTTTGCGCAAACTATGAAAATTATTTCTTCCATGCCGCGGGTTTTTTGTGACTTTTGCCATTGTCCTTCAATGCGTTCAAAAATGAATAGCGCAATATGGCATAGTGCACCGGGCGCAAAAAACCCAAACGCCGGCCCTGCACATGACTGTAGCTGTTTCTGGCCATATCAATGCGTAGTGCAGCTGTGTTGTAAATACCTACAAAATAGTGATCCGAGTCGAAGCTAGTACCCGAACCGAAAGGTTTCTATCAACACATGGTATATTTGGTTGCGAGTGGGTCCATCAAGAGATACCCGGGGGGGGGGCTTTATGGATATCTTTACGCCCAAATCTAGTACCAAGTTCTTACTTGCTGCCATCTCTATAACTCGTTGTCCATTGTCATTAGTTTTTTAATGCAAGCTGTGGTTGCTGACATTTTGTCTGTTTACGGACTGCCGGCCTACTTTGGCATTCAGATCTCCCAGTATGAATTTTACATCATACCTGGTGCAGGCATTAAGTTCCCGTTCAACTAATTCGAAGAATTATTCTTTATCTCCAGAGACTCTTCTGTAGGTGCGTGAACGTTTATGAGGCTGTTGTTCTTAAATTTACCTCGCACACTTTCGGTTATTGCTTTAAAGCCGATAATGCTAGGCGTCGTTCTTTTGCTGACCATACAACCTGCTCCGAGTACATTTTTTTTTTTTTTTTTTTTATGTGGCAGTGCTAAGCTTAGGAGTCACCCTTTGTACTACTAGTCCGTCATGTCATTTGTCACGTCATGGTGCAATGTCTAGCAGTAAGCTTAGTACGGGGGAGGGATGAGGGGGGGGTATAGGTTAAGGATTAAAAGGTACGGGGGGGTATTGAAGAAGGTGGTGATGAACCCTGCGTTTGAACTCTTGGATGTTGTAGGAGTTCGGAAATACTGACTGCGAGAGGTTATTCCACAGTCGAGTTGTTCTATTAACAAACGAATTCATATCTTGTTGAGTGCGTGAAAGGGGTAGTTGCAGGTGAAAGGAATGAGACGAGTGGGCTAATCTGGTGTTGCGGGTATAAGATTGCCGTGGAGGCAGGAGAGCGTTTAACTCGGAGGAACAGTCACTATGATAGTAGCGATAAAATTTTGTCAGTGCTGCTACATTCCTACGGTGGCTCAAGGGGTCGATGGTGGAGCAGGCGGTGTCGTCATCAATTAATTTGAGCGCCCTTTTTTGCACTTTATCTAACCATGCCAAGGTGGTTATTGGGGCGCCGCCCCAAACGAGGGAGTTATATTCGAGAAGAGGCCGAATGTAGGATTTATAGATAACAGCACGGGCCGATGGCTGGAGGAGGAACTTGCACCTCTTAAGAAATCCCAAGCACTGGGATGCTTGTTTGGCGATTTGGAATATGTGGTCATTCCATCGCAAGTCTTTCGCTAATGTCACGCCTAAGATGTGCAAGGATGGGTCGGCCATTAGTTGAACTCCATCCACTCTCAAGGGTGAAGAGGTGTTGAGCTTCTTTTTGGAGATGAGACAGTACTTGGTTTTGGAGGGGTTGAATTTGACACGATTCTTTTTTCCCCACTCTATAATAAGTTCAATGTCGTTATTAATAGAGTTGAACATTAGTTCGCGATCATCAAGACAGGATCTGGCATGAGTCTGTCTTGTATCGAAGCTGTACGAGTAACGTAGAGTACCGTCGTCAGCGAAGCTGAGAAGTGGGTTGGAGGGGATTGAAAGAAGGTCATTTATAAATATGAGAAATAGGGCCGGTGATAAAATTGACCCCTGGGGTACCCCCGCAGAGATCGTGTGTGGTGCGGATTTGACGCCATCCAATACCACTTTGATTGAACGGCCAGAAAGGAAACTCTCAATCCACTTCTGTAGAAGTGAGTCAACTCCAATAGCTTTGAGTTTAGCTAACAGGGCTGAGTGCCAAACTCTATCGAAAGCCTTGGAGATATCCAGAGCAACCAGACTAGACTCACCGGATCCATGCAGGCTACGGCTGAGGTGTTCTGTAAGACAGACTAAAAGATCGCCAGTGGATCTTTTTCGTCGGAAGCCATACTGTCTGTCGTTTATAAGTAGATTGGATTCTAGATATCCCATAAGCTTTTTGTTGATTATCGTCTCCATGGTTTTGGAGAGAATAGAAGTAATTGCTATTGGGCGGTAGTTGGAGGGATCGCTGGAATCACCTTTTTTCGGTATGGGCTGAACATGGGCAAGTTTCCAAGAGTCGGGATAAACTCCGGAGAAATATGACAGGGAAAACAATTTGCGCAGAGGTTTAGCCAAAGGTGAGGCGCATTGTTTTAAGACGATAGGGGGTATATTATCGGGTCCAGTGGATTTGTTGGCATCGAGCTCTTTGAGGCACCTGTACACCTCGCGAGTCCTGAAAATGCTGTTTGTATGTAATGTAATATGCGTCATACTCAGATTTTTGCAAAATACTATTCCCGCTCCATCTCATCTCCTGGATGGCGGTAACGTCAGGTTTATGCTTTGACAGGTACAGAGTTCAAGCATTCCATGGGAAAAATCGTAAATCGTTTTCCATTTTTCGTTGGCGATGTCGTCGTGGTTCAGTTCAGAATAGTTGCGAAACGTGAATGTTATTCTACATGTTATTTCCCCTATTCGGCTGATGACTTATCACCTAGTCTAGTATGGAGAAAGTCTAGTATGAAGAAAACCCAACAATTCTAAAGCATAATTTAAAAAAAAACCGCATAATTATGACCTTGTGCGAAAACTTTTGTCTCTCACTGTATCTTGCTATGCTGTGCAGCACTGATCATCAAAATTTTCTCAATAATATTATTATGTTAGTTGGAACACAGATTTTGCTTGTATTCAAGATTTCACAACAATGTGAATATGTTTTTCTTGATTATACAAAACCAGAATACAGAGGAAAAATACCTTTTATTTAAACTATTTTATTTATCCCACCAAAGAATTGGCAAAATCCTTACCTAAAACCATATCAATGGCATTAAGAATACGAAATCATAAACGTCCGTCAGTTCCCTCAACAATTACAGGCATTGCCTTTTTCAAGCTAAGGGGGAACAATTTTATTTGCAAGGACCCTTCCGAAACTTAACGCCACGCTTGCGACCAGGTGGCAAGTCTTACGTCGAAGACATTTGACTTGAGAATATTTTAAAAGGGGACTTTCCCCTAATCACTGATCCAAGATGAGCACACATCTGTCGCTCGTCTCTAATCAGTTTACTTTCTTTAAAAATGATGACGTACGTATTCAAAGATTTAATTTTGCTGCAGCTCACTGCAGACACGAGGTAAACGTAAGGTATTTATTTTGGAAGCGAAAGGGGGACACCAAAACCCGATTTTTATTGCGCTTTACCTATTTTTATGACTGCACGTTAAACGTAAATTTATATTCTAAGAATATTATGAAGGAAAAAACACTTAAAGCAAAAAAGAACCCTTCCTTTTCGCTGGTATTTTTATTCTTCCGTCCTCGATAATAATAATTGTGAATGCGACATTATCAGCAAATTGCAGCAAAATTTTATGTTTACGTCATCAGGGAGTTGAGGTACGTATGAGATACGATAAGATTGTCCCGATATAGTTTACATAAACTGTACAACTTCAAATAGTCCGAAAATAATCATTAAAATACTTTATTAACTTCCCAGTTTATAGGGAAGTTATTGTAATCGGTCCGAAAATCGAAATAGAAATTTTCAACGTATTTTCATTTTTCAAGGTCCCAATAGCATTTTAAGCAAAAATTTGAAAAGAAGTATGTGTGTGTTTGCGTACGTATGAGGTCATTTTTCCCTACACCATATCGCGCGAACCATAAAAGAAGTCGACTTAGTTGAGGTACCGTTCGAAGAATATTTACCAAAATAAGATTTTCACAAAATTCGGTCGAACCGTTTTTTTGTTTAAACGACGTTCGTGAATTTTGTACCTGCATGATACCGCGCGAGCCAAAAACTATATCGATTTCTTTGAGGTACCGAAAGAAGAATATTATAGAGGAAGAGCCAGCGACGTATTTTGGGTTGTCATTTCATTAGTCGTGAAAATTTCCACACTAAATCTTATACACCTGCTGAACAATAAAAGCTACTTCTGGCAACCCCCTGTGGCCGGAATGTACTTCCCTAAAATTACATAGGGGGTGGGAAATAAAGTTCAATTTTGTTAAAGTTTTAGTCATGAATTTTCAGGAGATTACATTCGATGTTAGTCTCTATTTATAAAAATTATCACAAAAATTCCCTCAGAACGCTGTAAATATTCATTTAACAAAACACTATTTTTGTGATTATAGTTATTTTATTACAGTTCAGTCGTCAGAGCAAAATTCGAACGCAGACCTCTAACTAAATGAAAATTCCGTTTTTGAGTAATATCTCTTAAACGGAAAGTACTATCCTAAAATTTTTCTGAAAAAACGAAGAATATTGGGATTTAGATCACACTTTAAGTAAATATTAAAAAAATACATTTTTTTCTTTCGTGGATAGATCCTATAAGATCCTGGTTTGAGCCTTATATTTTTTGAACGGAGTCACTCAGGTTGCTGTGCTTTATACCTAATAAAAGAATACACATTTACCTAAAAGATGAGCCTAATTAGGCTACTTTATGATAATTACTTTAGGAGTTATTCAAATTTCAGTAAATTAAAAAAAAAAAAAAATTTTCCCCTAATCACCCTGTATCTTAGTGGATAGTGGAGATAGCCGCCCTCTGTAGAACAATTTTTTTCTCCAAAGACATCCAGGAATCACCCCTGGAAATATTAGCCGCGTACTCCAACAAAGGATTTATTAAACTTCTGATGACCTTTACAAGTCGGGAATGATAGAATATGAGTATTTTAACTTATTAAAACGACAATATCTCAGAAATGGCAATTCCTACGAGAAAATGTATAATATACTTTTTTGTAGATAATCGCCTAATCTACAAACGTTGTAAACACAATTTTCTGATAAGACGTACAGTTTAGCATATATTTGCAAAAAACTGATATTTTGACGCTTTGACCTTGAATAAAAAAGTTTGCAGTCGTCCAATCGCGTGGCAGTCTCTACAGCTTATGTATAATAATGTTTTTAAGGGCTGTTCCAATTTTCAGTAACTTCCGAATTATCTTCCAGTCAAACCTCTAATTTGACTGCACTATTAGTGGATGGTGGGTGGGGATAGCCCCCTCTCTAGAACAATTTTTCTCTTCAAAACCATCCTGGAATCACCCCTAAAAATATTAACCACGTAGTGCAACAGAGGATTTATTGAACGTCTGATGACCTATAAAAGTTGCGAATTAGGGGATATGAGTATTTTAAATCTTTGAAACAGCGATATCTCATGAACGGCGATTCCTACGGGAAAATGTATAATATCATTTTTTGTAGATAATCGCATGATCTACAAACTTTGTCAACAATATTTTAGGGTAGGACTTTCAGTTTAATAGATATTAGCCAAAAACGGAATTTTCTGTTTTTAGGGGGTTGTTTTTAGGGGTAGCGTACAACCAATTTTTCGAAAAATTCATTTCATTTTAGTACCTGGACGATGTTCAATCTGGTAATTTAATTCTATTAGAAACATAGCCTCCTTTTTCATTGTCGTGATGAAAGCATTGTAGTCTGTGACAATCTTTATACTCCTTCCCAGAACGTTAACTCTCCACTTTCTTAGGCAGTGTACTATGGCGAGTACTTCCAACGTGAAAGTGTTGTTCGGCTGGGCTTACGACTCATGTATTGCAATGGATGCAACTGTTGATCGTCATTATTCCGTTGCAAGGCAATAGCTTCGATTTCGTCCTTACTAGAATCGGCATGAATCTCTGTACGCACCTCTGGTTCAAATAACTTCAACACTGGTGTTTTTACCACTATTTCTTTTGAATGCAGTTTGCTGTTCGGTTTTTATTTGAAATAAGGACTTCTTTGTTAGCAATTCGCTGAACGGCTTTGCTTCAACTGCATAGTCTGTTAAAAATCTGAAGTAAGGCGTTAGTCTTTTGTAAAGTTTTCCTGTGATTTGGTGTATTGAAGAGGAAACTCAATTACTACTTTTGTCCTTTCCTCTGATAGTCTTTGATCCCGCTGGACATCGCGTGTATTTTCTTATGAAGAGTTATGAATCTTAGGATCATCCTGGTACAAATTATTGGAAATGCGATTCTTTCTTCTGCGCGCCATCTATTATATTCATATGCGGTTAAAACTAAGCGCCGCTGTTTTTATTTAGTTCTCTTAGGTTTTTTTAGATCTAGTCGGACGGACGTGCGAGTTTCAGTTTATATATTATAATTAATAATAAAGATTCTTCGTAAAGAAAAAACCTTGTTTTTAAATAATCTAAAAGGTTATTGGACCGGAGCACGCTTTCACTGCGCTTCAAAATAAAGAAAAAAAGAGGGTTAATTTTCTGAGAAAAATAAAAGAAAAAAGCTTAATTCTTAGTGAGGTTAATTCCACCAGGTGCATATTCATACATAAAGGAAAAAAAAAACATGGAAGACAAGCAGGCTGACATGGCTGAATTGGAAGGTATGTGATTTATAAATAGATCGAAGAAATTCGGAAATTTCGATAAAGTAGAGAAATAGGAAAAAATTAAAAATTCCGTCAAAAGGTGAATATGAATCGTGCGGGCCGGGACATGCATCGAAAAAAAAAGTGAACGCTTGGCCGATGGCATTTCCGACTTGCCGATTCTTGTTTACATTAAAAAAAAGAGAAAAACGGGGCTCGTTGAGACTTTTAGCATGGCCTACTAAAAGTTGTTGGTGTGTTTAATATAAAAAAAAAAAAAAAAGTTTTGACAAATTCTATAAAAATTATATTTGTTAATATATTTTTGGCTAAATTCGAGTGCTATAAAGTAAAATTATCCTGATCAGGGGATGGAAAAGAAGAGGAACGTTGGAGAGACAATTGCCAAATTTTGGAGGGCTTTTACGAGCACTATGGAAAGCTGTTAAAGCTGAATGAAAATCATCCGGAGGAAAGGATTAAAATATCGATCAGCAAAGACAATATACTGTTTGTGACTGAATCGGGTCAGGAATACCTCACAGGTAAAATACAGTATTTAATATATACGCTAAGTATATATGTAAGAGCATATATTAATGTAATTAAAATATAACTGGTCTAAACAGAAGTGTGCTTGGTGGTTGAGGGAAGATGAATAAATTAAATAAATAATTGGTGAGGATTGACGTCAATCAAGAATGGCAACAATATATCTATTGGATGACGGTTACGAATGTTTACAATTAAAAATATTCGATGTAGTCAGAACGAATTGTAGGCGGGTATAATATATAGATGATAGGTGAGATTAATAACGTGACAGTGAGCTATAGTTAAATAATGTTAAAATAAGACAAATAGAAAACCTCAACCCATTTCACACTAGGGGCACTTCTGTTTATTATATCTGTAGCGTCGTGCTTGGCATTGTGTTCGTGCTAGGTGTTGCGTTGTGGATAAGTAAAGTAAAAGTAAACCTTCTTTCATTTGGCCGTGCATAGCATGTGTTCTGTGTGTGTGCGGTTGATGTCAGATGGTAACTTATTTTAATAAAATATATTTTAGGCTGTTTCTGCTTGGAACGCGTGTGTTCCGCTTTCTGAGCACGGGCGTCTTAGCCATCTTTTAAAACTAACGATGAAAGTTAATACAATACATATATGTATGTCGTTTACAGCTAAATACAATCTAACTCAGGACGAAATGAAAGCTTTGACAGAAGCTATTTCATGCAGCATAAATAAAACTCATCTGGAAATGCCTAGGGGCAAGATTGATTCTGGCGGAAAAATAATAAAGGAAATGGATAATAGTAACACCATCAATGGTCAAAAAGGCGAAAGCAAAAGGATAATCAAAATTAACGAAGAAATACTGAATAGTCCATTTAAATTTATAAATACGAACAAGTCAAACTTGACTGAGATACAGACTGTCAAATCGGACATGGAAGTTCTCAAAAAAGAAATGAGAACATTCATGACGAATATCTCTGTGATAGTCAATGATATGACCAAAAAGAGCTCTGATGCGACAGCACAAATGATAAAAACGAGCTCAAAATTAAGTGAGGACGCAAAGAAAAATCGTACTGAAATTAATACGATAATGAAAGATTGTCAAAAGATGAAAGGTGAGATGGAACAATGGGTGCAAAAGATTAAGGACTATATTGGTCCGGATGATACTTTTGATCAATATTTAGATGAACAAGCAGACGGTCAACAATTTACTAATAATTGTGGCTGTAACGGTAAATCAGGAGGTCAGACTGATATTGTTAGAGAGGTTACTCAAGCGGTGAGAAATGAGATAGAGAGTTTTAAAAGTAAAAATGACATAGCCGATAACACATTAAAATCAGTTTCGGAAGAAATTAAATCAGTATTTGTAGATAAAAGTTCCTCGATTAAACGTGAATATAAATTGACAAAGGGTGTAAAAATTGAACATTTCCTTGATTTCTTTACTTCAGAACTTAGATCGTATGATCTACTTTATGTCATTAATCCTCAAATTCAAATCAATATTTTAGATGAAAAATTAAAAGAAAAGCATAGATATAAAGTCAGAGAAATTTTGATCAATAGGATCGATTCCGAATATTATAATCAGGTGGATGAAATTCTGTGTCCAGTACAAATGTTGAATAAATTAAAAGAGATTAAAGGCTGTGAAAACAACTTAAATACCGTAATGATTAGAAAACAGCTTTACGATATGAAGTACAATCCAACAAAAGATACTGGATCGGACTTCATCAATAAATTTGAAAATTGTATAAAAGCTATAACTCTCTAAGTACCTCTGGTGAGTTAACAATGAGCGAAAAACGAGATGCTCTCTTTCAAGCTGTTATGGCGGCTGTACCCAGTATACAAACGGTTGAGTTTATCACAAAAAATCAGACTAACATAGGTCTCTCTTATGACCAAATCAAAACCTATATAAGGCAGGACGAAATCAATAGAAAGCCTAATAACAGCATCAACTCTCCGAGAGCGGTTCTAAAAACGGTGCATGTTGGTGATAGATGCTTTAAATGCGATGGCTTGGGACATCATGCAGCTGAATGTCGTAGAACCGATAATAAGAGGAAGTGCTATGAGTGTAAATCATTCGTAGACCCTTCACACGTTGCATCGAAATGTCCAAAAGTGGTTGATAAGGCAAGAGGAAGTTCAGTAGTGCGCGGAAGTATCTTTGCGGGAGGAGATCGCAGGTTCGCTCACTCAACTTCTCATCGAGGCGGATTCAAAAGTGGTCGTGGCGTTAATCGTGTTCTGAAGCGCAAAACAGAAAATACAAATAGAGTTAGTGGCTCTAAACGATGTAGAACTTCTCATAGCCAACACGAAAATAGTGGTAATTATATTAATCAACAGAGCCAGAAACAATCTAATAATAGGGATTATCAGCATGGTCATTACACTAACAAAGGTGAGTGCCTTAATTCTTATTATGAGTCCTTAAATAAACAATTAAAATATGAGAATGAATGTGTCAATGGTGAGAGTGATAAGAACTTGTTAGTTAAATTCTTGGCAGACTCGGGGGCAACTGAGCATTTGACCAATTCCAAGATGATATTTAAATCCTTTGATCCAACTGATCAAGGTCTGATTCGGTGTGCGAATAAACATGAATCAGCGAGCTTAAAGACAGAGGGAGCGGGAGTGGTTAAAATTAAATTAAATAATGGTGAGATTATGGAATTAGAGGATGTCATCTGCTCAAGATCTCTTTCAGACAACTTGTTGTCTTGGAAAGGAATAAGAGAGTGCTTGCTAATTTAAGCCATAATTATTTTACTAGAAATTCAGCTAATAGATCCAAAAACAAAGCTACAATAAATGAAGTTAATCAGACAAACAAAAAGAATACAAGAAATAAAAACGAGCCGTATAAGGGGGAAAACCTAGAAGAGGTCGAAAACGAAAGAGTTGAAAAATGCATTAACAGAACTGAAAATAAATTTGGAAAACTGTCAGACATAGATACTACAATTCGTGACAGGAAATTCGTAAAGGGAGGGGTTGAATTACAAAGGACATCTACTGACACAGCTGAAAATAAAACTGTAACTACAAAAATGAATGACGCTTATTTGTGGCATGCTCGAATGGGTCATGCTTCGATAGCATATTTAAAAGCCCTGCAAAAACTTTATCCGGAAAACAAAAACTTAAATAGCATAGCTTTTGACGAATCACTATTGGAATGTGAGGTGTGTCTGATATCCAAAATGAATAGGCTGCCTTTCTCTATGACTAGAATGAGAGCTTCAGAGCCTCTACAAATCGTTCATTCAGATTTAATGGGTCCAATTAGTCCAGCGTCATTCCCCAAGCAGTACAAATTCATATCTGTATTCATCGATGATTACTCTCGTCTTGCTATGGCATATGCTATGAAGAATAAGAGTGACTGTGGAATCTGTTTCGAGTGTTTTGTAAGGAGTGCCAGAAATAAACTGGGCAGAGATGCGAAAGTGTGTTACCTCAGGTGCGATCAAGGTGGCGAATTTACCGGGGGCTATACAGTAGAAGTTTTGAACGAATTAGGTGCAGAATTGCAACTAGCATGTCCAGATACTCCGCAACATAACGGCGTGGCCGAACGCTTTAATCAAACAATTCAGAAGAAGGTAAGAAGCTATATGTTTGATTCAGGCCTTCCATTAAATATGTGGGACTATGCATTGAACGCAGCCGTTTATGCATATAACAGAACTCCCCATAAGTCAAATGATATGATGACGCCACTGAGGAAATTTGCTCCAGATTATAACTATGATATTAATCAAATTAAAAGTTTCGGATGTTTGGCCTATATAAAAGTACAGAGGAAAGCAGGCCCTAAATTTGGTCCGATCGGTAATAGAGTAATTTTGGTGGGATATACATTAGATGGATATCTATTTATGAAACCCGAGGAGAAAAAATTTTATGAAAGCAGGGACGTTCGCTTCAATGAAAAACTAGTTTTTAAAGATAAATTTGACTCGATAGCAGATTGGCCAACAGAAAGTGAAGTGAACAAAATTGACTGGTTTGTAAAATTTGATGAGGAAATCAAAGAAACGGAGGGAGAAAACTTAAAACAAGGGGGAGAGAAGCGAAAAGGAAGTAGACCCAAGAAAAGTACAGAAAAACAAGTAAAAGTCGCCATTAAAGACAATCATTTAGACATATCCCAATCAGTAAAAGGTAAAGACAGTAACAATGTGATCGATCGAATCATGTTTAACTTTGAATTCGATGCTGAATCTAACAACAAATTGAATAATAAAGAGGATGAGATTTATTACGCATTATTAACAAATATTAATCAAGACCCGAACTCATATGAGGAGGCTATGATTTCTAAAGATAAAGAAAAGTGGCAGAAAGCTATTGACGAAGAGCTAGAAGCAATGGATGAAAACAAAGTGTGGCAAATTGTAGATAGACCATTTTTAAGTGAACAAGGAAAAAGACCAAATATTATTGATTCGAGGTGGGTCCTGAAGAGGAAAACCGGTGTGGATGGAAATGAAAAACACAAGGCGAGATTGGTAATTAGAGGATTTAAAGATCAAAATGAATATGATCTGTGTGAGACGTATGCCCCAGTATCTCGTTTAGCATTGGTAAGAACTCTGTTTGCAATAGTAAATAAATATGACTGGCACTGTATACAATTGGATGTAAAAACAGCATTCCTCAATGGAATAATTGAGGAGGAAATTTTTAGCTGTGACCATTATTGCTGGCAACGAAAGAAGTTTTCAACTCTAAGGCATTTAAAGGATTGGCAAAGTAGTGCAACTGGAAAACAGCGGCTGAACGGTCTTGCTATTTTGAGTATTCACAGGGACGTAACGGCTATGGAAGTAATCAACAAATTGGCTGAAAAGCGTAGAACGGTGACTGTTCAACAATTGATCATGTACTTCAATAGTTAATAAACTGAATTCCTGTAAAACACTTCACTTTTGGTTTTATTTCATGTCAGGACTCGACTTATATGTAACTATTTAACCCCCCCCTTCTAAATATTTCTTGCTACACCACTGCTTATTTACCTTGCTTATAGCGGGGATATTTATCAATTGCCTCTAACGTTGCAATTGACACATATTCACCACTTTCGTGATCCTTAAGAATATAATTTAAGTTGCTTTCTGACTACGTGAGTTCTTAAGGTCTATCAGAAACTACAGTATTCCATTTTTAACTGCAGATGTAGGGGTCATTTATTTAAAGCCCAAGTTTTCCCCATTACCTTCTTACAAGCTCTGGAGGCATCTTTTATAACACTTTAGCTGGTGACAGAATTTCGCGCAAACGCGGTGCGGACATTGACAGATAGAATAGAGTATGTGCATTGCAATGCGAACTAACGAAATGTGGCTTGAGCGCTACGCACACACCGCGTAAGTTGCTTTACTTTCTACTTCTTGCGCGTTGCTGCGCGGTCCAGTGTAAAAAAGATTGTTTGTGTGTTGTGTTTTGAGTCGTGTTTTGGTGTTGGTGGGCATTTTGTTTATGTTTTGAATCGTGTGCTGGTGATGGAAATAAGAAATTTGTTGAATTTCATAATTATTTCGAAATTGTGGTGATGAAATTAGTACCTAGAACAAATACAAGTCATGTAGGATAGAAAATTAATACGGACATCATACAGCTTTTTCAATTTATTTCGTATCACGTTCACTTGTCACTTTGATTTTTAGGTTGTGTCAAAGTCGAAACGCGACACCAACACCGCGACTTTGTGTCAGTGAAAAATCCGCACACACCGCGAAGCCAATGTCCGCACCGCCATTGCGCGCATTTCTGTCACTAGCTTTTTAGTACGTGTTTTATTGCGGTGAGCCCTTAAAACTTAAAAGTAACAATTACACAAAGCATTTAGTCATTTACAAATGATCACATAAGAGAAAATTCATAATGATTCTAGAATTGAACAATGAAAATGTAATCTTAACTTAAGGCCGTGACACAATGGCGACTTCGGCTTCGGCTTCGAAAGCGACGTTGAAGCGCTGAAGCGCTGAATTAAGAATCGACGCCGAAGCCGAAGCCAAGTATAACACAATAACGTCATTCGTCTTCGTCTTGCAAATTGCGGAAAATTTGTTACATTAAATAAACTTTGTTAAATTATAATAGAAAATAAACGGGAGGAAGTTATTAAATTAATGGGAGTAGCAACATATGTTTATTTAAAATTAAAAAAAAAAAATAGGCGATTCTGGTCAAGAGAAATCTTTGCACCCTTTTTTATATATATGTACATACATGGATTTTCCTTTACTAACTCGATTAATTTTTCCTCAAAATCCATGTAAAACACGTGTTAAATTTAAATTACCGGACAGCCCACTTCGATTTTCCAAATAAATTTCAACCGACGCCGCTTCGAATATCAAATATCATTTGATTGAGGCTTCGGCTTCGAAATCGAATCCGAAGCCGAAGCTCCCATTGTGTTAATAAGTATTGCAACGCTTACATTTGATTTTGACAGGCGTCGGGTTCGAGATCGAAGCCGAAGCCGAAGCCACCATTGTGTCACGGCCTTTAGTATCATAAACTTAAACTTCCTAATGTTTTACGAATTATTTTTAATTCTCTTTGGATCGCAAAGTCTTTTAAGAAACACTTAGACTTTCTAAATATGTATTTTAGAAAACTTGGCCAAATTTGTGTTTTTGATAAAATATTTATTGATTGGGAACAGCTATATCGGTGATTCCATGTCAAACCGGACGCTTTTCGTTAAAAATAATAATTGATGATTCCGATTTTTTGAAGTGAAAACTTCTTTAGCCGCGTTGGGCACTTTTTGATAGGGGAAAATGTTATGGGTTCGCGTCACCGACATGCTCATGACTGGCGCATGCGCTCAATCGATTATAATCAAAACCTTTTTGATTTTGAATAAAAAAATAAATCTGACCGCCTACTATTATTCAATTAAGTATCGAAAATGAAAATATAAAACCAGTCATTTTGACTGATGTGTTAAATATCTGTTTTCCAAATTTGTTTGGATCCTTGATCCTGAAGATGTCTTCAGACGATAAATGCTATCGTAAAAAAGTCAAATGTTCTGCTTTTGTCAGAAACTCGTATGAAAAACGAAGAACCACTTGATGTTCCGAATTTCAACTTTGTTGTAAGTTATAAAAGACCCGAAGTTCCAGCAGCAGGAGTAGCTATTTATCACAATACTCAAGATACGTCACACTTCATTACTTCATATATGGACATACATACTAAATTCACTAGAAGCATTGGTGTTAATGTTTCTGATATAGGCGAAATATGCGTTGCTCGTTGCAGTTCCGAGAATGGGCATATTAATGGTTTCCGTTTATATTTCGCCTGGAACATCTATGAGACAGATACAACAATTTTTATTCGAAAATTTGATGATTTATACAAAAGAAGGTTCTGAAATTCTCGAAAAAAGATTCGGCGAAAAATATGATAATGTACCGATGATTTTAAGTGGAGACTTCAATATTAACTTTGCAGATGATAAAAATCTACCATTAATTGAATTTTTATATGCAACACTTAATTTAAATATGTCCAATGATCGGAAACTTAGTACTACCAAATATAAAACGACGATCGATGCGGTTTTTACGCGATACTTAGATAAATTTGAATCAAACATTTTCATTTCTTACTTTAGTTACCATAACCCGATTGTATCTTTTTTACAATAAGTGCTAATGAAATAGGATGGTCAAAATTGCTACAATTATTACATAATTTAAAAAATAATTCTGAGATATCGGTTGAAGATGCAGCAGCATTAAATTTTATAGAAAAAAGTACACTTATTAATGAAAACGCAGTTACTTGTGCTACATATTTTAATAAGTTGGTTAATGTCCTAATGAAAATACGGCAATCAAAAAGATTTAGTCCTTTCAAGAAATATAGAATTTTGTATTACTTCAAAAGAATCGAATTTCAACATCTAAGTTCTAAGTTTTCACTTCTATCGGCAGTCCCTATAACTGCCAATTTTTTTTTTGAAGTGTTAACTTCTTTAGGCGCGTTTGGCACTTTTTCGCTGGGGGTAAAACAAAGAATTCGCGACACGCGCATTTTGTTGCTACACGCGTTTCTGGACACTTGCTGCAATGATGGCGACACGCGCATTTTGTTGCTACACGCGTTTCTGGGCACTTGTGCCTATGCAGCTGGCTAGAGCATGGAAACTTTTAGTTGAGCTCCACTTACAAACAGCAGCGTATAATTATAAGTGTGTGAGGCAAAATAGCCCGCGCTTGGTGAGAGGGATTGTGTTTGAATGTTGCAATACAGAGGCTGCTCTCAGCATTCGTTTTATATTCTCGCGCCGCTCTCAAAATTCATGTCATATTCTCGCACGCCATCGCAAACAGCAGCGAATGTATGCGAGAGGATGAAATGAATCAAGACAAGACCCTCTCAACTACAGGCCTCGTAGATGTATTTTTCGTGGTGGTGGTAATGGTCCCAAAAGTCACCACACACCGGAGTAACATGGCGCGGAAGCCGTACGCGCAGAATTTTTGTGTTTATTTTTGCAGTAAAAAGTGATAAAATATTGTATTTTAACACTTTTAACTGCAATTGGATTTATCAGTGAATAGTTTTTTAGTGATTTCATTAAAAAAATAAAACAAATTTGGAGATTAAGTGTGTTTAAGTGTTCAAATTGTTAAGGCGATCAACTTTTTTTTCACATTCACGGTGGTTTTTTCATGTTTATTTACGAAAAAAATGTTGAATATTTAATGTTTTCTGTAGTTATGGAATTAAAAGTGATTTTAAAGTGATTTTAAAGTATATTATGATATTATTATTAAAAATATAGGTGCCGAAAAACACTTCTTTATTCACTTTTCCATTCGCACTTTTCTGTACTTATATGTTTAGTAATAATTGCAAAATAAATTAATTAATGACTTTAAAATCACTTTTAATTAAATATTCAGCATATTTTCCCTTAATATACACGAAAAAAACACCGCGAATGTAAAATAAATTTATCACCTTAACAATTAAGACACCAAAAATACACTAAATCACTATTTTTTTTATATATATTTTTATTAAATCACTAAAGAAATAATCACTGATAATCCTTGTATGGTTTAAAGCGATAAATTTCAATAATTTACCACTTTTTACCACAAAACTATAACGAAAATACTCGCGAACGTACTCTGCGCCATTAAATTCTCAGCAACTGTCAAATTCTGGGACCATTCTCAGCAATTGTTGTATTAGTGCCCGATACAACTGCATGGCCTGTAGTTGAGAGGGTCTTGATCATGAATTGAATCCCTCTCACCAAGCGCGGGCTATCGCACACATAGAATTATACGCTGCTGTTTCTATGTGGAGCTAAACCAAAAGTTGCCATGCTCTAGCCAGGTGCATATGCACAAGTGCCCAGAAACGGGTGCGAACCAAAAATGCGCGTCACCATCGCTGATGTCTGTTGCTGGACCTCGACTAAAAGTTGCCATGCTCTAGCCAACTAAATGGCTGCAATATTTAAATCTTTTGCTTGGATTAATCGCTTTCGGCGACATGGAATACGTTTCGGCGTTTCGCCTATTCGACTGGGCATCTGTATTTTACGTACATATCTGAGGTAGTATCCCAGTAGGGAAAATCGCAGGTATTTACTGTGGGAAGTCAATTTGGAAGTACTTCTTTAATTAGTGTTCTCTGTAATGACTTATAAGTAATGCAGAGGAGAATGGGTTTGGTGACCAAGCGTTTGATTTCGCCCAAAAAGCGTGTTGAAAAACTTCGTAGCTGCTCGTTTTCTTTGTTAATCATCACAGTTGTCTCAGCCATTAAGTTTTATGTCTTTAATGTATAAACATATGTATATTTGAATTTATGTTTATGATATAAATATAAATCGCTTAATTTTACTTCAAGCTACCCCACCCCTTCACGCCTACGCCAACTAAATTACATTATAAAAATTTACAGTATAATAACTTTGCATTATGAGTTTAGTAATAAATGTAGTATAAGTACTTCCAAATGGAAGGGAAAAAAGAAGTACTTCCCAGCCTAGGCCATCGCCGTGTTAATGTAATGCCTTTTTTGTACTGGGTGGAAGTACTGAACTGCTTCTGTAGAAGTAGTTTTTCCAGTAATTCCATTCCCTAACTTCCCTATGTTATATTATTTTCTATGTATTATATATTCTCTATTACGTACTATATACAATGTACTGCATATTATGTACTATGTTCTGAAAGAATTCAAAATGAATCCAGTGGATTCCCATAAAAATTTAGATCCGTGACTTTGGCTGAATATAATATGACTTTTTTGCATATTTGCACAATGTTTAAAATAGCAAAAATTTCTGTTTCGTGACTATTGCATCAACCCGACGACAAGTACTATGTACTACATTTTTCCTATGAACTATGTACTATGTATTTATTACTATATATGTATTATCTACTATTTTTACTAAAAACTACATTATCCCAGTCATCCATCGTCCGATCTTTGTGTGATAAGTTTAAGATAAATTGTTTAATTTCCAAACATTGCAACACATTTTGGAGGGAGTGCATATATAAGTAACAATTAAATAAACTTTAACAGAATATTCATAAATAAAATATATTAATCCTTATCGTCTTGTAATAAGATTGATTTGGACATTTAGACTAGCCATAGAAGTTAACACTTCTAAAGTGTGGTCCTACGCACACTCGTATTTTTTTTTTTTTCAGAAGATATTATAGACAGTTGTAAGTTGCAAGATATTTCAAAAAACGACGCTCGGCCGACCTTTCAAATTACTGTATCGTCGAAACCATTAGTCGTACAAAAAAATGACACAGATCGATTTTGAAGATATCGAGTCACTCTATGTAGTGGTGTAAATAAAATTTGAATTTGGTGTTAATAAATTATTATTAATTTGTTTATAAAGTTTCATTACCACTTTTCGCCTTCAACTCACCAACTTAAAATTTTGGAAAAAATATCATCGTGTTCCCCTTTCAATTCTAAGGAAACAGTGAAAATTTGAAAATGGAACTCAACCGGGGTCACACTTAAAAAATTCTCTTTCTATCAATATGTTACATTTTTCTCACTATTGACCTGATTTTCTGGCGCAAAAAAAAATACTACTAGTTTTCTCTCTCTTAGACGTACCAATTTAGCTTTAAATATTCCATTTTCAGCAATTTCCTTTTAGAAGCTTTAAAATGGGAAATGCATAAACAACAGAGTTTTTTATTTTACCTCTCCCGATTTTTCTATGCCTTTAGGTTAAGTGGAAATAATTTCTATGCTATGTATATTTTTTCAGTTCTGTTTAAGTGTTACACAAGATCAATAGTGCTATAATGTTTAATATCGTAGTGTTTTGTTTTTCTTTTTTCTAAAAATAATTATAACAATAATTAATTACATGTATTATTTTATCAGACTTCCTTATTTGAAACCTCACAGGAGAAAAAAGGTCTACTCGTTACGATACGTGTTTTAATCCGTTTAAAAAACGTAATGACGAGAAAAAAACCCATGAAGAATTTACGTCGAGTCACTTCAAGCTGCAAGGAAAATTGAAAATTACGTTGCCCTCGTCAGAAAATTTGTAGATTTGTGACGCATGCCGAATGAAGACTAGGAAAATACATACCTTCTTATGATTCCGATAGTACTCAATCAAAGACGTCGGAAAAAGTGGTTTCAGTGTTAAACCCTGGACCTAGTACACGCTGTGTTACAGATTCGCCTGTATCAAAAAGCGATTTTGATTTGCGATTTTTCCGAAAATTATGCGTTTGTTCTACAGGATGCAATTCAAGGAGTCCATTGGAATAATGACCAAGTAACCCTTTCGCAATTTATTATAAAGAAAAGGGAAAAACACAATTTCTTAATTTCATCGCAATCTCAGATTGTTTGAAACATGATACAATAGCCGTCCACTTATTTCAGCGTGGTTTAATTACTTTTTTAAACAAAACATTGGGTTCTTTGCGAAAAATATTTTACTTTTCTAACGGAGCGAGTGGTCAATACAAGAAAAAAAAATTTTCATAAATCTTTGTTATAACAAAGTTGATTTTGATGTAAGTGCAGAATGGCACTTTTTCGCCATATCTCATGGAAAAGGACCTTGCGATGGGTTAGGAGGTACGATTAAAAGATTAGCTGCAAAAGTCAGTTTGCAGAATATAAATGACCCTATAAATAACCCAGCCAAATTTTTCATGTGGGTTAACACAAATATTAAGAATATTAATACCGAATTCTTTCATCTTCAGGACTATAGAACGGACTCTTAAGCACTTCAAACCCGTTTCGACAAAGCGAAGATGATTCGTGGCACTTTAATGTACCATTCATTTTTTCCACAACAAAATGGAAAAATTTAAGTAAAAATCACATCGTCAGCTACTACGTCGACTATTGTAAATGTGTGCAAAAATTACTTAATTCGTTATTTTATGAATTATTCATTTTCCGTTGCACCTAATAGTTCCTGTAAACGTTCTCTGCGTGTACGCGACATGTTACGCCGTAGTGCCGCGCGGTCGCATTCTTTTAAAGAATTTTTTAAGTGTGACCCCGTTTGAGTTCCATTTTCAAATTTTCACTGTTTCCTTAGAATTGAAAAGGGAACACGATGATATTTTTTCCAAAATTTTAAGTTGGTGAGTTGAAGGCGAAAAGTGGTAATGAAACTTTATAAACAAATTAATAATAATTTATTAACACCAAACTCACATTTTATTTATACCGCTACATAGAGTGACTCGATATCTTCAAAATCGACCTGTGTCATTTTTTTGTACGACTAATGGTTTCGACGATGCAGTAAGTTGAAAGGTCGGCCGAGTGTCGTTTTTTGAAATATCTTGCAACTTACAACCGTCTATATCTTCTGAAAAAAAATCCCAAATTTTTTTCGCGAGACACGCTTTTCATTATTTCATGTGTAGAATATGCCTGCCAAATTTAAAAAAAATCGGAATCATCAATTATTATTAAGCGTTCGGTGTGACATGGAATGATCCATATTATGTATGTACGTACATATATCAAACAAAATCCTTCATTTTTTGAAGTGAAAACTTCTTTAGCCGCGTTGGGCACTTTTTGATAGGGGAAAATGTTATGGGTTCGCGTCACCGACATGCTCATGACTGGCGCACGCGCTCAATCGATTATAATCAAAAACTTTTTGATTTTGAATAAAAAAATAAATCTGACCGCCTACTATTATTCAATTAAGTATCGAAAATGAAAATATAAAACCAGTCATTTTGACTGATGTGTTAAATATCTGTTTTCCAAATTTGTTTGGATCCTTGATCCTGAAGATGTCTTCAGACGATAACAAAAGAAAAAAAAAATGATGCTATCGTAAAAAAGTCAAATGTTCTGCTTTTGTCAGAAACTCGTATGAAAAACGAAGAACCACTTGATGTTCCGAATTTCAACTTTGTTGTAAGTTATAAAAGACCCGAAGTTCCAGCAGCAGGAGTAGCTATTTATCACAATACTCAAGATACGTCACACTTCATTACTTCATATATGGACATACATACTAAATTCACTAGAAGCATTGGTGTTAATGTTTCTGATATAGGCGAAATATGCGTTGCTCGTTGCAGTTCCGAGAATGGGCAATACATATTAATGGTTGCCGTTTATATTTCGCCTGGAAAATCTATGAGACAGATACAACAATTTTTATTCGAAAATTTGATGATTTATACAAAAGACGGTTCTGAAATTCTCGAAAAAAGATTCGGCGAAAAATATGATAATGTACCGATGATTTTAAGTGGAGACTTCAATATTAACTTTGCAGATGATAAAAATCTACCATTAATTGAATTTTTAAATGCAACACTTAATTTAAATATGTCCAATGATCGGAAACTTAGTACTACCAAATATAAAACGACGATCGATGCGGTTTTTACGCGATACTTAGATAAATTTGAATCAAACATTTTCATTTCTTACTTTAGTTACCATAACCCGATTGTATCTTTTTTACAATAAGTGCTAATGAAATAGGATGGTCAAAATTGCTACAATTATTACATAATTTAAAAAAAAAAATTGGCAGTTATAGGGACTGCCGATAGAAGTGAAAACTTAGAACTTAGATGTTGAAATTCGATTCTTTTGAAGTAATACAAAATTCTATATTTCTTGAAAGGACTAAATCTTTTTGATTGCCGTATTTTCATTAGGACATTAACCAACTTATTAAAATATGTAGCACAAGTAACTGCGTTTTCATTAATAAGTGTACTTTTTTCTATAAAATTTAATGCTGCTGCATCTTCAACCGATATCTCAGAATTATTTTTTAAATTATGTAATAATTGTAGCAATTTTGACCATCCTATTTCATTAGCACTTATTGTAAAAAAGATACAATCGGGTTATGGTAACTAAAGTAAGAAATGAAAATGTTTGATTCAAATTTATCTAAGTATCGCGTAAAAACCGCATCGATCGTCGTTTTATATTTGGTAGTACTAAGTTTCCGATCATTGGACATATTTAAATTAAGTGTTGCATATAAAAATTCAATTAATGGTAGATTTTTATCATCTGCAAAGTTAATATTGAAGTCTCCACTTAAAATCATCGGTACATTATCATATTTTTCGCCGAATCTTTTTTCGAGAATTTCAGAACCTTCTTTTGTATAAATCATCAAATTTTCGAATAAAAATTGTTGTATCTGTCTCATAGATGTTCCAGGCGAAATATAAACGGAAACCATTAATATGCCCATTCTCGGAACTGCAACGAGCAACGCATATTTCGCCTATATCAGAAACATTAACACCAATGCTTCTAGTGAATTTAGTATGTATGTCCATATATGAAGTAATGAAGTGTGACGTATCTTGAGTATTGTGATAAATAGCTACTCCTGCTGCTGGAACTTCGGGTCTTTTATAACTTACAACAAAGTTGAAATTCGGAACATCAAGTGGTTCTTCGTTTTTCATACGAGTTTCTGACAAAAGCAGAACATTTGACTTTTTTACGATAGCATTTATCGTCTGAAGACATCTTCAGGATCAAGGATCCAAACAAATTTGGAAAACAGATATTTAACACATCAGTCAAAATGACTGGTTTTATATTTTCATTTTCGATACTTAATTGAATAATAGTAGGCGGTCAGATTTATTTTTTTATTCAAAATCAAAAAGGTTTTGATTATAATCGATTGAGCGCATGCGCCAGTCATGAGCATGTCGGTGACGCGAACCCATAACATTTTCCCCTATCAAAAAGTGCCCAACGCGGCTAAAGAAGTTTTCACTTCAAAAAAAAACTAATTCTGAGATATCGGTTGAAGATGTAGCAGCATTAAATTTTATAGAAAAAAGTACACTTATTAATGAAGACGCAGTTACTTGTGCTACATATTTTAATAGGTTGGTTAATGTCCTAATGAAAATACGGCAATCAAAAAGATTTAGTCCTTTCAAGAAATATAGAATTTTGTATTACTTCAAAAGAATCGAATTTCAACATCTAAGTTCTAAGTTTTCACTTCTATCGGCAGTCCCTATAACTGCCAATTTTTTTTTTTAAGTTAAGATACACGATAAAATCATGCATCAAAAGTCCGCAGTAACAACACACCTGGACATAATTTCTTCCATAAATCGTTACATTTTCTAGGGCCCCTTTCTAGGATTCTTCTTTTGGGACTAATTTAAGAGACATGTGCCAAGAATAAGACTACAATGAATTTGGTACACCTGGCTTTGTCGCGTGCCAACTTTGCCGATGTGTTTTGTAACGTTTTTAATTTTCAGAATAAAATGATAAATAATTTTGGTGATAGTATGTTTGGAAAGGTATTTATAATGAATGTAATTTGAAAGATGAAATAAAATTAGATATTTTATAGAAAGTAGAATTTTTATTTCAGCAGAATATTCATTTTACAGTCTTTATATTATTTTACTACACATACCTAGATCAGTTGTATTTTAACGTTCACACAAAACAAAATTAACGAAACATTTTTTTACAATTATTATTCTTTAGCATTTTGCATTAAGATGTATTTGAAATAAAAGTAGTATTAACTTAAGTGCTTCATAATACCAAACAATTTTTAACCCACCTACAGCATAAAGAATAATGAAAATCATTCTTAATGCCAAAATTTTTCGTGATCGTATTTCAGCTATTATATGGTCCACCACTAGGAACGGTATCCCTTTATCATCTAGCCAAAAATTAAAACAAAGTTACTTGTAAAAGTCATAAATATAATTATTTTTTCTTTCGGTGAGGTGTTAGGACCAAAAATACTGCGGCCACTAGCATGGCATATTGTACTACACTCCTTTACCATATTTTTGTAAGCGAAACCGCTTGAACAGGCTCTGCAGCCTGCCTAGGGGGCTGCTTAGACTTGGCTGTATGCTAACGCGGGGCAATCAAGGAGAATAAAAATGGCAGACTCTTCCCAGACAATGCTCACATACCCTGACATCCTTGCTACTGCACCGAAACAATTCCTTGACCGCATTAAGAGACGGCACAGGAAGGAGCAGCTTAGAGTTGGGTAATCCAGGCGCGGACCTCCAGCATGTGTTTCATCAAAGTCCAATCGACAAGGACTCTCCTCGCCAAATTAGTGTATGCCTTAATAGTCGGCTCCAGATGATAGATGAAAACAAGGTAAAATCCGGTTTAGCCAGAGAATGCGGTTTTCAGTCGCTTTAAGACCCCAGTGACCGGGAGTTAGCCACGCCGTTGCTATGATGGCTAGGCTTACCCCCTTCCCTGTTCTTTCTCCGTCTTCTATAATGTTGATAATTATATAATTTTCAGGACCAAGACGAACGCCCAGCGAGCTATTCGTTTACAGCCTCACAGCAGGACTAATGGTGAAGTTCTCATCCTTAAAGTGGAGTGGTACAAAGAACAGAATACCAGGCACCGTCTTATAATATTAAAAAACGGAGTTGCATGTAAAGAGCAGTAGATCACATAGGCCAAAAAGGATAGGCCTATTGTGATGCCATAGTGTCCCACTTTAAACTGGATGTTAATGTGTCGCTTCTTCGCTAAGCCGAAGTAATAAATCTTCTTAGCTGCAGGATTCCAATCCCCGATATTTTTGCAAGCGTGCTCAAAAAGAGTTCACCAAATATTTTTAGCCTTCTTTTAATTAGGACTGGGCAGTAACAGAGGAGATGTTGTACACTTTCCTCCTCGGCCAGACTTTAACTTCTTCTTCTTCTTTAACGGCTCTACAACCGGGATCCGGTCCTGGCCTCTCGCAACTGTTCTCTCCACCGATCCCGATTCTGAGCCGATAGCTAAGCACCCCTAAGCTCTGAGCGTCCTGGTCTACGCCATCCTTCCAGCGAAGGTTGGGTCTCCCTCGCTGTCGCACTCCATAGTTCTTACCGCAGAAAACTTTCCGAGCAGGTTCATCTTCACTCACACGTCTGGACTTTAACAGCTTCTGCAAAAATAGTAGGTCTCAAGACCTAGGCGGGTCACATGCGTCCCTATCAGACAGTGTTCGGTCAGCACTCCCACTATAACTGAGAGGTCTATCTCCCGAGGCTTAGTAGCGAAGTGGTTCGCCTGTGATCATAAGAAGTTCAGGTTCTTTCAGACTAGGTGCATTTATTAATAACCCTCCAATGCTTCTTTGCTCGTGGCATTGTGTGCAGTTTGCATCGGAGTGTAAAAGTGGCTGAAGGCAAGCCAAGCCGTTCTCTCTTTTTTCCACCCAACCCACGAGCTTAGAGCCATCAGTAAAGAAGTTTATGGCACCTTGAAATCTGTAAGATCTATTTCTCCGTTCCCGATGTGAACTGATGTGCACTCCATAGTTCGTAATCCAGATCATTTTATTCTAAGGGCTGCAGATTCAAAGGAAGAAGGTAAAACATAACATTTAGGCCATCTGTAGGTGTGGAGCGAAGGGCGCCAGTTATGAGCAGCTCCGCACATCTCTATGTTTAGAGCGGTGGACTTACTCACGGTAGGACAAATTTATTATTTTGCCTCGAAAATCATCTCTCGGGGGGTTATCATATCAAACAATTTAGTAGATAGTAGGTGTTGCTGTTGGTTTTTGAGGTCCATCACGATATTAGTGAACCATGCGTGAGAATTGGGCATACCATGGTTGTGCATATTCACAGGGTCATCTTTGGGTTGGGATCTCTTGCCTTCCCGAAGGTCTTTTTACAGGCGTAGAAGACTATTTAAATTTTTAATCTTTTCCTCGATGCTCGACTTCCAGTTTAGTTTTGGGTCCAATAATAGACCCAGAAATTTCACTCTGGATGATAAAACGAGGGTGTGGTCCTCCAACCTAGGTAGGTTGAATGTGAGAATTTTGGTTCTCAATACGATTAGCATTAACTCAATTTCGGCCGGATTGACTGCCAGGTTGCTCAGCTGCCAACTTTATTCAAGCATTCCAGGATAGAGGGAAAATGACGCCTTTTTATGGTGATCCTCTGTTCTCTGCATATTTGATTACCGTCTTAGCTACCAAATCCGCTTCTTGAGCTTATCATGCCACCAGCCAGTACCTAACACTGCCACTTCAAAAACAAATCCAGCTTCTACACACTTTCAAGCGAATTTATTGACAATATATTTTATTTAATTCTATATTTAATTATACTTTTTAATAAAAACGATAAGAGAATTCAAAAATCCCCAATAACCTCAATCTCATTCAAGCAATCTGACAGCAAACAAAATGAATACGCGGGCCACCGAATCGTTTCCATGTGTGTATGCGCAAACGTTGAGCAGGGCTTGTATTATAAAAGGTTATGCCACGGTATTTGTTTAACAAATTGTAATGCTGATGTAAAATTAAATGGATAACTAATAACTTTCATGAATATATTATTGTAAAGTACTTTCCTTAACATATTAATACTCGTATCTACTTATCCTCTAAATAACCTTGCGACTTTGAATGTGTACCTGCATATTTTTTTTGGTACGTCTCCCAAAAGTGTGTGTAATTGTAGTAGTTAAACAAAAATAACGCAATAATCCGTGATTATTGACCATAGTAAAACTCAACTAAAAAGCATTAGTAAAAGCCTGCTACATCAAAGTTATGCCGCTGGAGCATACTCGTAAAATAATTGTAATGTAAAAGGAAATATTTTGGTACCTAAAAATTAAAAATATACCTGAAAAATATTAGGGACTGAAACGGCACGCACGCAATATGCCCCAAAGCCCTCAATAAGTACCATGACAAAAACTGAAGGTATTGCACCTTTATAAAATCATTATCCGAACATGCCTTCAAGGGTACTGCATGGATTTTTAGATGCTGTAGGATTGGTACTAATAACTTAAATTACTTTCAATAAATGTTATGATGAATACTAGGAACAAGGGTTTTTAAATATTCTATTAAGAAATATGTAGGGTTTTTTTGAAATATCATCGCAATTTTATTCACTTCTTACAAAAAATGAAAACATAATTACCCATACATTATTCGTATCTTCAAATTGTAAGGATTACAAATGGTTACCGGTTTGAAAATAAACACGTGTACAACCAGCTAACAATCAAAATGAATCCTTTGTCGAGTGCAACTGATTTTGGATCAATCGGTGTTGTGTAGGTACATCTACATAGTTTTTAGGTTAAAAAAACATGATCGATTTTCATCTACACCGCATTACAAAGAACAGTATAGTATGAAAGAAATATTGGTGCCATCCTTATATCCAGAAGAATATGAAGTTTAAATTGTTTGTAAAGCACACAGCAGGTTCAAACCATTCTGCAGAATGTCCTGATATGTTTACTTTAGCTGCCTCCTCTTGCCATGCTTTTTCAGTTAAGTCTTTCTTCGAGTACCCAGAAAGTTTACAGTTGTAGAGCACACCTTTTTCCACCTGTTCAACAGATGCTATATCTGAAATCTTTTCCCGACCGGCAAGAAGATTCGCAGGCAACCAATTGAAAACTAAAGGCTGATTTACAATGTTGCGATAATATTATACGATACGATAACCAGAAGAATCTCAGGCGCAGGCGCTGTCAAAACCTTTTCCATAGCATGGTTTCAAATGCCGCAATACATCATGCAACGTGATGCGAGACGAAAGAATTTCGAAAAAAATAAATCTTCACTTAGCGAGATGTGTGTTTATTTTCATATTAAATGCTGAAACAGATAACTCCGTTCTGCTTCGTTCCTTCGTTCCTCCCCTTCCTTTCGTTCGTGTTCATTCTTCTCCATTCTTTCTGATGTTGAAACTTCCGTATGAAGTGTACAGCGTTGCACTCGTATATTGAAAGAACGACGTGATTCAGTCATTGACAAAACAACGGAAGGAACGAACGAACGAAGAGGAACGGAGCTATCCGTTTCAGCATTTAAAAAAAATATCTGAGTTCGAAATATCTTTCTCATGAAAAGCGTCCAAAAGAACGTTTTCAAGTCGAATAAAAGCCTTGAGTCCTTCAAAATGATCTTGCAATGGATTGGTCATAAGACCAATCACTAAGAATTACTTGTTTCGGAGAATTGTTTTGGCATCAAGATAAGATGCTGCCAAAATAGGGGGCTCTGCCTATCTATCAAAACTAATAGCTCAAACCTACTCAGCCTACCAGGCTCCGACGCCACTGTAGGGAGGAGATATCAGAATCAAGGTACATTTATCCGCACCTCAGTTTATCACAAAATCTCCATTACACGACACTGTTATGATACTGCCTGTCTGTAAGGCTCTTCTTCCACGGGTCGACTTGCACCCGATTTGAGTATGATACCAGTGTCATACGAGTGGCTCGGACTCTCGCTTTGGCAACATAGTTGTGAAATACATATCGCTTTTACAATTTTAACTACTATGCCAACGCTATGACATCTTATGGGATTAGTAAGAACGGGTAATTTTTCCGTTATCATTCCGAAAGAACATTCAGCCGTTTTGCTACCTCGACTAATTTTTGTGTTCTAAGGCTTATAGCTTCTTAAATATTCAATTTACGACAAAATAATTTAATTCTAAACAAAAAGACTCTTTGCAAATTTTCTGTAAGAAAATGTGTTGCGGAGATATAGTGGAAAAACCATTTGCACACCTTTTCCAATATGGCGGCCAAATGGGGGTTACAATCCCGAAAACTCAAATTTAAGTTTACACTGACCCACCCTACACATCCCAAAAATAAAACCTTGTCCTGCATTTTTGCAATGTTAAAATACCATTTCCATGGACTTATGTGACTAATGTGTTGATTTCTTTTTTTACGAACATACTGCCATACTCCTCTATCTCTTGTTCAACCCATATCGAAAAAAGCTCGTGTTCAGCCCATACTCATGTACTAGCCACCATGTTGAATTTCTGACAAATATTTTCTTTTGGCGAGTCTGGCGTGGTTGCTAGATATATTCAAATTTTTGGAGCATTTCAATAACTGATTTTTTTTAAAAGAAGAAAGTTCCTTCTTTATCCAGCACCCAGGGCTGTAATCTAAAAGTCTCATTCAGCTCCGCCTTGAATACAACTCGCTCGTAGTGATTAGTCAGAACGCAAATTCCGTACTCAAAGAGCTGGTTTACTCCTCCATAGACCAATGGAACTTGATCGATATTACCATAGAAACTGCTCTACTGAAATTAATAACATTTTTCCTTGCAATATAAGACTATACCAGCATAATGGCTCTCCCGGGGATTTGTAGGGTTGAAAAAACACACCGCCTATTTAACCATGTCCTGGTCGAAGATGTCCTGAGAGAGGTCCTATGACTGTAGCCAGTATCCAGGGGATAAGCGGTCTAAAGGATTGACCCTGGAAAGTGTTCGCTGAGCAGGCATCTTACCGCTTCTTCATGATTAGAGGTGCATGAGCCATCCTCCTTTTTGAGAAGGCCTCGAGGTCTAGTTGCATCGGGTAGAGTCTACAAGCTCGCAAAATACTCCCTCCAGGCACTCTTCTTGAAGCGTCTCAACTCTTTGGTATAGACTTTTAGGGTGAAACTGTATTCTTCCTATTGCCCAGCAAGTTTCCCCCATTTAAACTATCTCCTAATTGCATCCAATCTTTCGTTCCACCATTGCGCTTCAATTATTTTCTGGCTCAATATACTCATTCCAGCTTCCAGCTCAAGAGGATCACAACTTGGGTTGCCATTAGAATCCATCACTTCCCCACGTTGTTCATTGTCTCGGTTGAAGAAAAACCAACCCATTGTGCATTTTTAATAACCATTTATAGCAAGTACCAATTGAATAATTCCCATAAACTAATATCCCAAAATAAATGACGAGGTAAAACCCCAAAAACTGCAGCGCGTCATCTTTAATCACGAGTCGGAAGATACCATTACAGTCCAATAGAAGTACTTCCGCTTTTGACGCATTGACAACGTCCCCGCGTTCCCATTCCCATTCCCACAAGTTGGCGGATTATCTCAGCTTCCACATTGCATTGAGGGGTGATATTATCGCCAGCAACACCTGTGATAAAACATGCTCGCGGCCGCATGGGAATTTTTATCAGTGAGACCTTGCCGCACAATCTGCTGTCCTGCTCCCCCGAAGCCTAATCCAATTGATATTTGTCAACTGGTAACGGGGGCAATACGGGGCAGGCGCATTTGGCTCGTTTGCATATCAAGCGACTCCAGGGCAGAGTGGCGAGGCCTCGCGAGTGTGGGAATTTAATGATCGCGCAGGGACCCTAATATCGGTCTGGGTAGTTTAATGGCGCTGTCGGAATATTGGACTGCGCATTGCCAGAGCCCCGTACACGCGTCGGTCATACGAAGTCGCACTTTTACGAATCAAAGGGGATGACTAATGATGGTAGGGCAATATGGTGGGAATCGGATGTTTATTTTGTAGTTTTAAATTAAATTTTTCTTATTTTTACTGATGGCCTTCAAAAAGGCCATGGTGTGTTCGTTCCGGGGAGCTCTGAAAAAATTATAAAAAGGGGATTTATTTATGTTAAACCGGAAAAATCAGAGACGATTTATATTTACGACATCGCAGCCACAAGGAAGTAGATTTCACTTTCATAACTGGGGTGAACTTGATGTGACTCTCAAAATTAGTTTTTCTGAGGCATCTGCGTCATACGAATAGGGGAGTCAGATTCTTATTTACAGCCGCATTATTTTTTGCTCAATCCCTTAGATATTATAATAACTAAGAGTATATCCACATTCAACACCAAAAATATCCACATTCAACAGCCACCATCCCTTGCTTGCTACGGTATTTTTTGCAAATAAAATAAACTAAATTAAATGAAATAAAATAAGACATTGAAAGTAAATGAGTTGGTTTTATGTAGGTACTAACTTTATTGTAACGCTTTTGGATATACCATCTGTGACTATTAGAATCAAAAGGGCACATTGTCATTTTGGAAAATTTTTGAGTTAACTACTTCATTTGTTTCTTGTACTAAATACCTGTTTTCACATGGAAAACCATTTACGAAAAATTTGTTTTTCTACTTATTTTATATTATTCTGATGCTATCCTTAAACGAAAACTACAAAATGTAACATTATATCACATTTCGCTCTATATCTCAAAATCATTTAGTATGACAATGTGCCCTTTTGATTCTAATAGTCACATCTGCCTTCGTTTATATGGCTCTTCCAACACAAAAGAAAATATGAGTACCGCTTACCAAAGGCCTAGTTGTATCAGTGCTTCATTGGCAAGTGCTGCCTAGAAGACCACCAATTCGAGCCATAGTACACCATTTTGGACAAACCAATTCCTGGAAAGCACAGGTCAGATGGTATGCGTATACAGAGCCAGTATCGGAGAGCCCTTTTCATTCCTGACAAGATTGCTAAAAATGAGAAGGCGAGATCGCTGGCACTGCAGAAAAACCTCGATCCTCGAAGGGCAAAGGGCCCCTAAAGAAGAAGCATGCTGCAGCGGCAGTTGCATCAAAACTGGGCCCAGAAAGACTGCTGAACGAAGTTGCGGGAGATCACCTGCAAGTAGCCTTAATGGACAAGGGGGTTTTGGGTGGACGTATCAGCACCGAAACCTGGGTGAAGGTGGAGACCAAACTATCGGTGATGGTGTTGGACCACATCCTTAGACGACGGAGGAGTCAGTCCATAAGTAGAGAGGAGCATGAGCTAATTCTAGTGTCTTTTTAACATGATTGATAAGCTTTGATAGCATCCAAGCGGCAGTTAGTTCGAGCCTTGGTGTAGTTACAGATTACAGTGGTGCTACGTTTGTTTATTGCACAACAAGGTCATTTGAGCTGATTCCCTAGGGTTAAGCCTAAGGATAGCCTTACCCACCCGGAATGTTCCGCGTGGGTAAAATACCCACCCGGAATTTACAGTAGCTGAGCGTGTGACTTGATCTATTTTTTCCAAATTGTAGTTATTGGATCAGCTGCTCACTCCTGGAGTTTCTTTGCCTCTTTATGTGCGTCTCTCCGTCGGCCTTCAGCGTCGCTTCCACTTCTCTATCCATCCTCGTTACTCATTATGTGTCCTAGGAATCTCACATACGTGAATATGCCGGGTATAGCTATGAGCCATCGTGCTTGAAACGAAGGAGGTATTTCCTATATCCTCCATTTGCATTCAAGAACTGCGTTATACCGGAGACAAACTAGCTCCCTTAACCCGAATTATGACGTAGACCCATATAAAAGATATGAAAAAAAATGGAGTCTATGTCAGTCTGACGTCATAATCCGGATTGAGTGTGCTAATCTCGCTAGGTCTTAACTCACTTCCACCGACCGTTAACAGACTAGTTCCACTATCCCCACCATTCAATTACGGACTCGCGGTGTAACTTTTTGTACTGCTCCGGCGTTTTATCCAACAAGACAACTCTGTTGTCAACCAGCGATTGGTGCCATCTCGTCGCCGGATTCATTCACGTTATGTCCGGTCCGAGTTTTTAGATGGATTTTCACAGTGACAGAACGTCCGTTTAAAAACCCAGATCCGTTCTTTTTCCCGGATCCGTATAAATGTGAACAGTTTCATATAAATTATACTGCCACTGGCATATTCTTTTCTTAAGACAGACTGAGAAGCCAGACGGTCCGTCTTAGTGGGACGAAGCCTTAGCCGTCTTGTTCAAAGATGCCTGCCATGCTGGCACTGGGTATAGCAGGACTGAGCTAAGCATCCTCTCACTCAGGGGACAACAACTCGGTGTGGGGCGTTTTACCCGCCGTGCTCCAAAGTGTGCTTTAAAATTCAGTCTCCTCAATCTCGTTTTAATTTTCCAGATAGCTTCATTCGCGTGCAATTTGATCTCATTGACCCCGATCGCAGTTCCACCTTCCACATGTTGTTCTATGCACCGTCGGCCCATCTTTCGATTCACAATGTAGTGTCCTACCTCCTTTCGTTGTTCGGTAAAATACAAAGTGACAGTTTGACTACCCAGCCGAGACCAACGCCATCCGCCACCATCAATGGTCGAGGCAATCGTCTTCGATAGTAATCTGCGCCAAATGTGACAGCTGGGCATCGCACATATCGCACCCTTAGAATGAAAGTGACCTAACTCAAAATTCCTGTAAATTCTGATTTTGCTATAAACTGACCTTAAAAAGCCTACTCTAAAAGCCTATGGCGAAAACGAGCCCGAATTAAGAGTAAGAAAGTGATAACGTATACATCGGTCATTTTTGTTGATCGCACAATTCACCTATGCATGTTATGTGAAAGAGACCGAATCTGTATTGCGTCAGAGGTGCTCGCAAGTGGACGTGTATAAAATCGACGGATTTCAATATACGCCCTTACATCTATAGAATTTTATGGTAAAATAATGACTGAAACCATAATGTGCCATCAGCAATTGCTACATCTTTGCGTCTTAAATAGGCTTAACTCATAAAAAGTCCTAGAAATACAGAAATATTTTTGACATAGAGTGACTTAATTTGAAACCATTTCTTATTAAAATTGTCAAAATATATTTAAAATACATTTAAATTTAATATAATGCTACCAATCTGTACATAAAAGATCAATATATAAATACCGAAAAAATGAATCATTTTCAATGAAACACGGGACAGATACTTTTAAATTTACTCAACACCGCACTTATTTCAAAACTTTCTTGCTCATTTCCCACAAAATGCAATTTTTGAGTTAGGTCACTTTCATTCTAAGGGTGCGATATTATAGTACGAAAAAAGTGTTTAATTAATTTCAGTGTGGAGAAACTTCCTTCGGGAGAAGCTACTCCAACTGGAGCAATGTAACAATTGTAACAATTTTTCCTTCCCAAGTGCCGCCCAGTGCAAATGCACAGTCTGCTCATATGGGTGGCGTGGCACTGAACTGTTTATAGTAGTATAACACCAGAAATCTTTGGATAATACTGTTAGTGTTATACCTTTTACAATATATGTACTCTTCTGCAAAATCACTTTGACTGTCAGATTTTAAAATATTTCTTTCCATTATGCAAACGATAAAAAGATGTGTTAAATCGATAACGAGATTCGAATTGGTGTCACTTATCATCTAATCATTAAAAAGACTTAGTACGCCACAAAAAATATTAAAATAAAAATTAATAAATTCCCATCTCAACCACCACCGCATAAAATATTTGTTTCTTTAAAAATCAAAGAGGAAATAGCACTCATATTAAAGTATTTGTAAACAATGTTGAAGAGAACTATTGACAGATCACAAGCTAATCCTATTCCTTCCAAGATACCTTTCATCGATCATCATCATCATGGGAACAAGTGCACAAAATCTACCTGCTCGATAATTTGAGGCGTTCGAGACAATTACCTGAAGAGTTTGTTAGTGTAAACAATAGCTGCAGATTGAATGCGCTCCAAGGAGATACCGCTGCCTGCAAAAGATGAAGAGAATAAAAAAACGTGTTCCAGAATTTGACCTGTTCCCGAGGTGCTCCGATTCATATCGCTTTGCTATCTCAGCTCCTGAAAGACTCGCGTGAGAACTTATTCTTGTGGGAAACATGATATTCTCGAGCCTTTTAGTCCTTTTGGGATATTTAAGGCTTAAACATGTTCCGAAATTATTTTTCTTGTGAAAGAATTTGTTGCGATCTAAATGGATTTAAATACAATATAAAAAGGCTTTTCCTCATCAATTTGGAATTTTTATAAATGTTGTTCCTTTGATTTATTATTAGTTATAAGCTATTGCTAATTAGACTTTGTCGACTTCTACTTGACGAGCTTAGCGAACTCATAAAACCCTTAATAATAGTTCTAATACTATATTACTGTTCGATATTCTGTGGAGTAACGATCGATCAATAAGTGGCATAAATCGAACCCAGAAAAAACCTTGTTTTCAATGATTTTTAAAATATTGGCAATTTAAAATAAAAACCTTTAAAAACTAGGTTTTTATATCTTAAATTACCTACTTTTATAAAACAACGTAGAAATTGAAGTTCTTTGCCCGGGTGCCGAGATTAAAAGTTAACTTTACTCCAATACAAACCTTAGCGCTTACAGACCACTGTGATTTCGCGCCATCCTTTCCCAGCAGGAAATGTAATGTTAGGTAAGCGATGTGGTAATGAGCTGGCCCCTGGACCGGCTTTAGGGGTGGGCGAACCCGGACGACCGCCCGCGGGCGCCATGTCTCAGGGGGCGCCGCCATGATCCAACAACATGGGTTCGGAAAGAGACGACCGACAACTACAAATACAACTACTTATGATTCTAAACTCCGATCTACTCTGTGGTATGGAGAACGGTCATCAAATAGACTAAAAAAAGCTACTAAAATCTGGAATATTATGTCCTATCCTGGAATGAATTGATTCATACAACCAAACTCAGGTTGTCAGATTTAAAATTTCTGTCAAAAGAAATCGAATTAGCTTCGGGTTCCCTCAGGATAGCCATCTAGGCCCGGTGTTATTCTATATATTTATCTCAGACCCTGTCGGAAAAACTAGAGAATATTCCGCATGTCTTCTATGCCGATGGCCTCAAATTTTATAATGTCATAAGGTCCCAGAAAGACATAACTTTCTTTTAAACAAAGCTAAACGCTATGCAAGACTGGGGTACCACCAATAAATTACCAGAAAATGTCATGTTATTACTTTCTCCCGGAAAAGAAACACAGAGGATTATTATCTCAATGACCAGGCCTTATACCGTGTCGAATTTCAACTTGAACTACGATAATATTGCTGCCAGAGCCAACAAGCTTCTTGGCTTTATAAAGAGAGAAGAGCCCAAGAATTCAATAACGCTCGGACCACAAAAACTCTTTTCTGCTCACTCGTCCACCCAATCCTGGAACATGAATGCCCAATCTGGGACACTGTGGCCTCGATTCCCAGATCCGTCGGTGTGTCAAATCCGTCACTTTGCGATTCTCAAATCCGCAGTCCCGGATTGGTTTAAATCGAAAATTCGGAGTGAAGACTCACGCGATAATGAAATATACGAATTCGGATTATCTTAGGCGCATTTGTCGTTCAAATGCAGAAAATTTGTTGCGGATCACACTTTTACAGCGCGGAAAATGTCAAAAAGAAATTCGGGGTTGCGGATTTGAGAATCGCAAAGTGTCAAATCCGCAACTCACTTCCCTCCCGACGGATCTGGGAATCGAGGCCTGTATTTCAGATAAGTAGCGGTAGATTGGCCTCAGTATAAAAGAAATTGCTCCTGCTGTCTCTGAGAAACCTTCACGACCCGCGCTATTTTTGCAGCTTACTGCCCTACACGGACAGGCTCCAGAAGTTGGAAATCATGCCGCTGTCACAAATGTTTTATTATTTATCAATTTCTTTTTTCGAGCGGTTAAATAACACTTTCCACTAAAATAAAAATCACAAACCAGTATGCACCACACACTTCTCGAAAAACAAACCGACAATTGGCGAGCTTGTTTCTCTTGTGCATTGATAGTCTTTAGGTAAGTGAGAATTTGCCCGATGATTCATTTGTTTTCGTATTTTTGTAATACCCCAGTTAGTCCATCCAAAACGGGGGGGTGTTCCAAAATAACACCATTAAGAATCGAATCCTAAAGGTTTTTGGGGTCGCTGATCACGAAAATCAAGGTCCCGCGGTCCTAAAACATGGGCGTCACCTCTAAAAATGCAAAAAACACCCCTTTTTTAGGGTTCGATTTTCTTAACGGCGTTATTTTGGAACACCCCCCCTTGTTTTGAATGGACTATATAGTAGGGGTAGTTTTAACCCCTTAAGGGTTGAAAATAATTTATTTTTGCTTGAAAGTACACCCACAATCGAATTTGAAGCATAAACTTTAAAAAAAAATTTAATTTTTTTTCTATTTTTAGCCGATTTAGGGGTAGTTTCAACCCTTTAGGACTCCCCTTATCATCAAGTTCGCCTTAATTTAGTACAAATCAACCACCTTCGCAAATAAATATTAAAAAAAGTGCATTTCATCGCATTCGTTTTCATTATTATTAAAATAATCGCGAAAAACCCCTAAAAAGGAGTGTTTTTTGCATTTTTAAGGGTGACGCCCATGTTTTAGGACCGCGGGACCTTGATTTTCGTGATCAGCGACCCCAAAAACGTTTAGGGTTCGATTTTCTTAACGGTGTTATTTTGGAACACCTTAACGCGCGTTTTGAATGGACTAAGTGGAACTTGTAAGCTTGCAGAAGTACTGAAAAGAACACTAAGGACGTATGATCAAATTTTTGAGCAGCGACAGCAGCAGCGGAAGAGGTAGCATGCTGCTTCTTGTATCAGATTTGTTGTAGCAGCAGCAGGCATCAAACGCTTTTTCGTCTTAAATAAAAAACTGAAATGTCAAAAATTAGGATTAGGAATGAAAATGCAGCGGCAGCATTCAGTGCTGCTTCTGTGGGGCCATGTGACCCGCTTTGACCAATAGAAACAGTTTGCTGCTGATATTTTTGTTGCGCTGCTTTGGATCTAATACAGCCTTTACTAGTAAGGAATAGGCCTAACCATACCCCTTATAGATGAGCAGTTTTGTAAGTACTCTAAGGTAAGTACTTATGTAACTACACTAGGGAAAGTACAAAAGTAAGGCCTTACCTCCTATGATCTCGTGTGTAAAAATAAGCACTTCTGTAAGGGGTGTGGTAATGCCTCCCCTTACTAGTAAGTGCTTATTTCAGTACTTCTGTAAGCTTACAGGTCCTACTGGGACTGTACCATAAACTGAAATGAAAGTGTGTGGGTTCCTCAGCTCGTTTTCAGTTTCGGTTTCGGTTTTTTTGCTCAGTCTCTTCAGTTTTAGTGATTTGAGTATCTCTTTTTAAATAGCAAATGGACGGTACTGAGAGAATTGAACGATAAACTGTCTGACCTGCGCATTTTATCGGAGCAAAATTTGGTATGAACATGAGCCAGTCTAAAAACAGCACGACAAACTAAGGAGAAGTATGATAGGGCGTGGCGTTTGTGAAGAGTTTGGGCAAAGGTAAGAGGCACTTTTTAAAGTACCATGGGGGCAATTATTATAAGACCGGTGGATTTATTCGAGTCAAATTCTTTGAGACAATTATACAGCCTCGGTAGTCTAGGGCGTAAGGCGCCTGGCTAACATCTCAGAGGTCTCGGGTTCGAATCTCGGCAGCCACACGGTCCTTTGCCTTTCCCACTTTCCCCACCTCCTTAGCTTTCCTTCTTTCTTCTTCCCTCTTTACATTCCTGTTTCCTTCCCTAGCCCTTCCCCGCTCCAGAGTCGCGATAGTTATGGTTGAGAGTAGGAGGAATAAAATATGCTGGCTTGGTTGTGGCAGTTCCTTCCTACACTTCTCTCTCTTCACTATTTTCCGACTAGAGCAGCAGTTCCACATTGCACCCTATACTAAAAAATAGATTGTCGAGAGTACAAAGGAGCTTACCCGGAGCCTCTAGTCTTCCACATAAAAAGTGTGCTCGCCCTGAATAAAACTGTATTCACTGAGTGAAAGGAACACCCTATAGTGCTGGGGTGTCACTAAAGTATCATATACATACATAACGCTCCTTTAATCCCACATGGGACATAGGGCGGAAGTAGATACCCTCCAGGGACTCTGTTTTGCGCGACAGCTCTCAGCTTTGACCAGGATCTACCTGCTGTTGCGGCCTCTGCTAATAGGGTTCTCCTCCACGTTGATCTAGGTCTTCCGACTCGCTGTGGGCCGAGATCGGAGTGTAGGAAGGGAGCAAAGCGTACTTATAGTGTCATTTTTGTTGCGGGTGTTGGGAACACCTTCACTTGCTTTAAACACGACACATATTTTTGGTGATTTTGTTTTTTTTTATTTTTTTTTATTTAAGATTTGAGAATTCGATTTTAAAATATAAATGGGCGCGTGTTTAAGTGGCTAGTAATAGTACACGCCCGTGCTGATTTAATATTATACTATAGCATGGTTTTGTTCGTCTGGGATATTTGCATTCGTCTGTGATGGGCATCTGGACATCAAAGTCCAATTCATCGGGGCTTCCTCTACTTTCTGTAGTAGAGAGTGCAGTAAGCACTGTGTGTAAGTAAGTGTAAATTAGGTGACAACAGATTGAAAATTATCTTCAGTGCTTCGGGCATCTTGCTCCTACGCAAACCTGCCTACAAAGCCTTGCCCTAGACCTTGGCTTCATTATCGTGAGCTCATGACTAGGGCAAGAGTTGTACCAAATTTAAAATTTAACGCCTCCAAAACAAAGTAAATTCTCATCTCTAATAAAGCCCACACCAATCTTCTTCTGTCGCAATGGACGGTGTATATCTACCGGCTGATCATGCCATAACTTGAACCGAGGATCTGCGATGGAATTATCACATATTACAAATCGTCAATTAAGTAACTCAATGCCCGGCATTTCTTAACAGATGCAAGTTACTTCTTCATCCAGCAGTCCGACCTATAATCAAGTTATACATTCGGTTTCGCTAGGAATACAACTCGGGTATATGAGCAGTCGCAATATTATATGTACATTATACATGATATATAAAAAACTTACATTTTTCTCTTTTACAACTCTAAAATGTAATAATTGAAAACAACTATACTCCGCATTAAAGGGTACCCTAATTTTACCTCTGCAACCACAAAATCTCCGGGAATTTTGTATTTCACTCCATGACAAACTCACAACATAACTACTAGCAATAAAGTAATAAACATTTTCAAAACTCACAGAGCAATACAAAAATAAAACCATTATCTCCTGCTAAGGACGAAATACTTTTGCTTCTTTGGAAAGGACTAGAAAACTATTAAGCGAACACCATAATGACTAGTTGTAAAAATATTTGGAGAAAGAGAGAAAAACTTAAAGGTTTTATAATTCGAAGAAATTGCACTCGCATATATTTTTCGAGCAACTATACAGATAATCAAATTGAGTATAGCATTTCTCTTTTATTTACCGCCATTTTGGGCTTTTAATAAATCTTACATGGTTATAGTATCAATAAAAGGGACGATTCCATTCGTGTGCCCAAAGCAATTTTACCTACATAAAATAATCTTTACTGTAAATGAAATATGACCCGAGATTTGTTAATGTTGAACGCGATCGTGGTTAAAGAGGAGGGAGGGGGGACGCGATATCACGTTAATGAAACCAAAGTGAAGTACATGGCAGCCCAGCCTGCGACACAATTTTTAATTGGTTCTACAATATATCGTATTAAGTAATAAATTGCTCACCTTCTTTGGAACAGTTCCTTACGGAGATTACATATATAATGTTGGAATCTTAAGAAGTTTGAGTGCCTTTTGCTAAGTACCCACGCTTCAAATGCATATGTGAGAACCGGTAAGACCATCGTCTTATATAGTAAAAGTTTAGACGTTATGCGTGGATTTAAAGAGCCGAACTCGTTTTTCTCTTCCTTCATTATGGGACCAATAGTGTTCTTCCAGACGAGGCTACCATGTACTTTGTATTTCTTTCGTTAGTGTGTAGTCCCAGATTTCCTGCCGCCGCTCAATCTGTCTGAAAGCTTCTTGTACAGCACGGTATAGAAACAAGGTATTGTAAAAGAGACTGACTGCTTCGCAAAAAAGGCACTTAGTGACGTCAGCACTACAACAACAGCTTCGATTTTATATGGAGTCTTACGGTATATGTACAGCCTTTTACCTTGTATCTGCATACCATGCTTGTACAGGTGTTGTTCATGATGTCAGCCTATAGTCCTACGTTGTCGTACCAGCTAAATCTAGTGCCTGCTGTAGATGTCTTGACATGGCTCCTTCAGTTTCGTCCGATACTACGATGAAGACATCGTCTGCGTAACCATGGGCGAAAAAGTAGCGGCCGCTGAGCAGATCCTGGAGCTCATCTACAACAAGGCACCTCAGAAGTGAGGATAAAACACCTCCCTACGGACAACCTTTTGCGATATCGCCCTCCAAAAACCCCTTAACATGAGAAACCATTAGTTTGCGATTTCTTAGCCTAGAGTCGATCCAGTTGCAGAAAGTGCTACTTAAACTTCGTCTACTTAGAGCCTAGTGTGTGGCAATAGTGTCAAAGGATGTATTGTCGAAGGCTCCTTCGATACCGAGGAAGCCAGCGCAGCTCCTTTATTTAGTTCTGCGCACCCGTCATAGTAATTCTTTTTTGATTCTATCTCCAACGGATTGTTAGGATACGGAGCAGGCGCCTTGTGATGAATTGGATAACTTTTCATGTTACTTAACCACAGACAAGAGCTTTTTTAACTTTAAAGTTGAACAGTCGCAATTTGGTGTTAATTCAGATTTCCGTTGATCTCCATATGCGGAATATGGATATGCGTGTCATAGTTGTTCAACGCGATGAGTCTTTTCCTGAGAGCTGTTCAGCAATTTGGGGCAGCACCTTGCTGAAAGCCAGTCTTTGCCGCGTTTACTGTGAGCTCGTTTATCTACCGCCTTTTATCACGCCGGGCACTTGCCTTTAACTCTCGGTGTAATTAGGAGCATTACCGTTCAAATTGATGACGTTTGTCCGGGTAGCTTATAGAGCTCACGTTAGTTTTTAAGGCCCTCCCGCGTTATATTTTTTTGCCAAGGGGCGTATTTGGTTTCTCAAGTCGATAAATTGACTCGACAAAAAAAGCTTGTCGATTTTCTGTAAGTTTTATATTTAGCATTACGACATTGTTTTATATTTAGCATATAGTTAAGTGTAGACATACAAAACCATCAAATTTTTTGATTTTGCTCCAAGTACAGCAAACCACTTATATTGTTAACTGTTAAAAGTTTATTGTATGCATAAATTAAGTCTTTTAATCAACGTCAAACGTCTTTATCCACATGTAAAGAGATGATAAGGTAGTTAAATGACAATTTTTATTTATCAACAGGATTCGATATCAACTCGAGAAACCAAATACGATCCCAGGTTGTGTCCGAGATCCAGTGTTGCTGGGGTATTTGGACATAACAAACGCTTGTTTACGCTACTGTAATTATAGCGCCCTTCGTTGTACTCCACAGCTCTTCTATATTATTTTCGTCAGAAACTCTTTGTTAGCTTAAGATTTGTTGTAGTTACCCAACAAATTCTCGCCTTTTAATGCTCTTCCGTAGAACGTCTACGTTAAACCATCTACGGCTTACGGCATCGAGTTGGATGTTCCTGATTGCGGCGATTTCGAGGCTAATAGGTTCTACTACAAAATGGTGATCACTACCAGTTTCTGCTCACCTAAAACTTCTGATATCCTCCAGAATAGTTCTTCATTTACGTCTGACGGCCACGTAATCTATTTAATTTCTCATATTCGGTTGTATTTTCTTGTGCGAACAGTGGGTTCCACCTACCATGAGTTGGTAATAGCTACAGATCACCGTTGCTGTTAGCGACTTGGCCTAGGACTTGATTTCCAATCGTGTGTTAGGGCCGCTTTGTCACCTATTAAAAAAATGTTGTCTCCCTTTGGAATAGAGCGAAAAACGTCACTCAGTCGCATGTAAAACTCGTCCTTGATGACATCGTTTGCGCCTTCAGTTGGAGCATAGCATTGGACTACGTACTACTACTTAGTCTGGTTAGTCTAGTTGTAATATCATACTTAGGTGCAAGGAGGTTTATACTCTTTATCGCATTAGAAGCTCGTAGTATCTTTATATTTGTAGTTTTGTTTAATTTGACTGATTCTTTATTTCAAGTTTAATTTTTTCTTCCTTAATAACTTTTTCTTTTACGTACTTTTCATTATGCTCGTTGGTTCTTCAATGAAAACAACAATACTCCTATTATTTGTCCTATAAGAATATTTTATCACACCGAGAACAAACTGAGGTTGTATCGAAAGTGGATCGATCTTCTTCTTCTTCTTTAACCTCCTTTAATCCCTCATGGGACATAGGGCGGAAACAGTTGCCCTCCAGCGGACTCTGTTTTGCGCGACAGCTCTTAGCTCCAACCAGGATCTCTCAGTTGTTGCGGCTTCTTCTAGTAGGGTTCTCCTCCAAGTTGTTCTAGGTCTTCCTACTCAACGGGATCCTTCCAGATTCCAGTCGAGGGCCTGTTTGGCTAGATTTTCGTTTTCGCGTCGCAAGCTGTGGCCAACGGCCAACCCAATTCCACTTCCTTCGTCTGATTTGGTCGTCTATCCTTTCTTGGCCGGCACGGCGCCATAGTTCTTCGTTTGAAATTCTATCCTGCCAGGGGATTTTTAGGATACGACGAAGGCATCTGTTGACGAAGACTTGTAGGCGCCCTGTGATGAATTGGGTGACTTTCCATGTTTCGCAACCGTACAAAAGAACTGCCTTAACGTTGGAGTTGAACAGCCGAAATTTGGTGTTAGTTGAGATCTCCGTTGATCTCCATATGCGGCACAGGCATGCATATGCGCCTCGTGCTTTATTTATTCTGGAACTTACGTCTTCTTCTGCCCCACCATTTTCGGTAATAATGCTACCGAGGTAGCAGAATTTATTTACCAGTTCCACGTCACGGTTATTCAGCGCTGTCCGTTCAATGGTGTTTGCATTTATCCGCATTTCTTTAGTTTTAGTCGGATTTAGCCTTAAGCCTGCTGGACTACTTTCTGTTGCTAAATTGTTTAACATGTTTTTGAGGTCCTGGTGTCTGTGGGCCAGCAAACAGATATCATCTGCGTAGTCGAGATCCTTAAGGCGGTTTACCAAACCAAATTGTATGCCGCCTGTTCTATTATCTAGAACTTGCATCCTTGTCGTACTCCTGAGCTCACCTCAAAGCAGTCGGATAATTTTCCATTATGGAGAACTCTGCATTTGGAATTGTTATATAGGGCTTTTATCAATTCTATTATTTTATCAGGCAATCCACGTCGCCGTAGGCTGCATTCGGTATCATCAAATGACCGTCAATCAACTGCGTCGGCTGCAAAATTGAACTGATACAGTTTGCAGAAGTGACTAGTTTTACAAAAGCAAGCGCTGAAAATTGATGATTCCGAACACCTGACTGCAATACCGAATGAATGAGTTGCGTCTACTGCGCTGCAAATGACGATACCGAATGCAGCCGTAGTGCCTGCCATATAAAGCTCCTATTAACCGAGTCGAACGCTTTCTCATAATCTACGAAAGCAAGGTAAAGGGGGGATCGGAACTCAGTAGACTGCTCCACTATTATTCTCAAGGTGTTAATATGATCAATACAGGAGCGGCCCTTCCGGCCTGCTGCCTCCTAAGCGTTCGGTCAACTGCCTTATATATGGGACAACATTTTGTCCACTGTAGATAGTAAACAGATGCCTCTTCAGTTGTCGCATATTGTTAGGTCCCCCTTTTTTGGTATTTTGACTATGATACCTTCGTCCAATCCTCCGGAAAGGTACAGGTGTTCCATGCTATATCTAGGATGAACTGAAGCGCATCTGCTATGAGGCTTGAGTCGGCTTTCAACAATTCTGGCGGGATGCCATCTTTCCCAGCTGCTTTACCGGGCTTTGGCCATCGCATGAATTGCGGTTACTATTTCCGTCTTGGATGCGGCCCGGGTGGTGATTCTTATTGGCTGTGCATTGTTGCTGTTTTCCTGAGGTTCCTGTGTAAGTATACCATTCAGGGCGGCGAACAAGTAATCTCTCCATCTTTGGAGTTGCTCTTCGTCGCTGCACAGCAGCCTTCCATCCGCACTCATAACGGCATGCTTTTTAGTAGAGTGCTTTCCCGAGAGCTGTTTAGTGATTTGGTACAGCACCTTACTGTTGCCTGTGTTTGCCGCGTTTTCCGCTTTTTCTACGAGCTCATTTATCTGCTGCCTTTTACCACGCCGGACACTTCTCCGTACAAAAGAACTGCCTTATGATTACGATGTAATTGGGAGTATTCCCGTTCTAGTTGGTGACGTTTTTCCGGGTCGTTTGTAGAGTTTACGTTATTTTTTAGTGGATCGATAGCCAGCCGTTATTGTGGTTATCGCTTTCGCTGACAAATGGCGAAGTGAGACAATGCTCTTTAGCCTTATTGTGGTTGTCACCTCACCATAGTGAGGTCGCCATTTATGCACGAAGAGAAGACATCGTTCTAGCACCAAGTACTATCATGAATTGGAATGTAAATTAATTGCATGCAAAAGCTTTGGTCATGATCTAAATGATTTCGTCGCTGAGATTTTATGTTCTAGCAAAAAAAATAGCTCAAGCTGTTACAAGCTTTGCTGAACTGATTAGTAAAATTGCAATTTCTTTAAAGGCACATTACAGATTAAAAATCACTAAGATTACAATTTATATTAGTTTTAATAAGGATGGAAATGAAATACTTCTAGGTCAATCACTTGTCAATATCTCGCTTGAATAAGAAAAATCATATTGAATGAAAAATTTAATTTTATATTATGCTGTCGATATTTTTTTAAACACCTTTATTGGTATGGCTACTAGAATCTTAATCGATATTAGTTCATTAATATGGTTAACAATATGGCTTAAAGTAGCATAGACTTGTATGGGTATCTTGCAGCAGTGTAATGTTTCCTGTAGGTACAGAATTCGAATTGTTATTACACAGTTAGCTTATGTGGTTTTAATCTTTTAAGCCGATTTATTTCGTTCAAATAATTTAGAAGCCTCATCCACAAAACATTGGTGGCGTGGTTTTATGACAATATTAGATTATATGTCATGAGGTTGGAACACTATTGCAATGTGTTGCACAAAGAGTTCAGCTTTCTCATAATTTTGTCGAACCCAAATGCCTTTAGCATATCTTACCGGTGGTAGTTAATATTGGCATATACATTCCTCAGCATTTAACTTTGAGTAACGTAAACCAGCGGGATTGTTCAAAATTCATATCGAATAGAGCCGCGGAGTGTTCAAAGAGCTTAACTTTATCGCGTTTTGTATGACAATTCTGAGCTCCGCCCAAAATCTCCCAGTTGTTGTGGCCTCTGCTAATAAGGTTCTCTCCATATTGTTTTAGGACTTCAAACTCTGAACCCGTCGCGGATTCCATTCGAGGGGCTGTTTGGCTAGATTCTTGTTCTAGTGTCACAAGGTATTGCTAGTCCTACTATATTTAATTTCCTTCGCCTGATTACGTGGTATATCCTTTATTGACCGGCAAGGCGTTATAGGTATTCATTTCTAATTCGATCTTGCCAACGGATTTTTAGGATACGACGTAGGCATTTGTTGATGAAAATTTGAAGCAACCTTTTGATGAATTGGATGACTTACATCCATACAAAAGAACTACTTTAGCGTTGTAATTGGATAGCCGCCATTTGGTTTGAGCTGATACCTCCGTTGATATCATATGCGAGTTAGAAATGAACATGAACTTCTTACATTATTTATTCTGTAACTGACGTCTTTTCTGCCATTCTTTCGGTAATAATGTGCCACCGAAATAAAAGAATTTACGCTGTTTGCATTTATCCACATTACTTTAGTTTTAATCAGATTCAACTTTCTGCTGCCGAACTACTTCCTGTTGCCAAATTATTTAACATATTTTTGAGGTCCTCCTGTCTGCAAGCCAGCAACCAAGTCAACAATTCTTAGCATTTTTTTCAAGTGTAGCAAAAAATTTTATCACGCGTGGCATCGTTCGAAATGATTTCGAAATGACTGCTGTCAGTAAAAGCGTTGTATAGCAAAAATGAAAACGAAAATAAAAATTTAAAACAAGCTGCGCTTTTATTGTATACAAATAAAATACAAATGTAAAAATTGACAATACATGACTACTTGCTTAAATTTAAAATGTTTGAATAATTGGACAGTCAAATTAAAAAGCTGCATTCGTTATTAACATTATAACAGAGTTGAGAGTATTCTACATGAGTATAAAATAATTTCCTCCATTAGAGTATATACTTTTTGTCATCTTATGATTTTTGTTGTGCGCACTTTCATAAAAATCTACCTTGCATTTGGCTACATTTTTTTTTATAAAAAACGATTTGATCGATCGCTGAATTAACATTAAAAACGTGATGTCTTAAAACTATAATCTCACCTTTCATCTTAAAATTTTATTTATCGTTATACTTATATCCTAAACTTGTTTGAGCAAGAGAGAGATAGAGAGATAGGACAGAAACAGTATATTCGAGAGCATTCGATAAATGTACAAAACTTCGCGATAAAAATACGTACGTACTGTTTTTTTAACTATTTACAATTTTGTTATGTTTTCATCAATTGAAATTTTATAACTAAATTCGATTATTCCGATGAGATCACCCAAATTATCTAATACGAAAACATACTAGAATTAAATTTAGCCTTTGTTTGATCATCAAAGACTGTCTTGTGTATTAACTTCGTCATGTGTATGCTGCAAAAGTCCTTTCCTTTCGTCCGGTGCTGTACTATTATTTTCAAGGGAAGGTGGATTTTCAGGTCCACCTGCATACATCGATTCGTACACTGGATTTGCAAAGTTTCCCTAAAACATTTACCGTAAAAGAATATAGAGAATTAATGGAATTTGAAAAGAAGTACTTTGTCATCTTCGTGAACAAAAGAAGGCGCTTCATCGACATCCCCCAGATACATCGGGTTTGTTATTTCAACATTATCCGTTAACCTAGCGTGTGAAAATGGTTGACCCATTCGTCTTCTCCTGAAAAATTTGAATGTAAATATTAATAAAACATTAACAAATTTAGATATCTTAAAAACGTTTGAAAATAAAGTTCCCGATCACTAAAAAGATGCCTTTGAAAATCATAGTAAATCAAGGATCTCGTAATTTATGCCTCCCTTGCTAGACCACTTCATGTATCCGCCGTGATGAAATGAACCGATATTATCGCATATAACTAGTCACTTCCACAATGACTAATAACATATAGACTCATCACCTTAAACCTAGGTCATCTGACGGCATAAAACGATTTTACCACAACTACATTAGCATGACGTATATCGACACTAAATCATGCCTTTTCGATGTACTCGTAATCACAGAACTTGATTAAATACCACATTTCTAAATCAAGAGATATTAGACTACAGCTGGATAATCTACAGATGCGATACAGATTACAACTCCGTCGGTCTTTCAAGAGGCACAGGAGTACGTATAGCAGGCAAAGACTCCCTAAATAGTGAATTAATCACAACCAAACAAGCACAATTTTTTGAGCATGTTTTTGTACGAGACAAATGAGGCAAGAAAACCAAACTCATGGGTACATTCTATAACACCCGCCCCATTCTGATAAATCTAAGAATGATGATTTACTTCATATTTTAGACGAAGTTAACGACACATTCTGCAGTGATAGTGACATATTTGTTTTGGGTAATTATGACCGATCTAATCATTTATTTATTCCCGACGAGAAACATTACCTTCTTCCTATTAACGCCATAAATGCTATCGATATAAAGCTTATCGACACTTTTTATGCAAAGATTAAAAATGAAATTATCAGGCAACTAAATTGGTTTGGTAAATGGTTGGATCTGATCTTCACTAATTCCTATGAGGAGGTAATTATCCTACCTACTTCCGAAGAGGGGAATATACTCACCATTCCGCTTGGATCCTTGAGCTCAGTATCACTATTTCTAACCATGTCACGTCATACGATAATTCAATCGTTTATGACTTTAAGAACGTAAATTTCAATAGTATTGGTTTCGAGTTATCCCTTGTTGGCTGGGAGCATAGGCTTTCAGGCAATGACCTTGACGAAGCAGTGTCGTCCTTGTACAGTATTATTTTCAACATCATTGAAAAATAATATCCCAAAATTATAAAAATGAATACACTATAGAAACCATGGCTAGCTAGGTAGGGTAAGGTAGTCTGGTCTGGTTGCTCTAGATATTTCCAAGGCTTTTGACAGAGTATGCCATCCCGCGCTGATGTCGAAACTCCAGGCTATTGGTATCAACTCAGCTCTTACAATCTGGGTTGAGAGCTTTCTTTCTGGCCGTTCAATCAATATAGTATTGGATGACGTTGAATCCAACCCACACTCCATCTCGGCCAACGTACCCCAAGGGTCGATCTTCTCTCCTGCTCTCTTTCTAATATTCATTAACGATCCACTCTCAATCCCCTACAACACACTCCACAGTTTCGCCGATGACAGTACTCTGCGTTACCCTTACGCCAACGTTAGACAAGCAAGTGCCAGACCTTGACTCTTAGACCGTGAACTCATATCCAGCTCTCTTAACGCGACATTAAACTCATTCTTCACTGGGGCCGCAAGAATCGGGTCGAATTTAACGCATCAAAAATAAAGTACTGCCTTATCTCCACCAAAACCTGTTTCGATCTTCCCTCTATATCAGTGGACGAGGATAACCTAACAGCTGACCCATCTCTTAACATCCTGGGCGCGATTCTATTCAACGATATGCAATGAAATAGTCATATATTCCAAATTGCCAAGCAATCGTATCAATGGCTCGGATTCCTTAAGAGATGCAAGTTTCTCCTTCAGCCAGCTGCCTAGCTACAATCTACAAGTCCTACATTCGACCCCACCTTGAATACAACTCGTATATCTGGACGGGCAACCCTAAAATAACCTTGGCGTGACTGGACAAAGTGCAAAACCGTGCCATCAAACTCATTGGCGATAGCACATTTTGCTCCTCCATCGACCATTTAAGCCACCGAAGGAATGTAGCTGCGCTCAGCAAGCGTTACCACTATTACCACAGTGACTGCTCAACTGAAACACGGCAAGTTTTTTCCACAAGACTAATCATCTCGGCTCACCCCCATACCCTACAGCCCTTCTCTTTGCGCACATTACGGTATAGAAGTTCATTTATAAATAGAAAAACTCCATTGTGGAACTGTCTTCCGCAATCGGTGTTTCCGAGTTCATATATCATCTCAGAGTTCAAAGGCAAGGTTCATCGGCATCTACTCATGCATCCTTCAGACTCCTAACCTATTCTCTCTATTCTATCCTTCAGATCAGCTTACTACTATACATTGACTCGAACGGCATGACGGACTAGTTGTATAAAGGGTGACTCCTAAGCTTCATCGTAGCGCAAAAAAAAGTCGCTTAGATATTCCAACTAATTCCTGAAAACTCAACTAGCTAAATAACAAATATCACAACCTACAATTTAATGATTCCTTACTCCCTTAATGATTTTCCAACAATGTTTTTAAAGGTATAAACTAATACCTCTCTATACAAAAAATATTAAACCAATTTATTTCCCAATTATCAAAACTTTATAAAGTACCTTTCATGCCTCGTTTACTTACCTTAAAAAGAAAATAGCTCCGCCGAATAATGTTATGAAAAGAATTAAAACTGACAAAAAGACAGCTAATATTGTTAATACTCTAGCTGTATTTTTCCTTTCTTCACTAAATATTTGTGAACTTTCATATATACATGGGCTAATAGCACCATTATCACATCTGCAAATAAAGATATTTTATTAAATATTTTGCATATTTCAAATTCTATATATCAATAAAAAAGGTATAGAATGAATGAATTTACTCACAAACATTCATTTATTGAACTTCCGGTTTCGCAAATTCCGCAATCACCAACACATTTTGGCGGATCTTTGCATTTTTCACCAGTCCATTGACCGATACAAATACAACTCGGGCGTGCTAAGATATCAAGTTGACAAAACCCACCATTTAAGCAATATCCAGTGCAAGGATTCTCGGTACCAACAATTTTCTAATAATATATTAAAAGAAAAATTAATTAAATATTTGTTTAGCAACATCCTTTACCAAAAAGGGAGTTATCATATAAATTATTACAGTAAGTTATTAAATAAAATAAATAACTAGATAGAAATTCTTACCTCACAAAATTCACCAGTCCATTGGTCTGTACAATTGCATATAGCCATGTTTCGTACTTCATGGCAGATTCCACCATTTTCGCATTTTACAGCACTACATGGTGTTCTATCCGGAACCATGGAGTCATCACAAACTAAAATTGCACTCTTAAATATTGTTTTTCCAAATAGCTATGAGTATATATTACATTCTGGAGGTTGAGACGAACATAAATCAAACTCGCATATCTTTCCTTGGTATCTCGATTCACAGGCACAACTCAATCCTTCCTCAGTGATTGTGCAAGTGCCACCATTTAAGCAATAATTTTTACATGAATCTGTATCACACTGTTTCCCCCAGAAACCAGTTGAGCATACGCACTGTGGTCCTCTTATTCCCATGACACATGTTCCATTATTTTTACAGAAACCATCACAAATGTTAATTTCGCAACGTTTCCCAACATATCTGAAAGAATGAAATTTATTATGTATGTTCCTGGTAAGCGGAGCTGATTTCGATAAAATTTAGAACCGCGTAACGTTTTTGTACCGTCACGCGGTTTTCGTGAGCGACTTATTTCTACAACTTCCAAGACAAATTCTACTTGACTTTGGTGAAAGAATGAATGCTGCAAACCTTCTATGATAGAGCGAAGACGGAAGAAATAGGCAACAGAATATCTGTGAAGTGGTAAGTTCATTGTGAAAGAATAGTACCCAGGTAGAACAATTGAATAGGCCAGATCCATATCTCTAGCTGATAATTGAACCAAAAACCTTTGTAATGACAGCTACAAGGCTATATGCCCTTCATTTCTTAACGACCTGGTCTTACAGACTTCATATCTATCTGCACAATTCTTAAAGTAAACTTAACGAAGAAGTGAAATAATTATGGAGCACCATCGACCAAAATTGGCTCATTTCAGAGGTAGACACTTTAATCTGGAAAACAGATCTTATCAATACCATGATAGAAGAAATTTTAGTACTGTATTTCTAAAACAATAGGTCAAAGGATTGTCTTTTTTATAATATAGACGTCATTTAACTTCGTCATCAATTGTGCAGAAGAGCTGAGAATAGAATGCACAAAGCGAAAAAGAGGCGGTATTGGGAAAAACAAATGGAAAAAATAGAACAATCAGCAAGCCTAAATGACGCAAGAAACTTATACAAAAAAAAGAAGCTAAACCAACAACGGAAAAAATTTAAGCCTAGAGTGACAAAGTGGGAAGATAGAAATGAGGACGAAGTATTAGCTAGATGGGCAGAGGATTTCAAGAAACTACTACTAATGAACCTAGAGTAGGGGCACATCGGTACCCGAAATGTACAGTACATGAAAGCGTCGATGAGAATGACAGCACAGCAGCCCCTACCATAGAAGAAGTACGCCACGCATTGCGAACATCAAAAAAATAAGACGTCAGGGTCTGACAGCATACATGCAGTACTCATTAAGCAAGGCGGAGAGGAAGCTATGTTTACTACATGAAAGGAATGCCTGATGAGTAGAAGCAAAGACAAAAATCAATATATATATATTTGGGCATTTATCGACAGTCCCTGTCTGAAGATCTGAACGTGAATTTACGGCCAGAATTCACGCCATATCCACTCGGAACGAAAAGCAAGGCGCGAGCTTGGAGCTAAAGCCCTCCATACCCGCGCTCGCGCTTGTTATCGGGTGTTCACGACGTGATTCTCGAGTCGCCTTGAAGTTTTCGTTGAGGCCATACATTTTTGCACTTGAATTAACAACCTGCTAAGCAAAGCTGTCGTCTTGGCCTGTGTGTCTATAGGGAATCATGACTTTATCTGCATGCCACCATCTGCCTGGTGGATACTTGAAGTATCATCTCTCAGCCAAACTGAGTAATCTGTGGCCTTCGTCGGGCCGACTTGGAGAAACATGTTTTACTTAATTTAATCCAGTTTTTTTCGCAAGTTTACAGTTTCTTGAAAAAAATTGCGTCATATTTGCCGAGATGTCCCCTCTCCCCCACGTGAAATTAGGTGAGATTCGGCTCGACCTCCTCCCACCTAAAAGTCCAACATAATTAATGGACGAGAAACTATTGCTAAGAAACAGCCATTAGTATAAAGGCAAAATAAAATAATTAATTGTCATTTGAGTGAAGTGTTCCACCTTACCCCCTCATTCTATCTACTAAGAGCTTTATCCGAATAAGCGACAAAAAAAGAAAGTTAGCATTATAAAACCTGTACACATATGAGGAAGAGTAATATATCCGAATAAATCAATTCTCATATAACAAATATTTCAATGCAAAAATAATATTTTTCTCTACTCACCCATCTCGACAATCGCATTGGGTAGATCCAGTCACAGTATCCCTGCATACTCCACCATTCTCGCATGTTAAATTCACACAGTGCTCACACCTATCCCCCAAGAAAGTTGGCGGACATGTACAATTTTGATTGCCATTTTCCAAAATCAAGCAAGATCCACCATTATGACAGCGACTCTATTTTTTTTCAAACTTAATTTATTAATTTATTAGTTCGACGTTACCTAAGACTTACTTGACAGTCAGGAACTGAAATTTCACATCTGGATCCTGCCCAGTTTCTGGGACATAAACATTTTAATGGCGGTGGCTCTTGAGGTAATATTGGTGTGGTACCTTGAGCCAATTCTATTAGGCAAAGACCGCGATTTAAACAATAGCTAAAATTGATTTCTTATAATAAAAAATTTGTTAATTTTTCATTTTCTAATATACCCAGAACAACGATAATGCTCACACATTTCACCTTCGAAATGTGGGGGGCAAACACACTTTGGAACATGGTCGATAATCTTACAGTCGCCAGCGTTACACTGAAGTGGACAATATTCAGGAACATATTCTTGACATTCGCTTCGCTACAATTTTAATAATTATTAGTAAGAAATCATACAAAAGAAGAAAAACTTACATCATTTACTCTTTTCATTATCATATTGCTTGGGCAAGTGCATGTGTAACCAGTAGAAGTCTCTGACGAAAGTATACACATCGCATTTTGATTTTCACAAGGATCTTTGCTGCATGGATTAGTCACTACAATAATGTAACAGTTGTGATATTTATCTAAAATTTCTTCATTAACTTTTACCATTTCGATTTTGTTTTAGAGGATGTATAATAATAATATCCGACGATCGATAGCCCTTGAGAAGATAAGTACCATTGTTATTGCCAAATTTATTCATTTTTATTATGCTTTGATCGTAAAGTTTTATGTAAAGGAAGTCTTCAAAGACATCTATCTTCTGTGGTTTTTCTGCATTAATTACAAATTGTTATTTTAAAATTATATTTAAAATTATGAATTTTATCTACCATTTTTCTCAAAACGTCGAACAACATGACGATCACGACCATTCAGTAGACATGATTCGATGGTCCCTTTGCGATAATCTACCCAATACAATCTACCAGTAGGATAGTCGATAGATAAACTAATGGGCCATCCGACATCGATTTCAACCAAACTCTTTTTATTTGAACCATCGAGAGATGCAACCAGAATTCCATTTTCTAATGTTGACCAAATCATAATACGAGATTCTGGTTCAATTACTATATCCATTGGATGCATTCCTGTAGAAACTAATGTAACATATCTTTTCCCTTCGATGTCTGTGGCTATAATTTTATTGTGACGTGAATCAATTATATACAGTTTGGAAGTAACCCAGTCTACAGCTAATGATTTTGGATCGTCTAAGTTGGGAATCTAAAATAAAGAAAAATTATTATTCAAATAATAATGTAGCATGTTTTACAATATTTCAAAATTTGTTAATTTTTGTGAAATTGAAAGTTTTATTTTATTTAAGATATTACTAGGCGTGGAAATTACTTTACGCGAAATATTGACCACGTTCTGGATGTGAAAATTATGGGAGGAGCGTACTTTGGCTCGGACTACTATCTCGTCAAAGGGAAATTTAGATAACGGATAACGACCAAAACACACAGAGGCCAAACACAACTAAAATACGATATAGAAGAAAGAGAAGAAAGAATTCGTTGCGGGAAAATTGCGTCGGTTTCATCGTTTTCAAATCCGTTGTCGATTGCATCGATTGGAACAGCTTGTGAGGTCTTGGAAACCGAACATGTGCCATTGAGAGTCATCCAACTTCTCCAAGCGACGTACGACGGCTCGACCAGCAATATTCATATACGAAGCGACTTATCCGAGGAGTGCCCGATTCAAACATTCGATTCGACAGGGAGACGTCGCCCTTCTCTTGAAGGTCGTGATCGACGCGATTATGTGTGAAGCATTCGATGGGCGACTCGGAGTTCGATACGACAACAACTTCGTGACCAATGCGGAAAAGACCAAAGTACTCACATCGGACGGATCAAGGGCCAGTGTTCACCTCGATGGAACCCAATTCGAACAGATTCCGAGGTGCAAATATTTGGGATTATTGGTGGAAGAAACGAAAGTAGCATCGACGGCTGACATTCACAGCCGCACCGGCTAGGCAACAGCAACATTCGTGGTGCATATAGAAACGAACAAATATTTCCATCAAAACAAAAGTACGCCTTTACCAAACGTTGATCCTTACGTTTCTTCTTTATGGATCTGAAACGTGGACACTGCTCAAACCGCATGTTAAGAAGCTCGAGGTCTTCCAAATGTCATGCTTGAGTCAGATCCTCGGTGTCTCACTACGCGATCGCCTTCGAAATCTCGTTTCGTTCAGTACGACAAAGATGCGATCAGCAGACACTGATCGAAGAAGAAATGCGAAAATGTCGGCTACGGTGGTTTGGACATGTTTGCCGAATGCATGATAACCGCGTGCCATGTCAACTTCTCTGGCGAGACTGTCCCGCAGACTGGAGAATCCAGCGATCGACACCGAAGAAAAACTGGCTATAGAATATCGAGGGTGACCTAAAGAATCAACGATTATCAGTTACCAAGGTTCGTGACGTCGCCAAAAACCGGCAAGAATGGAAACGAATCGTGAATAGAGTCCGAGACCCAGCGGCACCAACAGTAGCGTATCCGTTGCGGGTGCGTCCCGCTCGGACCGCCAGCTAACGGATTAAAGAAGCAGAAGAATTCCTGGCTACATTAATGAAGAAACTTCCATTACAACCAGTAGAAGGAACAATATAGAGCCAAATTCTAGTGACACCTCGGTGTATCATCTTTCATGCATTAATTCATTGAAACAATATAATGATTCGATCATTTAAAAAACGCATCCTAGAATTCTCCGCAACATAGTGTCATTTGATAGATGTTAGTATGAGTCACAAAAAACTATTAATCCTATTCAGCCTGGACCAGGCGAATAAAAACAGAAAATCAATACTTACGTCAAAAGCAGTCAATTCTTCAATGCTACGCTTCGCTCTTTCCACATACTGGGCTACACTTAATGTATCTATTTTCATAGTATGAATTTTATTATGATGAGAATCAATCCAAAACAGCAACGTTTCTTTCGGACGCAGAAGAACATCAAATACATCAATTTTTAAGCTTCCTGTTTGAACGAAACCCATAACAGTAGTACTTTCTAGCTTTTGTGGTAATATAAAGCGAAATTCTTGTTCGGAAGCCAAAAGTAGTATTTGCTCTTGACCCGTTGCTAAACAAGTATCGTTCTTTTTATTTCCTTTATGATATCCTTCTGCACATTTGCAATTATAATGTCCTGCTTTCTTTTCAATGCATATTTGAGAGCAAGTTCCAAAGCCACAAACAGGAGGCTGACAATTCATTTCATCTGACCCATCTACACAATTGTACTGACCATCGCAACGAAGTTTCTTCGATATACATATATCATTTTCACATTGAAATTGATCGTGACGACATTTCGGCAATGATTCACAAACTGTTTGACTTTCATCAGCACTATCACCACTATCGGCATTATCACCACAATCATTAACTCCATCGCAAAGTGCAGATTTTCTGATACATTGCTTGTTTGGACACCTGTAAATTAAATGTTTTAAAATTTAAGTATTCAATTAATTTTTTAAATTTTTACTTGAAGGCATTTGCATGACATGGAATGTGAGCACAAACTTCAACACTTTCGTCAGAGCCATCCGCACAATCCGACCAACCGTCGCAGCGCCATTTGTTCATTATACACTTTCCATTTCCGCAAACAAAATGATCGGCTGGGCACGTGCATTTAAGTTCATCTGACCCGTCCGGGCAATCGTCATCGCCATCACACTGGTATTGACTGACATTGAAAAGATTTCAGAATTGTATTAAATTGGATTTCATTGAATTAAAAAAGAACTTACTTATTTATACAAGTGTTGAAGGTTGCACATTTAAACTCATTGCTCTTGCAGGTGATGTTGCAATTCATTTCATCACTTCCGTCGTCACAATGAATTTCACCATCGCATTTGTGATCGTGCTTGATACATTTTCCTGTACCACATCTGTAGTGAAAAAGAATAAAGCTTATTGAAAAATGCATTTTTCATTATCGTAAATTTACCTAAATTCGCTTTCCGAACAATCTCTTAATGGACATCCAATTTCGTCACTATTATCTCCACAATCGTTCTCATAATCACACTGCCATCGCCCAGGAATGCACTTCGAGTTGTTACACCTTAAATATTATGAAATATAAGTTTATGAAAGTAAAAACTAAGTAGATGAATACTTGTGATAAGTTGGTTCACAGCTTTTTTCTTGTGGAGAGTTACAAGAAGGAGGTTCATCATCTGCACCGGGGCAATCTTCCTCACCATCACATCGCCATGACATTGGAATGCATCGTCCGGATTTGCATCTGTAATTAAAATTTATTCAGAATTTTTGTGGCCTATTATGTCGATAAAGGAGCTTACCGAAAATCTTTTGGTGGACATGTTCGAGTTTCACAATTTAATTCATCAGATTTATCAACACAATCAGCATCGCCATCACACACCCAAACAGATGGTATACATCTGCCATTGCCACACTGAACTTGATTTTTTTGGCATACAGTTGGTTTACAGTCTAATTCGTCTTCCCCATTCGGACAATCTGCAACACGATCGCAATGCTTTAAAGCATCTATACAGAAAGCGGTTCTGTTTTCACTACTACTGCATTTGAAGTGGTTATCGAAGCAAGTAAATTTATCGCAATCCTCTTCCTCATCGGAATTATCACCGCACTGATTTTTGCCATCACAAATTACAGATGGATGAATGCATTTCTTATTCTTACACTGATATTGACCAGGTTCGCAATGGAAGGCGGGACACGATTCTGGTTCATCACTTCCATCTCCGCAGTCGTCCTGTGTATCGCATTTCCAGTAAAATGGTATACATTTGTAAGTTTTCGAGCACTGAAAATGTGCGGCAGTACAGTTGGCCTTACAAGTCTTATTGTCAGATTCAAGTATAAAATTATTTGGACACAAACATTTGTAATATGGAGGATCTGGAGATAACAAGCATAATGTCGAACAATTCGCAGATTCACAAGGATTTGGGTCTACAGGTGGCGTTTGTCTATAAGGGTGATAAACTCGCAGATCCATTGGTCTATGGATGGTTGTTATAAGTGTAGAACAATTCTGGCCAGTATATTTGTGACAATATTCTATTGACTTTGTTTCCCAATCCGACCAATATATTTTATCTTCCCAAACCGCAATTGCAAATACATGATGTAAATTTAATGTAGGATTGATCTCTCTGCTTAGAAGGATTCGATGATTTTTACCGTCGAGATCGCTTACCGCGATAAAATCCTCTCTTGCATCACCCCAAAATAATTCATTAGTTTCAAAACTTATTGTAAGAGCATTGGGCCAACCTAGATTATCATGAATAATAACTTTTTGATTAGATCCGTCCATTCCAGCTTTACCAATATAAGGCATATCACCCCAGTCAGACCAATAAATGTATCTTTTGTATGGATCTAATGCAATTGCACGTGGTTCTCTCAAGTTTGTATTTATCAATACACGCCGATACTTTCCATCTAATTGTGAAACTTCAATAGTATCTAAACCTTTATCGCACCAGTATAAGTTATCAGCTACCCAATCAACAGCGAGTCCATCTGGATTTTTCAACATTGCTTGATGAAGAGTTAAAGTTTTATTGTCGTTAGGACAATATCGCTTAATCATGCTAACTGTTGACATTACATCTGACCAAAATAAACATTTTGTCTTCCATTCAAAATCAAGTGCAACAGCATTAGACAACTGATGAATAAGTAATGATCCATTTCCACTTAAATCAACTTGCCGTATGTAGTATCGATTTGAGAAAATAAGTTTGGCAGTTTCGTTGCTAGTAGCCTTGCAAACATGTTTATCAACTAATTCAAATCCCTCGACGCATGAGCAATGATATGTTCCAATACTGTTTATGCAGTTTTGACTGCACGGTTTCGTCTCAGTACATTCATCAAGATCTACACACATATGACGATTTTTAGGGTTAACTTTGTATCCCTTATGACATTTGCATTCATATCCAACAGTGCGATCTTCACACTCATGTTCACAAGGATTACTCTTCTCACATTCATTAACTCCACAAGTTTGCTCATCACTAAAATCCATACAATCATTTTGTCCATCACACAGCTGACTTGAATGAACACACGCTCCAGAAAGGCATTTAAAATATTCAGGCTCAGCGCATAGTTTAGTAGAATTTTTACATAATTCAAAATCCTCATCTGAATTATCAGTGCAATCATTCTTTGAGTCGCATGTTGCATTCTTTGGAATACACTCTAGATTGGTACAACGAAATTCATCTGCCGAGCACAAAGGATGTGCCCATGCTGATGGGACACAATCTAAGTATTCATCATCACCATGTTCACAGTCCTGTTTTCCATCGCAAACAAACTGGGGTTCTAAGCATTCACCACTTGAGCACAGATATGATGGTGGAGGACAGTTAAATAAATGGTTTACAGTGGCTACCGCACAATCTTCTGCTTCATCCTCCCAACCTAGACAATCGTGCTCGCCATCGCAAACCCATTTGTGTGGAATGCATCGCCCTGATGAGTTGCACTTAAACATATAAGGTCCGCACACCCTTTGCGTACATTGTTCCCCCTCATCAGAGTTATCTTGACAATCAGCTGTGCCATCACATTGCCAGCTACTTGGAATACATTGATTATCACATTTAAATTCATTTGGTTTACACTGCACATTACAATTTACTTCATCGGAGCTTAATGCATCCTCTTTACCGTCATGGCAATCATCTTCACTATCGCATCGCCATTTCTCATTTATACAATGTCCGTTTGCACATCTAAATTGGCCCGGTCCACAGCCAATTTTTGTTAAATTTTCACAATTGGTCTCGTCACTTCCATCCCAACAATCATTTTCGCCATCACATCTCCAGGAGTGCATGTAACAAGCTGTAGTGTTTTCGCAATGCAAAAAAAGCGCATCACCATGTATGCATTGGCGTGGCGAACATTGCATCTCGTCAGATGCATCATGGCAATCTGGAACGTTATCGCATCTGCAAATATTTAAAAACATTTATGCAGTTTTTGTGTATAAAATTATTAAATTATATTAATATTATTATTATTTTAATATAAGAATTTATTGGCATTAAACAAGTTGAGTTATTTTAGGTGATCGGAAAAGGGAAAGCGCATGCGTTAAGAGACATTGTAATATAAAACTACAAAAATGCGCAGGCAAATGGGTACCACTATTCCTGACAATTTTAAATAAGTAAAAGTAAAACCAACAACATAAAATAAAACAAAAATCAAAATGCGATGATTCCACTACCCTTAGGAACATACGTTCCGTGGCTCTTATGGATGAAGAGAGAAGTTGAAATGGTGAGTATTTTCATCTCCACTTCTCCATTCATCCGCAATTTCGAGAGAAATGTACATTCCTGCGAACAGTGTAGTCACCATTAAACAGAACAACAAGGTAGTACTGGATGTCGTCGAACATAGCCTTTACACAGTCTCTCAGCTGTTCCACAGAGCTCAATTCTATTACCAGCTCTCTTCCCTATTTTCAATACCTTCCAAGTCACCTTACAGCTTTGTTGCCGTTGATACTCTCCGTTACTTCCATAATGTAAGTCAAGAACGCGCCAGACCTTGTCTGCATGACCGTAAACTGATGCCCAATTCAATCAACATCAAACTAATTCTTGGCTGCGGCCGCACGATTCGTGTTGAATTTAAAGCATTACAATTCCTCACGTTTTGGGCGATATAGAAGAGAGAGAAAGTTCGAACCCTCTCTAAATATGCCAAGCATAAAATTAGCCAAGATCATTGTATTGGATTGGAACAGTCACGTATTCCAAATTACTAAACAAGCATACTAATGCCTATGATTTCTTAATAGGTGCAAATTTCTCCTCCAGCCCTCCACCAGGACTCGTCTCTGCCTTAAATACAATTCGTATATCTGTGCGGGGGCCGTGAGAACCACCTTAGCTTTACTGGGCAAAGGGCAAAACTTCGCTCTCAAAACTTATTGGTGATGGCGCATTAAAAAATATTATCCATACAAACGCAAATAAGGAGAGTTTAACGCCGTTTACGTCCCAAACGTAATAGGGAAATGCAAATTGCAGCGCTTTAATTGCATAGAGATTTGTATGCTTCCCTATCTATTCACCAACGATCTACATTCGTGAAACAGAGAGAAAAGCGCGAAATTTTCTGTGCGATAAAAGAGCTGCATTTCTACTTTGCGTTTGAGATGTAAACGGGCCTTTATAAGTTTGAATTTATATCCCAAGTAAGCTACAAAAGTATTTGTAATTCTTCCTAGGCGGAAATCGAGTAATGCATACGGTAACGCATGTCAGAGCTATAATACCCTTCATTAAAAATTATTAGTAATGCCAAAGCAAGGGATGGAAAATTTGCCCCTGCTTGTTTCGAAAAATTCTTTCATGAAAGAGTAGATATACTTTTTTACTTTATGCTCCTTTAATCCATCATGGGACATAGGGCGGAAACAGTTGCCCTCCAGTGGGCTCCGTTTTGCACGACAGCTCTCAGCTCTGACCAGGATCTCCTGGCCTCTGTTAGTAGGGCTCTCCTCCACATTGTTCTAGGTCTTCCGACTCGACGGGATCCTTGCGGATTCTAGTCAGGGTCCTGTTTGGATAGATTTTCGTTTTCACGACGCAAGGTGTGGTAAATACAATTCCATTTCCTTCGCTTGATTTGGTCGTCTATCGTTTCTTGGCCAGCACGGCGCCATAGCTGTTCATTTGAAATTCTATCTTGCCAACGGAATTTTAAGATACGACGTAGACATTTGTTGATGAAAACTTGAATGCGCCCTGTGATGTATTGGGAGACCTTCCATCTTTCGCCACCGTACAAAAGAACGTTGGAGCTGAACAGCCACAATTTGGTGTCAGTTGAGATCCGTTGATCTCCATATGCGGAACAGGCATGCATATGCGCTTCATGCTCTATTTATTCTTTTCCAGCTGCTTTACCGTTGGCCATTGCATGAATTGCGGTTACTGTTTCTGTTTTAGATGGGGCCCCGGTGGTGATTCTTATTGGCTGTGCTTTTATTATGTCGTAGTGCTAAGCTCAGGAGTCACCCTTTGTACTACTAGTCCGTCATGTCATTTGTCACGTCATGGTGCAATGTCTAGCAGTAAGCTTAGTACGGGGAGGGGTGGGAGGAATAGGTTAAGGATTATAAAGGTACGGGGGGTATTGAAGAAGATGGTGATGAACCCTGCGTTTGAACTCTTGGATGTTGTAGGAGCTCGAAAATACCGACTGCGAGGGATTATTCCACAGTCGAGTTGTTCTAATTACAAATGAATTCATATCTTGTTGAGTGCGTGAAAGGGGGAGTTGCAGGTGCAGGGAATGGGACGAGTGGGCTAATCTGACTGTGCATTGTTGCTGTTTTCCTGAGGTTCCTGTCAAAGTGAACTATTCAGGGCGGCGAAGAAGTAATCTCTCCATTTTTGAAGTTGCTCCTTGTCGCTGCACAGCAGCCTTCCATCCGCACTCTTAACGGTCTTCTCGCACGTATTTTACTGTTGTCTGTGTTTGCCGCGTTTTCCGCTTTTTCTGCGTGCTCATTTATCTCCTGCCTTTTATCACGCCGGACACTTCTCTTTACCTCCCATTGTAATTGGGAGTATTCCCGTTCAAGCTGGTGACGTCTTTCCGGGTCGCTTGTAGAGTTTGCGTTATTTTTTGCGTTCTATTTTTAGCTAAGTTTCATCCGAGATCCATGTTGCATGTTTCTTTGGACATAACCGATGCGCGTTTCCGCTGCCGTTAATAAAGCGCTCTTTGTCGTACTCCACAGCTCTTCAATATTTGTGTCGTCAGAAACCTTTTGCTGGTTTAATATTTGTTGCAGGTTCCCAGCTAATTCTCGCATTTTAATGCTCTCTCGCAGAAGGTCTACGTTAAACCGTCTACGGTTTATGGCATCGCGTTGGACGTTTCTGATTGCGGCGATTTAAAGGCGAATAGTTGCTACTACCAAATGGTGGTCACTTCTAGTGTCTGATCCCCTAAAGCTCCTGATATCCTCCAGAAGAGTCCTCTATCTGCGGCTGGCGGCCACGTGATCTATCTGATTTATCGTTCTACCATCGGGCGATACCCAGGTCTCTTTATGTATCTTCTTGGGGTGAAAGTGAGTTCCACCCACCATGAGTTGGTGGGAACTACAAAAGTCAACAAAAAGCTCACTGTTGCCACTAGTGACATTCTTATGCCTTGATTTCCAATTATGTGTTCAAGGCCGGTGTTATTGGGGCCGATCTGAAGTCACCCATTAATACAATGATGTCTCCCCTTGGAATAGAGCAAAAAACCTCATTCAGTCACATATAGAACTCGTCTTTGATGTCGTCTTCTGCGTCTATAATTGGAGCATACCGTAGTACTTCTTAGTCTGGTACGCAGGCGCACGGTAATAATCCTCTTAGAAACTGGTGACCAGCTAATGAGGCTGGACCTGGCTTCTTTGGTGAGTATTACGCCACGCCACTCTTACGGCTTTCAGTTTCGTGTCTTCCAGAATATACAAAGGACTCGCCGTTTGGGCAGATATTTTCCCCCGCATCGGGTCATCTGATCTTGCTAAGTCCCATCATCTTGATTTTATATCGATTCACCGAATCGAGTACTTTTAAACGAGAAACAGTTGAGTCATTGAGTATTTTTTTTTCGATTCTACTCATGAGTATTTACTCGAATACTTTCCACCGATTCTGTATCCCTATAACCTTGTATACTAAGTTATTTATCAACTTCTCTCAACTGAGCAACACCTTTATAGAGAAGATATATGCGTTTTGAAACATTCCTTAATGCATTTACATAAGAATATTGTAAGTGGAATTAATAACTGATAAAAAATTATAATATGAATTTCTTAAAAACAAATTGTACACAAAACCTGCTGCTATGTAAATTGAAGGAGACATATATAAACTTAACCCAATTTTAATATAAATTTATATTTAATAGAAAAACCCCAATACTCACTTGTATGAATTTGAAAAGCATTCACCAGATTGACATCTAAATTTTCCTTCTCCGCAATCGCAATTATTTTCATCTGAACCATCTCCACAATTTTCGATACCATCGCAAGTTTGAATTGAAGCAATACATCGGCGATTATCACAAGAGAAAAAGTTCGCTGGACATGACCTGACTAAACAATAACTTTGTTTTTCATCGGAATCATCAATACAATGTGGAACACCGTCACAGGTCAGCTGATATGGAATACACTCTCCAGAAGAACAAAGAAAATATCCTTGTGCACATTTATCAGTTTCAGGCTGAATGCAACGAAAGCCATCTGGTGCTAAAATTCCTCGTGTGCATTGACATTTGATTTCACCATCTACTGCGAGAAGGCAAACATCTTCACATCCGCCATTTAAAATATTACATTTATTTGGATTGCAATTTTGTGTTAAGTTTTGAACTGTTGCAATTCCCATTGGTCGTCCAACATACTCCCTTAATATAACAACATCTGATCCTGAATACTTATTTGCTCTTACAACAGCGTGCAGGACCCAATCAGTCCAAAATAGTAAATCGCCATATACTGCCATTGCAAATGGATGTTTTGGTGTAGAGTGTGCTAACACGACTCTGTGGTTACCATCATAATCGCACCTCTCAATTTTATCTAATCTAGCGTCGGCCCAATATATTTTTCTTTCCTCGTAATCTAATGTTAGTGCATTGGGCATACGAATATCAGTTTTAATAACGATTTCAAGACCGTAACCGGAAGTATAAGCTCGTTGAATGGATGCCGCTTGTGTATTCCAGTTGGTCCAATAAACAACGCCCAAGCAAGGTTCGACTGCGATACCTCTTGGTTTATCGTGCGAGTTTAACTTTATTATTTGTTTTACCAAATTTGTATTATTATCGACATTATCGGTAATCGAATTCAAATCCAAAGATCGAATGGAGGCTTGATTATTAGACGTCCAATAAAGATGATTATTTACGGGCTCAAAAGAAATTCCTTCGACCGTTGCTTGGCCAGTTGCTAGCGTAGTAAAGTTAGTACCATTAAAATGTACCCAACCAATTGAGCCCAGCTGAATATCGGAATAAAATATCCGATTTTTATCAAAATCAAAGCTCAAACCAATAACATTTTTAATGTAGATGAAATTTTGTATATGCTTAATTGGAGCGTTCTTATTCAAATGATCGGTCATATGAATACTTTCAATTGTTGGTCCGGTAGAATAAATTAGAAACTTGTCATATTCCTCACAGGTTTTTCCATCAGAAGCAACTCTCCCGTGAGAGCAAGCGCATACCGGATGTGTTCCATTAAATAAACAAAGACCTTGGCAGCCACCATTTTCAGTAGCACATGAATTTGTTCCCTTTTGAATGCGTTTAGAAAAAATCTTTAAGTCTTGAAGAGGATTTCCTTCTGATTTCATTATTACGGTGTAGTCAGAAAGATTATGTATAGATGCAACCTTTACACTTCCTTTATTATGGGAATTATCTGCCCAATACATTTGATTATCTATTAACGCTAGCGCGACTGGGTGATCAAGGCTATGATTTAACATGACAGTTTTTCTGTTGCCATCGTAATCCACTCGCATAATAACATCATTGCCAGTTTCACACCAATATACAATTTGGTTATCAATATCAAGAACTAAATTCGTAACAGCCTTGGTTTGATTTACTAAAATAAAAGGTTGACTTCCATCTAAACTTGTTCGACCAATTTTTCCTTCTCCAACATAAAATAAAAGTCCTGCTATTGGATCAATCGCCAATGCTTTTGGTTTATGTACGTTCGATATAACAACATAGCGAGATGATCCATTTAAACGTGATACTTCAATTATATTTCGTTTTTGATCGCTCCAATAAATATTGCCGGCTACCCAATCGATAGCCATGCCACCGAGCCAATCAGAATTATTCGGATCCAGTTGGTCGAGTTGTTTTAAAATAGTTTCACGTTGAGTACCATCTCGTTTGATACGTGTGATAATGCCCTTTTCATTATCAGCCCAATAAAGATAATCTTCTTTTGCATGATAGTCGATATTTGTTGCTAATGAAATTCGTGAAATTGGTCCCAAAGCCTGAAATATAAAATTTATAACGTTTGATATTATTGTAATATGCTACCTTTACCCTATCTTCTTCTAAGTTTTTGGTAGGATCCAAAGAAGAAAATAAATTCAAACCCCTCAGTTCGTGACCTATTGAATAAAGTACAAACTCTGATTTACCAATACAACGAGTTTCGTAAGATGGATCTTGATCAAAGCCAATAGCACATTTACAAACGTGCCCAACACTAGATACCGCTAGACAAAGATGTTGACAACCACCTCGATTTTTTGCACACGTATTAGTTCCTTGTTGAGCTCCTAAATAGTACATCTTGAGAGCCTGGATACTATCTGAAATTTAAAAAACTTAATAAAAACGAATCATGCAAAAAACGTATATTATACTTGTAATCTTCCTCAAAATAGTTAATGTCTCTTGGCAATTATCTTTATCGCAAGACCTTATAACGCTTTGGATATTTTCTGGGAAATACAATGAATTGTTGTAAACTGTAACGCTGCTAATAAGCATTATCTCGCTGGACGATAGTACTTCATGAACCTAAAGTAGTTTTAAAATTTCCAATTAAATTGAAAGAGTAAATATACAATTGCAAACCTTTTTCTCAATTAAATCAAAATAAGATATTATTCCGGAATTATAATAAACGAAGTATAAACGATTCGATTCAAAGTCAATTGTCAGACTTAGAGCAGGCTTGGAGCTGTTATAGAGTAATTGCCTGAAAGATCCATCTAAGGCGCTAACTTCGATATAATGAACGTTCTCTTTGTCTGAGTTTGACCAGTACATTTTGCCGCTATAAACAATTAAAAAAATAAGGTAAATTTTCGATTGAATTAAAATTAGAAATACTAGAAGTGTAAATTATAGTTTTAAGATAACGTGAATCCAAAAATAAATAAAATCAAACTGACAAATTAAAAACGTAACGGAAACAAGACTATATAGGGCGCAGGAGAATTGTTATTTGTATTTATTAGCTGAGTACAGCTAGTGCAAACAAAATGTTTCCTTCATGATCTCGACCACACATATATATAAACAACTATAGAGTGGCCTTTAAACTCTCTCTATAAAAATCTGTCCCGTGCTACTAGGCCAGTAATTGAACTCCTCCTAAACGGTTGGACTGATTTTTACGAAATTTTGTGTGAGATTAAATTGATTCGAGAATGGTTTAGACGGCTGGACTGATTTTTATAAGCTTTATATTAACTTCGTTCTCTGTGAGGGAGAAACCTTGCGATTGCTTTTTCGACTACTTCGCGATATCCCTTGATGGTAAAATTTGGCACACATCTTTAGTTTGAAGGCAATTCAATAACCTGTATCCAATTTTATGGTATATTCAATATGGCGGCCACCATAAAGTGGCGGATTACCTTTTTTTACAATCCGCCAACATGGGTATCAAATGAAAGAGTATGACGAGCAGAATACAGTAAGCTTCATTTTAAATCCAAGATGGCGGCATCACCGAAATGGCGCATTACCTTTTTCTGTTCAACCCCTCGATATGGGTGCCATTATTTTCAGTTGAAACTCTGTTCGGTAATTATCATGCTGCGAAACATTAATCAACCAAGACTTTGCAATGGAACCAGATTATCTATGAAAAGCTTATGAATAATGTGCTCGAAGCTACCATTACCAAGGGAATGTACCAAGGCTAAGATGTTTCGATTTCGAGAGTTTCAATGATTACAAATGATTTGCCTTTTGTATTTAAACGCCATAAATTTCCGATTCGACTTGCCTTCGCAATGACAATTAACAAGAGGCAAGCGAAGTCATTGGAAATTTGCGGAATCAATTTAGAGTATCCGTGCTTCTCACACGTCTAACTTTATGTCGCCTGCTCTCGCATTGGCAATCAGCTTTATTCGTACACCTACACAGAAGGCAGCAAAACGAAAAACATTGTTTACAACAACACTGTACATCAAAACATTTCAAATATTTAATTCATAATGTCATTACAATTGAACTAACATACAACACTAATAAGGCCTGTCTATGCTTCGGAAGTATGGATTTTGAAGATTTTGTAGGAAGATTCGAAAGGAAAGTCCTTCGTTCGATTTACAAGGGAATATAGGTGAAGCATTATCAAGCGGTTAAAATAAACACACTACGCAGCGCATAACGTGATGAAGTGTGTAACGGAACCCGGCAAAGACGGGAAAAGTACCGTAAGGACCGGGTCGCCCTAAGTAAAGATATATAGATGACTTCAAGGAACAAAAATTGTAACTTAATTACTTGCCGACATAAGTGACAACAGGAATTCGCCTTAATTCACTTAAAGTGACAAATGCCCCTTTTTTGAGAACTACAATGACATTTTTATTGTTGTTTTTGTTAACTAGTTTCAGCTAGTGCACCCCACAGGGTTCCTTAATGAGCCCCGCCATGACAGCCATATTATCCAAGAATCATTGATGGTAGTAACAGCTTTTATAAAGGCCTTATTTAAAAAACTCTCACTCTCTCTGATCATCACCCCAGTCTGATATGGCAGAGCAGTTGGAATGTCGTCTTATTTCAGTTAGTATGAAGATCGTCAAACGTTCCTTCCCCCGTTAAGAGTTCTAAGCTAAGAAATTGTCCAAGGAAAAATCTTGGTAATTGATCGCACAAGATTGTTATTTACCAGAACATGGATTTCAGGCCCAAGGGACTTTGTCAACATATGATGAAGTAAAGGTAAGATGCATGTGATAATTTATTTCTTCTTCCCTTAGGTTTATTTAAGTTTTGGCCTATTTCTAACCTACCCTGCGAGCGTAATGTCACTAATTCGCGCATCTCTTAAAAATTCGTTCTACTCGAGCTCTAAATTTTCACTGTCCAAGGAATGATCATCGTCAGAATCGTCAGATATTCTGACTTATAAGAAGGGAGTCTTGTAATTCTTGGATTTCTTTTTAGGATGAGGCTCTTGTGAACTTTCTCTTTGAGGGTGATGCAGATCTGGACTGGCTTTGATTCACTTTCCCTCTCTTTGGTAGGTTTTGAAGTGCCCTTTCGTTGCATGGTCTTTTCCTTGGGGCTGTGACTCTTTAATTTGTGACTTTCTTGCTTTCTTTCTTTTAATTTGTGACTTCTTTCTAAGCCCAAAATGGGCATCTCTTCTCTGCCCTTGCAGTTAGTACATTTTGCCATCTTACTGCACTGTCCGCCCGCATTGCAGTCCTGCTCTCCACATCTGCAAATCCTCCATTTTGATCGACCAAATCTTTGGCACTTAAAGCATCTAGATGGAGCGTATACAAATTTGTTTACGTTAAAAGTTGAATTGAAACATTTTTGTTTCACTTCGCCATTTGTCACCAAAAATGACAATTACAATAAGACTGTTACTCTCCCACAGCGAAATTTTCGACATATCTTCTATCTGCGCTTTAAACTTAGATTACTATTTGATAGAAGTTATGGTAAGTGCACTACCCAGAATAGATGATATAGTAGAGCATAAGCGCGAATACTCGTTTGTAGAACTCTGAATGGGTTTTAAATGGACCTGTGCATAACGCAGCTCGCTTTTTCTACTGGAAGAACCCATACCCGTGAACTTTGATAAAAAGGTAGTAATAAATAGTGGGTCTCTTTAAATAGTGCAGAATTTTTTTCAGTTTTTATACCTGAAAGAAAATGCAAGATGTAAAATGTTTACTTACTTTGCAGGATCCAATGCAATACTTTCAACTATATTAAGATCTCTATGTATTTCCGTGACATATTCCCCTTTTAGATTGCAAGCTAATATTTGACACTTAACTTTTCCGGATGAAACAAACATGTTCTTCGATATCCAATCTATGGCGAAACCCTAAAATAATATGAAAGTATTATTATTTCTTTATTACTAATATAACAAGGGCAAATTACTAAAGGTTTTTGTATATCTGTATTTAAAACGGTTTCTATTAGTCCATTAGATAATCCGGCAGTTTTAATTTCATTTAATTGTGTGTCAGACCAATAAAGTCGACTATCTTCAACTGTAAAATCGATTCTCTGTGGTGTAATAACCTGTTAAAATAAAAAAATCAATTAAAGGTATTGTTTATATTCGTTATGAGTAATATTACTTGTGGGGAGTGACTTATTGTAGGAATTGTATGATGATTCGGTTGCATCAATTCAATTCCACGAATTTCACTTCCCATAATAAATAAGAGCACTTGTTCATTTGGAACACAGGTTTTGTTATCATCTAGATCCAGTCGCATTACATGAGGGCATTCACATTTAGCAGTTTTGTTAACACTAAATGAAAGATTTATGTAATTAAAAAAAATCTAATTACAAAATATACTAATTTTACCTGAGTAAGCATAAATGAGAACATCCACCGTTACTTTCACCACAAGGATTAAATACATCGCGTGGCTGTCTGCTTGAGTGTAAAATTTGTATTCCGAATGGTTGGGTTAAAGTTCGTTGGATTACTTGTATATCAGATCCATTCCATTTATTCGCTCTTATGACAGAATTTGTCCGCCAATCTGTCCAATAAACGTAATTTTCAAAAAGCGATATAGCAAACGGATGAGATACTGTTTCTTGATCTCTGATAACTAAATGATGATCTTTCCCATCATAATTTGTAGTATGAATAGAATCCGACTTAGCATCAACCCAATATATTCTACGCTGTGTATAGTCTAGTGTTAGACCATTAGGCCAAGCACCGCTAACTGACTTAACTTCTGTTATAGTCTCACGGAATTCACCAGCCATAGAACAGCGCTCGATACGAGGAAAATTTTCATCCCAATCGGTCCAAAATAATAAACCTTCTCGGGGATCTAAGGCTATTGCTCGTGGACTCTCCATTTCGCCTGCAACAAGTGTTCGTCGAAAACTGCCATTGACTAAAGCAACCTCGATTTGATCTAAATTGCTATCAATCCAATATAAATTCATTCCGATCCAATCAACTGCCAAACCTTCAGCAGTTGATAAGCCTGATTGTACCACTGCTTCAACATTACTTAAGCTCTCTCCAATAAGAGCCCCTCTATATATTTTATCGTCTATTACATCCGTCCAAAATATTTGAACCGAATTATTTAAAAACAGAAAATCCAATGCTATAGTGTTTCTTAAAGATGCGTAAAAATTCTTTACTGCTGATGTCTTTAAGTCCACACCACGAATTTCTTGGCGATTGCTAAATATTACATAGGGAGAGTCAGCATTGTTGCTTTTACATGAAAAGCGATCGTATTGCAGTGTGTATCCCTCAATACATTCACATTGATAACCTTTACCTTTGGGCTTGCATTTTTGGGAGCATGTATCCCAGTGCTCACAGGAGTGATCCATACTGCACCTTAACCCATTTGGTTGTAAGAACATATGTTGAGGGCACGAACAAACAAAACCTTCTGGCGCGTTATGGCAATAATGTGAGCAATCGGTGTTGTGGTCGCACACTTTTTCAAAACACCGAAAACCTTCATCGCTGCCATCTTCACAATCCATCTTTCCATCGCAAAGATAATCAACTTTTATACATTTATTCGATATGGCGCAGTATCTATCCGGGTGTTCACACTCAAAGGTTTCATTTATAACAGGTCTTTTGTGTATAACAGTACAGTTTGCTTCGTCTGATTTATCTAAGCAATTATCAACACCGTCACATATCATACTAATATGGATACATTCAAATGTATCTTTGCATGCGAATTCATGATATCCGCATATTGGCGATATTGTCTCGAAATGATTGTCTGTAGGAGGAACTGACGTACAATTGGCTTCATCACTAAAATCAAGACAATCGTTAATGCCATCGCATATCTGGAATTCACTGTAACATCCAAGTGGGGCGCAATATCGTTCATTGTGTCCACAAACAGAGTCGCATGTTGCCTCATCAGAGTTGTCACTGAAATAATTCATTGTTTGTGATAAATATATATTCAATTAATAAAGTTTTACTTTGTAAAGTACTTACCCACAATGGTTCAACCCATCGCACACATTTATAAATGGAACACAATTGTGATTGTTACATTCAAATTCTGGACAGAAATTGTGCATTAATTGAAGTTCATCTGAAAAATCATCGTGACCTGGCAAAATAATAAATATATCATTATCAAAATTATGTCACTTATAAACAAAAGAAATTAATTGGTTTAATGGCTAGGATAAACATATCGTATACTAAGAAAGTTTATTTCAACATCCACGATGAAGATATTTGACGGCAGTAGAACTTTTATTAACTCTTTACTAACACTACGAATTTAGGTGAAATGAAACGTTGCAAACGAACAAAACTCACCCGAGAGAGAATGAAATCAGAAAAATTAATGCGATTTGGAAGACTTGGTAGGGTAGTCCAGGCAATGAAGATAAAACATGCCCAATGTAGAGGAAAGTGTCCTTACGAATTAAACCTTCTAGCTTAGAAGGTGCACTTCTCAGCAGGGCTGCGAAACATTTACCACTGCCGTCGTGGCTCAGCGGAGACATGCAAACATAAAATATTAAAAAACATAAAAGATCAAAAACATCAAACAGAGAAGCGTGCAAAACTAAAAAGGGGAGTGAGGCACGCAGAGAGTCACGCCACATTGAGAAGGGTCCTTTTAAGGACAACTTCACTAGTTAGCAAGCTAAACTCACTCCTATTGTTGTTAGTATTTAAAGCATGAGATTAACGGGTTCGAACATGCCATAATTGGTGTTAGAGGAATTGATGTGGAAGAGAGGTTCACCTCTCAGGTTGTAGTTATTCACTCTAAATGACGCGCGGCGTCTTAAGAAACCAGAGTCCACCTTGTCATTCATCAGTCGATGAACGAATATAACGTCAGCGACCTCACGGCGCTTATGGAGAGAGCTTAGGTTGAGCAATTTAAGTCTGTTCTCATAAGGCGGAAGAGCAAGTGGGTCATCCCACGGGAGGTGGCTGAGTGCAAACCGGACGAACTTCCTTTGAACCGATTCGATTTTACGAACATGGGAGGAGTAGTAAGGAGACCATACCTGGGAAGCGTAGTCAAGCAAAGGCCTAATCAAAGATACGTACAGGTGTTTAGTGATGAGGCGGTTGTTGAACTCTTTGGACCATCTTTTTATAAATCCCAGGACTGAATTGCCCTTGGAGGAGATATAATTGATGTCGGTGGAGAAATCCAACTTACTTTCTAACCTAACCCCAAGATCGATTACAGATTCAGTACGGGAGACCTTGTTGTCAAGGAAAGTATAGTCATAATTTATAACACCACGTTTCTTACAAAAAGTCATGATCTCGTATTTACTAATATTAAGCACAAGGTTGTTGTTGGAACACCAAGAATAGAAGGTGTTTAGATCTGCTTACAGAAGTTTGCAATCCTCTATACTCCTTATGTCATCAGCGTAAATAAGGATTTTACAGTGATGTCATCAGCGTAAATAAGGATTTTACAGTGCCTTAGCTGGGTAACAATATCGTCAATTGATAAAATAAAAAGGAGAGGACCAAGATGACTACCTTGTGGGACTCCAGAGGCCGCTTCGATGTTCTTAGATTTGACTCCGCGGAATAGAACCAGGTAGGTTCTATCGGCTAAGTACGACTGGAACCATACCACAAGGGCATGCGGAAAGTCTAATTTCTTTAGTTTAAGAACTATAATAGAGTGGGAGAGCTTGTCGAAAGCCTTACTAAAGTCTGTGTAGACACAGTCAGTTTGGCAGCCAGTAACAAAGCCTCTAACTGTGTGTGAGGAGAACTCCAGTAAATTAGTAGTAGTGGAGCGGACTGCAAGAAAACCATGTTGGTTTGTTGAGATAAGCCTCTTGCAGATAGGGCGATAGCAGAATAAATAATAGATTCGAAGAGTTTTGGTATAGACGATAACTTCGCAATTGGCCTATAATTAGAGATTTCGTTCTTACAGCCTTTTTTATGGACAGGTATTATAAAAGAGTTCTTCCATAGGGTTGGGAAGCGCCCTTTATTTAGGGATTTTTGAAATAAACATAGTAGAGGAGACAGTAGGGCCTCTGCACAGGATTTTAAAACAGCTGGAGGGACTCCATCAGGGCCGGACGAAAAATCTTGTGCTTTCGATCAGGTAGGTCCACTACAAACCATATTTCCACTTTAAGAAGAATTTTGGAAAAATCAAGGAAGTTCAACATCAATATTCACGTATTGTTTATAGACTTCAAGCAAGCATATTACAGCGTCAAGCGTGAGGAGCTATTTAAAGCTATGGAGTGCTTCCGTTTTCCAAAACACCTAATTGAAGTAACAAAAGCTGCAATCGAGGTAGTCCGATGCAGAGTAAGAGTTGAACGAGACCTCTCAGAAAGTTTCACATCACAGAGAGACCTGAGTCAAGGTGATGCGCTGTCATGCCTCCTATTTAACAGTGTTGAAGAAGGTAGTAAGAGACGCTGGGGTAGAAACGACGGGATCTATCTTTAACAAGTCAACACAGACAATGGCTTATGTGATGACGTCTCTCTAATAGGTAGGTCTTTTGCAAGTCTGAAAGAAGACTTCATCAAACTGGAAACAGCTGCGAAAAGAACGGGATTACTCATCAACGAATCAAAAGCGAAGTATCTTTGCACTTCAAAAAGATACACAAACCCAAGGCAAAACATTACCATAGATTCATATAACATAGAAACTGTTAAAGAATTTACTTATCTTGGACAGTATTGCAAGCTGACAGTGACAACGGAGATCAGAAGAAGAATAAACGTTGCTAACAGAAGCTATTTTGGCCTTAGACAACATCTTACATTACGCTTTTCGTCTAGAGGAAGGAAGAGTAAACTGTATACCACGCTAATCAAGTCCGTTCTGATGTTTGCATCAGAGGCATGGACTTTGAAAGTGGCTGATGAAACTCCTCTAGGCACTTTTAAAAGAATCTACGTACAATATTATTTGGCGGTGTCTGCGAAAACAATGGAGAAGGAGATATAATCATGAATTATACCAACTGTACCGGGGACCCGACATTGTGAAAAGTATAAAATTAAGTAGATTACGATGGGTGGCACACGTAAAAACGCTTGACTATAGCGACCCTGCAAAAATAGCATCAAATCGAATCTCTGCTGGAAAGCGAAATTCAGGTCGGCCAAAGAAGGGATACATAGACTCCGTTGAGCAAGATTTAGTAAAGTTAGGCGTACGTAATTGTAAGACATTAGCCAGGAACCGAGCGGCATGGAGAGAAATGCTAGAGGAAGCCAAGGCCAATAATAGGCTGTAGTGCCAATAAGGCGGCCGATTTTTTCCAATTGTATTCCGATTCCAATGAAAGTGTATATCTAGGGATTTTTAAGGTTGCAAATAAAGAATGAATGATCAAAGCTTATAAATTCAAAGTGGCCGCACCGACATAGCCGATGAGTTTGCCAATTGTGGTTCCGATTCCAATGAAATCGAAATGTAAGGGATTTTAAGGTTGCAAATAACGAATTTGTGATGAAAACTTATAAATTCAAAATAGCCGCCCAATACGGAGGACGAATTTTTCCTATTGTATTCCGATTAATTATTGAGGTTGCAAATAACGAATCGAAACTTTCAAAAATTCAAATTTGCGGGACATTCTGAAATGTAGGAAATTTTTTAAATTTACTCTAACCAGTACAGAAGCAGTGAAAACGGTAGAAAGGGTCGAAATAAGTTTTAAAATTGCGGTGCGACGCTAAATTTTCATCACGAGGTTAAACGATGTTATCTATCGCAGTCAAAAAGTTCGATCGGTAATAATGGGACCTAGAGGAAGCTGTGCTCGGGACGAACACTCTTACTCAGCGGCAGTGTAACGCCTAACCGAAAAGAGAAAGTTTAAATTCCAATTCACCGAGAAGTTTCATGTTCACATATATAACGCAGTGTCGCATTTCGAGTTTGGTTATTCTAACATTGTTGTTATTATACTTTTTCCTAGGGTTTTTTGCTAGAAGTTGTACAGCAATGCATAAATGGCAAAAAGTGATCGTTCAATATAGAACTTCATTAATATTGATTAAGTTATTAAAATCTGACAAAACCGCTAATTTAATATTAAAGAAAAATTTTGTTTTTCCATTATTTATCTACGTTTCATTTCTACCAATGTGTTTTATTTTCTTACCACAATCCGTTGATCCATCATTAACCCAGGTTAACGGAATGCATTTTCCACTTTTAGCGCATTTGAATTCATTTTCTGTGCACGTTCTATTCTCGCAATTTGCCTGATCACTTTGATCACGACAATAAGATATACTGCTACACATTAGTGATCTGTAGAGATTGGTTGTTTGTAGTTTAGGCAAACTATTTTTATTACACTTTTTTTTAAATTATACCTTTGCAAACAGCGAACGTTATTACATATAAAATGTGTAGTAAGATCACAATTTTTTATATTACATGGACCATTTTCTGAATCATCTTCATCACTTTCATCAGTACAATCATAAAATCCATCGCAAAGATCTTTGAATTCAATGCATTGCTTTGATTTACTACAAAAGAAGCCTGAAAATAAATATGTTAAATTAGTTATTAATTCACAAAAATGTGATTGTACCATTTGAGCAATTAGTTGCAATATCATAATTTATTTGTGGTATGCATTTACTTCCATTTCCGTTTAGGGAGAATCCATTAGCACATTTGCATACAGTGCCTTGCGGGGTATTAAGACATAACCCAGGACAATCAACATTATTAGCGCAATCATTAGAACCAGTTTGGCTTGCCTTGTCGAAGACGTTAATATTCGAAATTCTATCTTTATCGAAGACAAGAATTTCAGTCTTTCTAAAAAAAAATCAAATTCTCTTTTCTGCTACAAGAATATTAATTAATTTAATTTACGCTTTTATATCATCTTTATTTGTTCCGACATTGAAACGCATGACGCTGCCATTTTTATTATCCGTCCAATAAATAAACTGATCGTGATATGCTGCAGATATTGGGAAGTATGATTTATGCTTGAATATTATTTCTCGATTAGTTCCATCTAAATTCATACGTTCAATTGAATTTTCATTAGCATCACACCTGAAATGATTTTGTTATAAATACATGTGTATTATGCAGATTATTTTAAACTTACCAATATAGTTTTTTTTCCACATAACTTATACTTAAGCTCACTGGCCATTTCACGGGTAATATAGAGGAATTAGTTAAAATTTGTCTATGTGTTCCATCCATCCAGGAGCTCATGATTTGTCCATCCGGATTTGATGATTGCCGCCAGTGAGACCAATATATAAAACCCCGCTCTGGATCAATGACAATAGACCTATCGTTAAAGTCATTGTAATTATGTCTTATTTTAAGGCGTATGGATAATGTGAAATGATTTGTAAAATATTAAAACGGTATATACAATGCTTTAAAAATATTCGTGAAATATTAATAAAATTAGATTTATTAGTTAATTTTTATTTTAAATTGTATAGCTACGAGTATTATGTCGAATTTAGCTGCATCAGGGGATTTATAATATAAGTATATCTTGTGCTATCGAGCAAAGCCTAAGAAAAGGAGTAGGAGAACACCCCAAAAACCACGTCAAATGGGAGAAACAAAAGCAGCACATAGGGGTCAGCAGAAGAGACCAGTGCCGGTGGATCGTGCTTGGCCCGGGTGGGTAGTCAGACAAATACATCCTTTCCTACGAAACTGTTATTTGGTAACAACCTTTCCTAAAAAAGGAAGAAGGACAAAAAAAGGAAGGAAGGACATCACATGTTGTTCGGCATACAGTCGGTACGATTCACAATTAAGTGACCTACCACTTCATTGTGAATCGTACCGACTGTATACAGAACAACATGTGATGTCCTGGGACTTCTCCCAATGATCACAATGTAAAACATGTACGCTTCGGTGATATCGAATATTGCGCGAAAGAAGCTATCTGAGATAGCGTGATAGCGCAGTGAACACAAAACTGTAACCGTGCTGGCCAGAAAGCTGGGAAAAGAAGGTTTGGGAACAGATCATTCACTCACTGCTCGAGGTAAGGTACCTGGGGGTGATGACCGACCAGAGGGTTAATTTTATAACACACTTGGTTGTCATGGCGGATAAAGCTTCAGCCAATTGGGCAGCATTAATGGAATTATACCAATAGCGATATTGGTGAGAGAAGGTTTGCGTCACTATTATCCAGAATATGTTAGAGAGGAGACAAATATCTTGCGACGGTAGTAGACGCACTGCGAGTCTGTAACGAAAATGGCAAATGAGACAAATATGTTAGTGGACACACAGACCTAACCCAAACGTAGATGGGTTACGAAAGTAGTGAGTAGTGAGTTACAAATTCACGAAGCTCTTAATAGAAACAGAGATTATACAAAACACCTCCATCGTTTCGATCACGATTGTTCAGCGCTGTGACTGGTAGAACTAAGTATCCGCAAAGCACATCTTCTTTTATTGTGTGAGTTGCGAATATGGGCCGGAGCCAAAACAATTTTTCATGTCACACGCTCAATTACTGTCAAATTCCGGGTGGGAATTTTAACCACCCCGAAAATTTTGGGTCGGTTCTGCTACCCACCCACATTATCCGCCGGCTATGGAAGAGACATCAGGCTGGGCCCAGACAAACTAGAATTGACTAGTTTAATCCTGACTGTAGATCATCAATAGAAGAAAGAAACCAGAGCCACCCGGAATACATTATGAGGCCCACAGGAGCAAGAATGGCAGTATTTAAGCTGAAAAGAAGAATTGCAGATGCTGATGTTACCTGTAGGTGTTTCTTTCTATTTGGTTCAAATTCAATGGGAGCTTCGGTTCTGAAGTAATAAACGCCATCCTTGCCAGAGCTAGTAGAATAGTAGAATAGTAAAACAGGCGGCATACAATGGGGATTGCTAGGATTGCTGGCCCACAGACATCAGGACCTCAAACAGATAAATAACTTAACCACAGAAAGTAGTCCAGCAGGCTTAAGGCTGAATCCGAATAAAACCAAAGAAATGCGGATAAATGCAAACACCATTGAACGAACAACGCCGAATAACCGTGAAGTGGATCTGCTAGATAAATTCTGCTACCTCGGTAGTATAATTACAGAAAATGGCGGTGCAGAATAAGACGTCAGTTTCAGAAAAAAAGCACGAAGCGCATTTATGCATGCCTGTTCCTCATATGGAGATCACCCCAGATCTCAACTAACACCAAATTGTGGCTGTTCAACTCCAACGTTAAGGTAGTTCTTTTGTATGGTTGCGAAACATGGAAAGTCACCCAATTCATCGCAAGGCGTTTGCAAGTTTTCATCAACAGATGCCCGCGTCGTATCCTAAAAACCCGCTGGACAGATAGAATTTCAAATGAACAGCTATGGCGCCGTGCCGGCCAAGAAAGGATAGACGACCAAATCAGACGAAAGAAATGGAATTGGATTGGCCATACCTTGCAACGAAACGAAAATCTAGCCGAGGAGGTCCCTGACTGGAATCCGCAAGGATCCCGTCGAGTCGGAAGACCTAAAACAACGTGGAGGAGAACCTTATTAGCAGAGGCCGCAACAACTGCAAGATCCTCGTCGGAGCTGAGAGCTGTCGCACAAAAAGAGTCTGGAGGGCTGTTTCCGCCCTATGTCCCAGGAGGGATTAAATTGGAATAAGAAGAAGAAGAACTCCCCAGACTACAGAGACCCCCACTTAAAAATGTAATAGGTGAAGAAATCAGAACCAGGATTGAGAACGAAATAAAGTAGGTTTAGCACTACATAACCTTTATAATATGCTAAAATGAGCGTCACCGAAAAGGCACATTTTAGCATTGCTGAACTGCATGCGCGTTAATAAATAGAGATGGCCTTATGAAGGGCGCTTGAATACTATGCAATATAGTTATGCGACATTAGACGTACGAGTGCCTAAAACTATACTGTATCTTTTACTGCAGCAACTTGAGTTATGATTAATGAGAATATGCACATTACTAGCTTATAGGTTCCTAAAAAAAGCGCCATCACGCTACTTCCTTATCTTATATCTCTAACTTTTTTCAGTTTCAATGATAATACTTACATTGGATCATTATTAATGGGTAATGTTTTTATAATGTTTTTTTTAACTGAAGTAACATGTATGCAATTATGTCCACCCCAATAAATGTGGTCAGATATCCAGTCATATGCTAAAGCATGAAATCCATCTGTATGCTTGAAGAGTAAGTTTCTATCAGTTCCATCCAATTTTTGGCTAGATACTGAAAACCATGTCCTAGTAAAAAAGTGATATAAGTAATTATGTAAGTTATTCTCATGTTTATAATAATCACCCATCGTTTTGTGTGAAATAAATTAATTCATCTTTAGCATTAAAATCCAAACTTAAAGGCCATCGTAAATTATAAATGGGAACTATTGCTTCTTGATTATCTTCTACTGGTGAAGTTTTTTTAGATAGTGATATACCCTTGATTCGAGTTACCCTTTGTTTTGCATATAAAAGAAAAGATTGTTGTTTTGCAAGAACACATTGTGTTTTTGATTTCAATTGATATCCTGCAGCACAAAGGCACTGTGCTATAGCCACATTATCTTTTCGTAGTGGCACACAAATTTGATCGCAACCTCCATTACGATCTCGACAAGGATGTGCAACTGTATAAAAATGGAAATTTATAAGTACATATTTGTTTTAAAGAGAAATAATAATCGATAATTACCTTCTGGTTGCTTTTGTCGATGATAAATTCGCAGATCATATGCCTTTGTTATATTTGAAACAATTCTGTTAACTTTGTATGAAAATCTATCCATTGTTATTATACTATTATTGCTCCATGATGATACGTAAATTGAATTTTCAAATACTTCAACAGAATGTAAAGATTTTACAAGCCAATGAGTCTAAAAATATTTTAATTAATTAAATTTAAAATTTTACTAAAATATTATTCTTACATCAGCACTCTTTTTCATTGACCAACGATTGTGGCCGTTATAATCTATTCTCTCCACAAAATCGATGTATGTATCGATCCAGTAGACATGTTCGTTAGCTAAATCTAAAGTAACTCCAGTAGGGTAATAAATCTTATTTGTTACTATCACAGATTTTTCAGATCCGTCCAAATTAGCTCTGGTTAAGCTTGGACTCCATTCAGTAAAAAACAAAAATCTTAAAAATTTCAATTATTAGTGTTAACCCTTGATGAAATAAATATTCAAAATTTACTTACCCCTTGGTTGGATCCAGAGCCATTGATGATGGCTTTATCAGTGCATTTTCAAGTATTACAGAACAGTATTTTACATCACTTGTGCACATGGAAATAAAGCTTGCTTCATTGCTAAAGAAATACCAATTTCCCGAAATCCAGTCCAGACGAATTTGGTCGATAGCTAAATTCAAGTAGTTTTTTTAGTAAAGGTAAAGGTAAGTAAGTATTAATTATTATTAACTTACAAGGAAACCCTTTGGCTATATCTGGAACCGACATTTCCCAATATTCGTTTAAATCAGTTATATTATGACAGCGAAACATAGGAGAAGTTAGATTTTTATGCACTGCGCAAACGGTACGATTTCGATGAAATATGTCGATCGCTGATAAATCCTGCATACAATATTTAACTTGGTTAATCAAATTTAAGTTGAAATATAAAAAATATTGAAAATTATAAATTCAACTAATACAGCGTGTTCTATTTAAAGGTATACCAGCCAGAGATGGCAACTTTTAGTTAAGAGTAATTTTTTTTGTGGTAATATGAAGCTTAGGAGTCACCCTTTGTACTACTAGTCCGTCATGGTGCAATGTATAGTGGTAAGTTTAATATGAAGGATAGATCAGATAGAATAGGTTAGGAGGGTGCATAAGTAGATGCCGATGAACCTTGCGTTTGAACTCTGAGATGTTATATGAGCTCGAAAACACCGATTGCGGAAGACAGTTCTAGTTTTTTTTTTATGTGAAAGACTAGAGTCTCAGGAAAGGCCCTTTATACTGTTGACTAAACCGTAATGAACTACTAAACCGTAATGTGCGTGAAGAGGACGGCTGCAGGGTGAAGGGGTGAGCATGGTTGGCTAGTCTTGGATTGCGGGAAAGAAGTTGTTGGGTTTCTAATTTCAGTGGAACAGTCGCTATGGTAATAGCGGTAAAACTTGCTGAAGCCTGCTACGTTCTACGGTGGTTTAATGGATCGATCGTGGAGCAAAGGGTGATATCGCCAATGAGTTTGATGGCGTGTGTTTGCACCTTGTCCTGTCAAGCCATGGTCGTTTATTAAGCTGTAATATTATCCTCGCCCACTGTAATGGAGGGAAGGTTGGTTTTAGTGGAGAATAGACAATACTTGGTTTTGGTTTCGTTCAACTCGACCCGATTCTTGCGACTCCAATCAAGAATGAGTTTAATGTCCGAGTTAAGAGAATTGGATATGAGGTCGCGTTTTAGGAGACAAGGTCTGGCACTTGCTTGTCTTATGTTGTCGGAGGGGTAGGAGTAACGCAGGGTACCGTAATCGGCAAAACTATGAAGTGGATTGTAGGGGATTGAGAGCAGATCATTAATGAATATAAGAAAGAGAGTAGGTGAGAGAATCACCCCTTGGTGAACGCCGGGTGGAGTCAACGCTATCCAATACTACCTTGATTGAACAACCAGAAAGAAAGCTCTCAATCGTAGCTGTTCTGCTTCAAAAGCATACCGATGTTTATTTTCACCCAATCTTTTCCCGAGTTTCAAAACAATGTCCTGTAAGGAAAATTACATGAGCTACGAGCTCGAGTGTCTCGCAATTGTAAAAGCTTTCCCAAGCTAAGGTACTAAATGAAAGTAAGCAAACACTTGTTGACAATAATTCCTACTCTTGAAGGAAATAAAAAATACTAGGCTGGTCGTCCAATTGAAGCATATTCGAGCGGCTGCATGGGCGAATCAGGAAATAATTTTCTCCAAAGCCTTCTACATTTACAAATCACAATATTATTACGTCAAAGTTCACTTCAAATTGAACAGCATGAAAAGCTTACAGTGGACGACCCCTGCAGCGTGTAGCCGCCTGTAGCCGCTCATGTAGCCGACGCGCGTAGCTCGAATACGCTTCCAGTGGACCATCTGCCTAATGGTCCATGCCGCGCCACCAAGAATTCTTCTTTAACGGCTCTTCAATCGGGATCCAGTCCTGACCCCTCGCAAATGTTCTCTCCACCGGTCCCGATTCTGAGCCAATGTCAACCCATCTCTAAACTCTGAGCGTCCTGGTCTACTCCATCCTTCCAGCGAAGGTTGGGTCTCCCCCGCTGTCGCCCCCCATAGGTCTTACCGCAAAGAACTTTCTGACCAGGCTCATCTTCACCCATACGAGCTAGATGCCCTCCCCACCGGAGCCTACCGAGCTTTATTTTCTTCGAAACATCTATATCGCCATAGCGATTGCCTCCTCACATAAGGGGCCTACGATGCTCCGAAGTATTTTCTTCTCGAGCACGGCTAAGATGGAGTGCAGAGTTCTACTCTGGCTGTCTACTCATAGGCGGCTTTAAAGTCTATGAAGAGGTGTTGAATTGAGTTTTGAAACTCTAGACATTTTTCCATAGCCTGCCTCAAGGTGAAAATCTGATCAGTTATTGTTTTGCCTGGGATGAAGCAACACTGGTGTTGGCCTATGATTTTTCTGGCTTATGGGGCCATCCTGTTTTGTAGGATAGCGGGGAATATCTTATACGCGATACTCAACAACATTATACCGCGATAATTAGTGCACGCTGTGATATCTCCTTTTTTAATGTATCGGGCAAAGGATGGCCCTCCATATTTAACCAGCTCCCCTGGGATGCCGTCTGCCGGCCTTGTTAGGTTTGAGGCGTGTTAGGGCTCTGGTAGCTTCTTCCAAGCTTGGTGGGGGCAACATACCATTATCATCAGATATTGATGGAGTCTGGAAATCCTCAGTTAGCTCGCCATTTAGCAATTCATGAAAGCACTCTTCCCATAACTCCAAGATGCCATTAGGATCGGTGATCAGATTCCATTCTTAGTCCTTGCAACATGTAGAACGTGGTGTGAATTGCGTCATACTCTTCAGTAGACGGCCTGGTGCGGCCGTCGCTCATATACTGTTCTAGTTCACAGACGAGATGTTTTCGTCTGTGAATTATCTTTTCTTCTTTTCTGAGCTCTTTCGCGTGCCCGTGTTTTCTGAGACTGCTGCATTGCTCGCTACGCAGCATTTTACTTTCAGTTGCCAGCTTGCATTCATTACCGAACTAGTCGTTCTGATCTCTGCGACTTCTGCCTAAGATGGAATCAACAGTACTAATGACAGTATTTTTAAGGTTGGTCCAGCTCTCGTCGACGCCCGGAATCTCATCCCCAGGACTTAGGGTGAGTTCTAATGAATGACATGGCCGTAGCTGTTTCTGGCCATTTCATTGGTAGTGCAGCTGTGTTGATTCGAGCCTGATCAGCGGATACAAAGCTTTTCAGCATTGTAATGCGCTCTTGGAGCAACATACCAACAAGATAGTGATGCGAGTCGAACTTGGCACCTCGTCATACTCAGATTTTTGCAAAACACCATTCCCTGTCCATCTCATCTCCTGGATGGCGGTAATGTCAGCTTTATACTTCGACAAGGTATCGGGTATCATTCGTAAACCGTTTTGCCTTTTTCGTTGCCGTGGTCGTCGTCGTTGATTCCAGTATCCGAGGCATGTTGATGTTGATTTTTTCCGCCTCATGCCAACCTTACTTGGAAGAGACTAGCCCGATTATATAAGCCTATCCTCTCTCATAGAATCGTTACCAGTGGCCACCGCTAGGAGGTTATGATCGCCCTTTCATTAGTCCGAAATAGTTTCGGCATTTGTATGTTATGCTACATGTTATTCCACCAATTCCTGACTGACCACCCGCCACCAAGATCTTATTCCCTAAAATTTCGCATTTTATTAAAAGAACAGCGAAGCTATTTATACATTATAATACAAAAATGACCATATTGAAACAGTTAATCAGAAAAATTGTTGAGTTTATTTTTAATAGAATTTGCATTTCTTACCTGTGAGGTAAACCTGCTCAACGTTTTACCTCCCGTAGATATTTTTTGAAGACCATCTCGACTAAGTTTTTGAGTTATGAACACAAGTGAAGCATTTTCATATTTTGGCACTACAAGGGAAAGAATAATTAGATAGAAGTATATTTTTTTCAGGAATGAAGATTTTATATTTTAATTTACCATTTGTTGCAAAACAACGATTTTTGTCTTTAGTGTATCCCGCTACACATGCGCAGTCATATGCGCCAGGAGTATTAATACAGATTTGATCACAGATTCCAATTGTTGTACACTCGTTAAAGTCTTAAAACAAATGAAATTCCGATATAAAAGAGATAAATAAGCAATTCTTTGCTCAAACATACCTTGACATTGTGTTCCATTGGGCTCTTGCCCAGCGGGGCAAAAACATTTTGCACCCTTTGAAGTAAGTTTGCAGTCGTATGAGCAATTTAAGGTGCTGCATAGTTTGGCACTGTTTTCTGGATTTTAATATTTATATATTAAAAATTAAAAAGTATTAAATAAGAATGAATGGCATACCGCAATGTTTTTCATCGCTGTCACAATCCCATTTACCATCGCAAAATTTGGCTGTATCTAAACAAAAACCATTATCACATTCTGTTTGATACGAAAGACATTTAGCAACGTTGGGACCTAGATGTAAAGTTCGTTAATATTTCATATTTCCAAAAATAAAAAAAATCATTGAATACATTTTCTTTCGTCAGAAAGATCTGGTGCATCACAGTCATAGTCGCCGTCGCATATCCAACTGACCGGTATACATTTTTTACTATAGAGACATTGAAATTGTCCTTCGTTGCACTTCGACAATTCACTTCGAGTGGCTAAAAAAGCTGAAAATAGTTGAAAAATGTATTATGTTTCGACTATTAAAGCAATTACATAAAAATAGAAGGTATTTGTCGATAAACAAAGGAATTTGCATCAAGGTATTGAAGAGTTTTAAAAATACATAAAAAGTTTCAGAAGAAGTATACGTGCATGCATTTGAGTTCTCAACGTGTTACTGGGATTATTTCAAAACAGATTGGTGTAAGCATACTAAAAAGAGAAGTAAATTATAAAATCTTTCTCAAAGAACTTTTACAAAGTTCAAAAAATAATTAAATAAATGCGACAAGGTTCATAACATTTATATAAAAAGATTGTTACTTTTTTTAGCAGTTGGGGGCGAATAGTTAAGAAAGAACTCGGAAAGTAGTTGCACCCGATTTGTTACTTCTGTTAAAACCCGAGAAGAGTTACTGCAAACGAACACCTAGCAGCTCTGTTAGCAAGTCCCACCTCCCTGCGGTGCCCCTGGGGTAATTCTTCAGAAGGAGCTAACGGGTGACGAGGGGAATGGCGAGCTCTCTGCGCCACAAAACAGAGTTTTAAGTCGGTTGGGCTGAGGGTTAGCAACCCGCTCCCATAAAACATACCATTGCTCCGAATCGGCAAACAATGCCTCTTGTCGCACAAATTAGAGTCCGCTGGAGGGCAACTGTTACCACCCTATGTCCCATGAGGGATTAAAGGGGAATAAGAAGAAGAATCATTTTAGATCAAGCAATATATTTTCTTCATATTTTTTTGTGGAATTTACTAGAATATCAAACACCTGGACCGTACAGAATTTTTCCTATTGAAATTCAGGAAGTCAGTGACCTAATTCTGGACTGGATTGCAGCCATCTATAGAAGTTCCCCCCGCCTAAGCAACATTCCCACGGCGTGAAGGGTAGCGAAGGTGACTTTCATTTCTCCTACCATAATCCAAAATACTTGAGACCTATATAAGTTTCACATCCTTTCTCCTCAAGAACCTCGAAAGACTTGTGGAGGTTCATATTAAGCAAAGAATTGATAGAAGATTGCTTTCCCCTAGCAGCATGCCTACACGAAAGGTAAATCGGTAGACACTTTGGGTGCTTTCTTCGATATTGAAGGTGCTTTCAACAATGTTGAATCTTTTACGGGGGAACTCCAGCGTCTGCGTGTTGACGAATTCTCCAGGTTCTTTATTGATCAGCTGCTGAAATGCAGGGTCATAAAGTTTGGTCTGGGGCGAAGAAGTCAAACGGGTTGAAAGTGTCACACCGCAGGGTGGGGTTCTATCACCACTCCTTTGGAATTTAACTGTCAACGAAATGTTGAAAACCATAAGGGAGTCTGGACAGATGGTGTTATCCCAACTGGGTCATTATGTATCTTACAGATGGCTCTAAAATAGGGAACAGCGTTGGTTCCGGTATTTTCTCGGAGGTATTGAATATAGATACCTCTCTTCGTTTACCCGACCATTGCAGCGTCTTCCAGGCGGAAGTCACTGCGATCCGGGAGGCTTTCGAATGGCTGAAGATAAATAATATATCTCATTAGAATATATGTATAGCCAAGCAGCCCTCAAGGCTCTTAATTCTGCCGTTACAACATCCACGACTGTTTTGAACTGCCGCAGGTCTCAGGAGACTGACACTCAGTTTGATATAACTCTGTGTTGGGTGACAGGGAACCGAAGTGGAAAGTACATCCCACTTAACCCAGACGGGAATGATCTTAGCCCCCTATAAACTGGCTGTGAGAAATAGCAGCATAGCTCAAGCCGGGCTGAGATGGGCTACAGCGACAATGTGCCGCACTCTTCACACAATATGGCCGACTTTGGATGCGAAGCACTGCAAATATCTTGTTCAGTTGAATAAAAAGGAGATAAGACATGTAGTGAAGGTACAGGCTTGTAACTATCCCTTTGGCCCTCTTGCCGAAAGAATGGAACTCGTTAATGTGCAGTCCCAGATTTTCTGCCTTGCTAACTTCGCCTAACTTCACTACTTCATATTAAACCATTCATCGTTCGGCTAAAATGGCCAGACTTGCATTCAGTTTGAGCTGCTGCTCAAATTCATGTTTTTTTTTATTTATTTGTTTTTATTTAACCCTAATTTTATCCATGTTTTAGTTATTTTAACTGTTTTGTAAATAATCACAGCATAAAAATTTATTCATTCCAGTTTGTATAGCTAAAGATGACATATGAAATATGTAGAAAAGCTTTCTAACAACTTTTATTTGTTTTTTATTCAGACATTTACAATATCTGTGTAGTCTATAAGAAGAAAAAAGAAGTAAAGCCCCTTCAAAAAGCAGTAATTTATCTATTTGAAGAAATCTATTATATCATATGCGATTTAAACATCGGAAGGCGACTAAATTATTTTTAACAAATCTATTCCACCCTGATGATCTCAAAGCAAATTCATTACTTTATAGATTTCTTCCACTATTTTATGTGAAAGACTAAAGCTCAGGGGACAAACCATTTTATACTATCGAAAGTTACATCATTTGTTTATGTCATAAACTATCGCTGGCTGCCAGATAGTTCGAAAGAGTATGGAAAAAGTATGAATATTTCGCTGGAAGATTTTTCATGACATATGGTCTATAATATTTTTAATATCCTTGCTTTGCTTACTTTAAATTTTCATGTTTATATTTCACACTAGAATGCATTTTTTATCTTAACGGGTGTAATAGGTCTAGCACATTAAATTATGGTATTGTAGCTCACAGCCCCGTATTTTATTTTATTTGCAACAACAATTTAAGGATTTAGAAAAATTTGGCTTGTATAAGGGTGCTGAGTATGAGACCTCACGTTTTGGTAGTTGTCCACTACAAGCGGAAAAGGCAGGTGGAATAGAGGAGTGGCAAGTAGGAGTTCGAATTATCAGTTATATATAATAAAAGCCACGCATTTTTAGTGCTAAATACTAGAGATATCAGGCAACTCTAGCATAAAGGATAGGTTCAAATATAAATAATGAAGATACGGTCGAGGGAAAATGGAAAGGAAAGGCTTTAAACCCTCCTCCGGTATATGTGAATGAGAACAAAATAAGGTACTATAGTCACAGGAAGCGAAGATATAAAGAAACGGTGGAAGGAATTATTTTAGCGAGCTGCTGAATGCAAATGAAGCACCAGACATGTACCAGATTCCCGTCTAAAGTATAACGATGACACCAGAGAAAGAAATGTATCAACACTGGAAGAATTACAGAGTGTCATCCTTAAAAAACAACAAAACTCCAGGAATTGATAACATCCCAGCAGAGTTGATCAAACAAGGAGGCGAACCGCTCTCAGCAGCTATACATGAATTACTATGCTGTATATGGAGGAACGAAAAAATGCCTGAAGATTGAGAGCAAAGCATTATCTGCCCAATACACAAGAAAGGAGATAAATTCAACTGTGGAGACTATAGAGGCACATCTCTTTTAAGCACAGTATATAATATAATGACAAATATAATTAAGGCCAGACAGGAACCTTATGCAGAAGCTGCAATAAGTGAATACCAAACTGGATTCAGAAGTAGATCAACAATGGACCAACTTTTCTCGATAAGGCAAATCCTCCGAAAATTCTGGGAATATAACATCGACGTGTATCAACTTTTCATCGACTTCAAACAAGCGTATGACAGCATCGACAGGAAAAAAAATGTATGCGATAATGCTGGGTCTAAACATACCCCTAAAGATAGTGAAACTGACGAAACTGACAATGGAAAATTCAAGGTGTACAGCCAGAATACAGGGAGAATTAACGGAGTCCTTCCCGGTCCAGGAAGGCTAAAAGCAGGGCAATGGGCTGGCACCAAGGCGATTTAATCTCTGCCTACAAGGAGTAATTCGCAAAGTAAACATTGATGCGAACGCAACCCTGCTTAACAAATCAAAACAATTGGCAGGATATGCCGACGATATAAACTGCCTTGCAAGAAACCTTAGAGAAATATTCACGAAATTAAAAGATGGAGCCAAACATATAGCGCTGTAAATAAAAGCAGACAAGAGCAAGATTCTAATTCAGTCAAGGGTGGAAAGAAGAAGAAGAAACCACAACACCACGGCGAAGGGGGCGATATAACTTGGAGCAGATACATCCACAGAAAAAGCAAAATATGAATCTACAAAACAATACGTAATACGTACCATAGCTACGTATGGGTGTGAAGCATAGACCCAGTAGGAATTCCAGGAAGGCCTTACCGATGGAGCACTGAAATAAGTACTCATCTGGTAAGGGGTACCCCTTATTTTCTTGGCGCTAGATGAGCCCTTACAAACCCCATTACAAGAGAAGGCAGATGGTAAGGTGTAGTCCAGAATTATACCCAAACAAGTGAGAATCTGCCCGATGACTCAAGGGAGCTTTCCTGAAGCTTTCATAAATTTCATAGAAAAAAAGAAAACGGGCAATTATATTCGTCGACATAAAATGCGACATTAGCATACTCAATAGCCCGGCTCTCATTCGATACGGAGGACAAGCAGCTTTGGAGAAGTGGAGAATTTAGTTGGGGGACTGCTTAGGTAAAGCCACTCTCGGGCTTGGAAAAAAAAAGGCATTTGTAAAAGATGAAAAAAATAAAAGCATTTCGACACCGGATCACATATCCACAGGCGCCCATGAATATCTCTTTTTAATGTTCCGTTTGCTGCCTTACTATACCCCTTACAGATGAGCAGTTCTATAAGTACTCTAAGGTAAGTACTAAAGTAAGGCCTTACCCCCTATGACATCGTGTGTAAAAGTAAGCACTTCTGTAAAAGGATGTGGTAAGGCCTACCCCTTACCAGTAAGTGCTGATTTCAGTACTTCTGTAAGCTTACCGGTCCTACTGGGGAGTAACTCCAAAACATCCGCCGACAAGATGAATATATTCAAGAGGACGGTTCTCCGAAGGATATACGGCCGAATCAATGAAGACAATGCATGGAGCATACGCTACGAATTGTATGATCTATACAAAGAGTGTAAGCTCTCGACATATCCCAAGCTACTGCGTTTACATTGAGTCGGTCATGTCCAAAGAATGGATGACTCAAGGATACCAAAAAAAGCCCTGTACCTACTACCAGATGCAAAAGACCAGTTGGCAAACCACGGTCAAGGTGAGAAGACAATGTTAAGACCGATGCAGCAAAACTGCTCAACACAAGAAACTGGACACAAGCCGCGGAACAGAGAGATGTCTGGACCAAGAAGTTGCAGTAGGCGAAGGCTTGAATTGGGCTGTAGAGCCATCGAAGAAGAAGAAGTGTTAAATACTAGACATTTTTTAAAATCTGAAAAATCTCACGTGAGATTAAGCGGATGGGGAGGGGTCGATCTCACGACATCTCACCAAGAGGAAGGGGGGTTGAAAACCCGCAAAAAATCGACTCACGTAATTTATGGCCATCCCCTAACTTAAACCATGTCTGGCTACTAATAAACGTAATCTAAATTGGTATGATTCAGAAAATAATTATCAACTGAAAGCCAAGCAGTAATTGTCAGAATTAGGTTTTATGCACAATTTAAATTATTTTAGTTAATTTCTACGGAAAAAGATTTTTTTTTACAAATTAATAGAGGCGTACTTATTATAAATTATATCCAACTCAGAGAAGATTGGATTCTACCAGCATGCAATCTACTTTTATGATATTAATATTACCGCATTCGTTTGGCTCATCAGAGCCATCGTTGCAATCTTTTTTCGAGTCACATTTCCATGCCAAAGGAATGCAACTGCCATCTCCACAAGTAAAATATCTCCGAGGACAGCTGGAATTGCTTCCTGTCAAAAAAGAGATTCAGTTAATAAAAGAGCTTTGAAATTGGCACCAATTACAGTCTAATAAATAAAACCATTGTTTCGAAATAGTACTTAACCCAAACACGTAATTATCATAATTTTATCTTCTTGTTATTATAAGCCGTAATTCATCGGATATAGCAAAGTTTGTAATTGGTATACGTGTATACAAAGTATTTTATTATTTTTTCGTGCAGTCATATATATTAATATTACTTTAATATTCACAGTTCATGAAGCTTCTAACATTGTAATTGACGAGATTTGCATATAAAAATACAAGCGAGTATGTTTACCTTTCAGTGGAGGCACATTATATCGTACGTTAACGCATAACAAAAGAGCGCTCCTGTGCTACCTGAAGAAGCAAGTCATTAGGAAATATTTGCTCTCCATGAATAATTATGATTGTAAAGAAAACAAACTCACATCGACTTTAGCATTACATTCATTATGTGTGTAGTAGCCCCTTCTCGTTTGTTATATACTATATTACCTTACCTTACCTATATTTAATTCATATTCTAAGGCAGACGGTAAAGATTTAAGTCGACATGAAACGTTTATGATAAAATCAAGTAACCATTTTCTGCAGTTAAGTTATTAAACTGTTGATCTAAAGATTATATAATTTCCCATGCTAATTGATTGTAGTTAACTAGCTGCTTGCACGAAATCATTTTTCTGCTTTGTTACCTATTCGCTAATCGAGTTCTATTTAATTACGACTACAAGCTGAACTGATTCAAAAGGTGAAAAAGTACAATGTTCATTGTATGTTTTTTTGTTGATGTTGCCAGAGTATTGATTAGCTTACAACTGAATCATGACAAAAATAAATTATGTTGTAGAAGAATGTCTTTAGATACATAATGTAAGTTCAATAAAATTAAATGTGCCGGAGTTCTTGAATTGATGATTAACCCATACAGACTTCAATTTATTATGGCCGAAGAAAGATGCACAAACGATACTTTAATACATTATAGAATGTTAATTAAAATCCTGATGTTTGAAAAAGGGTATTGTGCTTAAACGATACGGCACAGCTAAATATTTTAAAAATATACTAAACAAGCCAAATTTAAGTAACTATACACTACAAACAATCAATCAAAGAAACGTATTCTCAAACTTTTTCCGCCACCATAATTACTAGCTCTACAGGCCTCTTTAGCGTTGCTATTTATCTTTAGCAAAGATGAGGTCTATTAGAAGGTATAACATCTTGTGATTTTAGTCATGTCTGGCTTAACATCAAAGCCACGACATGGCGGAGTAGGAAGGGGGGGGGGGGGGCCTTTCTCCGAAACACCTTTTGTATGAAGAAAATTCAACATTTATAATATCACTAGCTGGGACCCGGTACGTCTCGCTACACCCATAAGCCAATAGATATGACGATCGAGATATGAATTTTACACGGATGAAGTGCCTCAAAGAACGGGTACATAGGTCTTAAGGCGGCCGCCATGGACCTAACGGTATATTGAGTATACTACATTGCTTATTGTATTCTACTTATCATATCTTTTCATTTGGTACCCATGTCAAAGGGGTTGTGAAGAAAGTGGTAATCCGCCCTCTTGAGACGGGCGCCATGGATCTCAAGGTATATAGAGTATACTTTATTGCTTCCTGCTTCCTTTCCTTCCTGTTTCCCAGGCCAGCGAAATAAGACTTGCCGGCCTCGTAATGAGGATGGAGTACACCCAAACGGATTATGGTATCAGAAATTTCGAGAAATAAAACAGTAGGTAGGCCCAAGAGGACAACAGAGGCTTACCATTCGAAACTGCAGACATGCTGCAAGGGACCATCAAGGATACAAGGGACCAAACAATGAACTCTTCACTTGTATTCTTAAATAAAAAGTCAATTTTTACGTAAAAATCTTTGATATTTTTCTTATAGCTCTTAAATGCTCCGTGCTTGTTTAATTAGGTAAGTTAACCTGTCGACAATTTTTATTGAAATTTTGCTCTACGCATCTACGTGCCTCATTTTAGTACCTGAGCTAAGTTCAATCTATGGTAATTAAATTCTTTTAGAAACATAGCCCATTTAGCCGCTCTCAGTGGAACATCTCCGTTTTCATTGCCGTGATGAGTGACAATCTTAAACCTCCTTCCAAGAATGTAAACTCTCCGCTTCTTTATGGCGTGTACTAGAACTTCTAGATCATAAGCAAAAAAGCGTTTTTCGGCTGAGTTTGCCTTACGACTCATGTATTGCACTGAATGCAATTGTAGATCGTTATTATTTCGTTGCAAGAGCAATAACTCCGAATTCTTTGCTTTTACCAATATTTCTTTTAATGCGGGATGCCATACTCCGTCGAAAGCCTTCAAACAAACTCTTGTTGATATTGCATATACGTTTACCATTTTTCGTTGAAATTTTACAAACAAACTGTTCTCTCCAAATCATGCAGACAATAATCAATAGAATGCTGAAAAAATATCTAGATTTAAACGATCATATACGATCATCATACACGACAGGCAGTACGGCTTTAGCCCAAAAAGGTCTTCTGGTGACCTTCTTGTCTGTCTGACCGAGCATCTCCACCAAAGCATCCATAGCTTCGGCAAGTCTTGTCTGGTTGCTCTAGATATCTGCAAGGCTTTTGATAGAGTTTGGTACTCAGCCTTTTTAACTGAACTCAAAGCTATTGGATTCGACTCACTTCTACGGAAGTGTATTGAGAGTTTCCTCTCCGGCCGTTCAATCAAGGTAGTATTGGATGCGTCAAATCCGAATCCCACTCGATCTCTGCGGGGGTCCCCCAGGGGTCAATTTTATCACCTGTCCTATTTATTATATTTCTTATTTTTATAAATGACCTACTTTCAATCCCCTCCAACCCACTTCTCAGCTTCGTCGACGTCAATATGCAGCGTTCCTCTTACGACTTCGATACAAGACGGACACGTGCCAGATCCTGTCTTGATGACTGTGAGCTAATGTCCAACTCTATTAATAAAGACATTAATCTCATTCTAGAGTAGGGAAGCAAGACTTGGTCGAATTTAACCCAACCAAATTCAAGTACTGTTTTATTTCAAAAATCAAGTTCAACACCTCTCCATCCGTGACAGTGGGTGAAACTGAACTAATGGTGAACCCATCCTTACACATCTTAGTCGTTACATTAACCAAAGACTTACAAAGGAATGCCCACATCTTCCAAATCACCAAACAAGCATCCCAGTGCTTGGGATTTCTTAAGAGATGCAGTTCCTCCTCCAGCCATCAGCTGTTATTTATAAATCCTACATTTGGCCTATTGTTGAATACAACTTCTCCGTTTGGGGCGACGCTTCGATAACCACCTTGGTATGGTTTGATAAGGTGCAAAAATGGGACCTTAAATTAATTGCTGGCGACACGGTTTGCTCCACCATCGAACCCTTGAGCCACCGTAGGAATGTAGCAGCACCGACAAAATTTTATCGCTACTATCATAAATTAAAGAAGCTTAGGTTAATGGTGCAAGCATCCACGAGCACTTGTTATTTTCCCCAACTCGAGCTGGAACCATCATTTTCAAAAACAAAAGAAAATTACTGAAATTTTTTAAGTTTTTTCCGTAATACTATTTCTAATTACTATTTCCGTCCGGCTAATCCACCATATTTGGCAAAATTACTAAAACAAATCAACGACAAACCGACAAACTCAGTGAGCTCCTAAAAACCTCTACAAATGTTAATCAAAATATTTCAAATTCCATTCTTAATTGCATAATAAACAACTATTTATATCAAAAAATCGTCGTAACTGTTTTTTAAAAAAAATATTAATACAAATGAATAATAAACTCCACTTAATGACAGCAACGCCATAAAGTGCGTCAAACTGAGTTGGGATTAATATAAACTATAAATTAGCATAATCGGTTTAGTTTTAACACTTTTAAATATCAAAGAAGAACACCTATCTCGGCGCAGGCAGATCTAGTAAATTTACTTTCGAACAGCTGCTTAGGCATAGCGCGCAGAGCTGAGTGGATTCAACTGTTGCCCTATAAAACTTGTTCCACTTATCAACATAATGCCGGGTTCACAATGTTAAAGTGCTAATTTTGCTATGTGCACAGTGTTGAAGTGAATTTTCGGACATAATTTAAAAAATGTCAATATCAGCTGTTACATTAAACAAATATTCACTAAAGAAATTGCCAACAGAATTCTCGATCTTTACTAAAACTTGATTTGACCGGACTTTACTTAATTTTAAAATCAAATTTACTTAATTTTTAAGTAAAGTCGATAAAATTTGGCGAGATTTTTGTTAACTGAATTTATCTCTTTCGGAAAAAATATGTAAGTGCTGCCATCTAATGAACCCGAATGAGAAAAAACTGAAAATTCGATTTTTATTAATTCAATTTTCACAAATTATGCACTCGCAAAGCTCTCAAATGACTTTTGCCGCAATAATTTTTTTATTTTTAAAATATTTTATGTTTTTCAATAGAAAATAAGTAACATAAATAACCTACTTTGGTACTATAATTCTTCTTGATCATTAGTGTGAGAACCAGATGTCACTTGCTTATTCCGAATTTCCGAAATTTGAGTGTTGAAGTTGAAGTAGAGCCAACTTTAACCGATGTTCTCAAATTTTGACTTGAGATGGAAATAGAGAATTAGGCAGTGGAATGAGCGGGACGAAACATAAATTAAATCCACTTTCTCATTGTGCACGAGGCATTATAATGCCCCTATATTGCCTACATAATACGAATCCAGTTGATGGCCGCCTCAGAATTTACGTTTGACCGCTTTATAGTCGCTGAAAAGAATCTGTTTTTTCGTTACTTCTGCTAAGAAAGGCACGCAAGCGCACGCATTATTCATTCATTCCCGGTGATGGAAGGCGTCATTTGCGCAATAAGAAAATGAACTGCAGCAATGGAATCATTTTAATTGAGATTTCCGGATAGAATCCGTATTTTTCGAATACCTAAGAAATTATCGTTGTCAGACATGGTTTCTACTCTTTGAATATTTGATACTTAATCGTTTCAGATATTAAGGATTATTGTTGTAGAAGCCCACATAGCATATTGAAATATTAAGTTGATGCCCACATCAGGTGACTCAAATTAGTGGATTAGGGAGTGTGGGTGATGCATTTCGTTTTTTAAGAAATTTGTCATTTATTGACTTGCATCATAAAGCGGGAGCTGCGCTACACAAAAACTACCACAAAATACCAGGTTCTCAAAGATTTGAGATTGTGCAGCAGTTTGAGCATTTTGTTTTTATTAAAAAAATCTTTTGTAAGTGAATTTTACTATTTTTTGCAGTGTTTTGCAGTGCTTAGAAGCAGACCCAGACTCAGTTAATAAAATATGGGAAATGATGTGCAAGGAGTTAAAAAAAACTTTGTGAACCATTTAATTGTTTTTCTAAACAAAAGATTATATATTTGTTAGATATCACTCGGGCATTCTATCAAGACCTAAGCTAATTGGTAAACTTGTTTATGACAAGTTTGCCCTTCTAATCGAGCAATATATGGTCTTAATTCCCGAACTGCTATGCGATATGGAGTTCGGCGACCAAATCGATGCTGTGTATATTAACTTCAGCAAGGCCTTTGATCGTGTGGACCATGATAATATAAATGTAACTCCGCCGTCGTCTGGTCCCAACTCCAGGGTGTGAAGGGAAAACGGTGGTCGACCTGCCGAATTGACCAGAATCGAATAAAACCGAAGAAACTAGACAAGAAATCGCATGAATACACGAACTAACTACTCACGAAATAATGCTACTGCATCCGGGGCAGCCGATGCGCCAGCTCTGGGGACCAGGGATGCTGATGAGAAGTGGGTTACTGACCGAGCACCCAAATTAGTCACACCGAAAATAGAAATTCAATTCGCCATGTGGAATGTACGAGCAGGACATCACGTCGGTCAAAAGGAAATCAAAGCAATAGAATTGTTGAAATGCAAAATATCAGTTGCTGCGCTATCGGAACTACAACTTAACGGATCCGGGAGATTGACGATCGTTCCGGCAGTAAACGACGAAACGATGACGCTTTACTTTTCCAGTAGTGAGAGAAGAGAGGCCGGCGTCGGCTTTATGATCGATCGAAAGGCTGCCAGCAACTTTATCGCATTCCAACCGATATCCGAGCGTTTGGCGGTTGTAGCCAACGGTGGAACGATCAACACCCGTTATGCGTTTATGCGCCAACCGAGACCAGCATCGACGCGAGCAAGGACGAGTTTTACGATCAGATGGGAAGGAACGAGGGCAAATTCAGACACGGAATTATTAACGACAACGGCTTACGCCTTTCGCATTGTCAAACAACTTGATCGTTGGCAACAGCATTTTCCGCCATCCACTCAAACACCAACTCACCTGGCGAAATCCATCGGCAAAGACTAGGTAATGTTACATACATTTTGCGAAAAATGAGTATGGCGCTGCCTTGTTTGAAGAAAAAATCTTGCACCACCAATACCTTACATTTCGCCTGATTTCTTATAAATGCTCATACCTCGTTTATCGTCTATTTTACCTCAAGTTCTCAACTGCTGCCTCACGGTACCACCTCGACTTGGAAGCCTTTTTTAATCATACCCATTCCCAAGTGCCCTTCTCACATCAGTCCCTACAAGTTTCAGCCTAACAGTATTCTTCTATTTCTGGCAAAGGTCCCTGAAAAGCTGACGGCTACTCAAATAATTGCATATTGTGAGCGTCTCAAACTTATAAATATTTGGTAATCGTTCGTAAACATCACAGACTTCTATCAAGACTACTTACGCGAAAACTGGCCCCGCAACATTTTGTTCTTTCTGTTCTTAAACTTTTGCAAAAAAAATTTAATTAACCGCTCTCAAATGGTTAAACTAGGTGGCTAAAGTTCCTCAAGTGTCCTACTACACGCTGGAGTCCCCAAGGCTCGATTCTTGAGCCTCTTTTATTCAGTATTTTTGTTAACAATATTCCCTTATTAGTAAAATATTCTAAGAGTCATATACTCATATGTAAATGGTTATCGTGATTAACAAATGGTAGAAGATCGGTCGAGTGGGTGCAACATAGATTCATAACCAAATTCTATTTTTAGGATGTATTTTAAAAAAATGTATCACCTTTTTTTAACTAGAAAGAATTTATATCCATTAAAGCTAATTGAATTTATGTTGTTACATATATTTCGGAATTAGAAGATTTAATACAAAAACAAAATATAGTTAAATTTATAAAATCCCAAAGTAAAAATGCTAGATTATTCGGAGTAATGAAAAACATTTTCCCAAGGAGCGTATTAGAAGTAAGCTAGAAGTTGCACGAAGCAAAGGCCGACCAAGGATACGATGGAAAGTTAATATGTCAGAAGCTATAGAGATGAAGAGAATACAGAAATGAAAAGAATAAGCGAAGCAGATCCGATTGGTTCAGAATGGGCTGCAGAGTTATAAAATTGAACGGATCAAATTAAAATACAACTTCAATTTTTTAGCGGAGAACAGCCTATTGTATGATTTCCTTGTAACTGTTTGCCCTTCCTATCCAGCCCCAGCATCACCCCAACATAGGCGTTCATGTTGTTGTTGTTCTTGTTGCTGCCATTTTCTTTGTTGATAATATGTCTACAGCTGTAGCCATTGCTGCCTCTATGTGCGTCGGGTTTGATATGAGGTGGCAATTAATGGTGGATTTGGTTGATGCTAATGTTGACCATATGATGGATATCCCCTGTAAGTTGGTTGGGCGATTCCTGGATGACTTGGAATATCTCTTGAAATGATGGCATGTGCGGCAGCAAATGATGTGGAGGGGATGATGCTGCGACCTAGTAGGCAGTTGGAGTATCATTTTGACCAAATGTTGCAACAAAGAATGTTTTTTTGATGGTAACAATTCTATTGCTGTTGTAATATTTTTATCTAATCGTAAAGTTGTAAATGAAAATATTTTATGTAACACATATGTATGACATAAATACACACGAAACAAAATATACGACGAATAGAACAAAATAAAGACTATTGACAAATTGCGTAGATGTTGATGAGGCAAGTAACAGCCGGAATTTTAAGTTTTATAGTACTGCAGTTGTATCTCGTACATCTTAGATGGGAGTATTCTGACTGATACCATATTCATGAAAATAGGTTATAGGGTTACATAAATACATGGTGGTATGTAAAACTCCTGAAAAAAATCGAATGGCTAAACCTTTACGATGAAGTTATATTCTGAAAATTTTAATAATATATAAACATGGCGCGCATTTGAAATACACTCACTTAAAAATATGTTGCAATGTTTTGGAAATTAAATTCTTTGTCTTTAACTTATCACACAAATATTGGGCGCAGGATGACTGGGATAATGTAGTTTTTAGTAGTGTAGGACAAATGATTTAATTTCCAAAACATTGCAACACATTTTTGAGTCAGTGTATATTTTTGGTGGGCTTGGAAACACTGTCGGAAAATTATCCGACAGCTTTGAGGTGAGTTCAGGAGTACGACAAGGATGCATACCTTCGCCATTACTATTTCAACTAGTAATAAATGACATTCTTGTCGGCGCTCTAGATAGTCAAACAGACGGCATACATTGGGGTTTGCTAGACTGCATTATGGATCTTAACTACGCTGATGATATCTGTTTGCTGGCCCACAGACATCAAGCCCTCATGTTAAACAATTTGGCAACAGAAAGTAGTTCAGCAGGCTTAATAGACTAAGTGCCCACGAACAAAAAACATATTCATACATACTCTCTTTAAGCTTTTTGTATTGATTAAGGACACCTAGTCTACCAACTTTAAACCAACGAAAATATTTGAAACCGCGGCTTTTTTCCTCCACGTTGCTCCAAAATCGACCTTTTTATGGTGCCCAAAAAATTTATAGATACCTTTTTTACCAATCATAGTCGCATGAGATGGTGATGATACGCGCGAAACTCGTCCGACAAAAATTTTGGACCCTAGAGAGTGTCTACCACCCCAAACCTGCTAAATCATGAGCTTCCAAAAATTTATTAATAACCAGCTGATTTTTTCAGGATCGTTTAAGAAAAATATGTGGAATTACATGGTGTATGTGTCCGACAAAATGTTTTTGCTGATTTCGCCGTCCGTCGAGTCAAAGTCGTCTATTTTATGAAGGGAAAAAATTTATCACCTCTTTTTTTTATTTTTTATTTGATTTTATAATAGAAAAACCAACATTCCATATACATACGTTGTCCGACAAAAAAACATGTCTTTAACGTGAAAAAAAGGAACCAAAATTATACATAACCAGCTGATTTTTTCCACACTGCTTCATAAAAATATGTATAAGTATAATGCACTTTTCCACGAGGTGTATTATGCAGTCAGCGTCAAATGTATCGCAACACCTAAGGAGTCTACTTCACGCGTCATCCATCCCTTCATCAATTCCATCAATCGTAATTGATGGAAATCAAAATATTCAGATTTATTACATCAGTCATCAGCTTAGACGTTAGGTCATATTAGAGACTGTGGCAAAACTGGCAGCACTTGCCGTCTGATGAACGCCTTGAATATCGCCGTCATGTAAAAACTGAAAATAGTGCTTAGGGCCTGTGCGAATACTGGCTAAATTGCGGCTAAACTAAATTATTGGAAAGGTCGGTATTGCAGTGCGATTTAGTCTTTTCACGAGGAAGCTAAAGTTGACAGTTACTGACTAAATTTTGTTTCAATGGTATTTATGTTTATAAGTAGAACTCCGAAAAAGCAATATTAATGTTTGTTAGTGTTTTTTGTGTTAAAAATTACTTCAACACTGTGCAACCTGTACTGTGAACATAAAGACAGTATGCGAGGGGATAATCTAACTAGGATTTAGTAGAAGACATTGGAAACAGATACCGATTTCAACGGACCACATTATAATGTCAATGTTATAAAAATTTTGTTTTTTTTGTCGGACTATGGAGTAGCCAGTAACTTTTGGCACATAATACCGTTTTTGTCCGACGGTTATCTATAAATTTTGTCCCTTCATAAAATAGACGACTTTGACTCGTCGGACGGCGAAATCGGCAAAAACATTTTGTCGGACACATATACCATGTAATTCCACATATTTTTCTTAAACGATCCTGAAAAAATCAGCTGGTTATTAATAAATTTTTGGAAGCCCATAATTTAGCAGGTTTGGGGTGGTAGACACCCTCTAGGGTCCAACATTTTTGTCGGGCGAGTTTCGCGCGTATCATCACCATTTCATGCGACTATGATTGGTAAAAAAAAGGTATCTAAAAATTTTTTTGGGCACCATAGAAAGGTCGATTTTGGAGCAACGTGGAGGAAAAAAGCCGCGGTTTCAAATATTTTCGTTGGTTTAAAGTTGGTAGACTAGGTGTCCTTAATCCATACAAAAAGTTTAAAGAGAATATGAATGAATATTTTTTTTGTTCGTGGGCACTTAGTCTATAAGGCTAAATCCGACTAAAACAAAAGAAATGCGGATAAATGCAAACACCATTGAACGGACAGCGCTGAATAACTGTGACATGGAACTGGTAGATAAATTCTGCTACCTCGGTAGCATTATTACCGAAAATAGTGGGGCAGAAGAAAACGTCAGTTCGTCAGAATTGGAATGGCCTCACCTTACAACGCGAAAACGGAAATCTAGCCAAAGAGGCCCTTGACTGGAATCCACAAGGATTCCGTTGAGCCGGAGGACCTAGAAGAACGTGGAGAAGAAACCTATTAGCAGAGGCCGCAACAACTGGGAGATTCTGGTCAGAGCTGAGAGGTGTCGCCCAAAACAGAGTCTGCTGGAGAGCACCTGTTTTAGCCCTATGTGCCATGAGGGATTAAAGGAGCATAAGTAAGTAAGTAAGGTTATTGTAGCTGTCGGCTCTGCAGAGCAACTCGCGAACCTGCAACGGTCATGAATATGATTGTCTAGAACCAGAGTGGGCAACCCTTTTATATCCTGGGCTAAAATAACATTTACGATTATTCCAAGGGCCGTAGTAGTCAATTGACACTTTTGATGATCTGTAATTTTTATCGAGTTGAGCTGGACTTACATGAGGCAGTACATTTGTTCCTTAAACTGGATTCATTGTTGTGGATAACTCACAAATTTCATAGAAAGAGAATCAGCGTACTACTAGTGTATCGAGATTAATGAGGCGAGGGGTGATTGTAAATAAGACCTGAAGAGACGCGGAAACAAAATTTCCAACTTCAAATTAGGGGAGGTGAGATTGTACTCTGAAGCAGTTTAATGGATATCAGGATGAAACTAGCTCTTCATTGGTTTTTATTTTGCTAATTTACCTTTAATTTGCTTGTTTTTATGGCCTCATTCAACATTGTACTGGCTTAAAAAGCGGCACCACTTACAAACTCATTTTATAATCGTGTTCTATCCAACACCAAATTTTAAGTTTGTATGTGAGGTAAAAGATGATTTAATGGGGTAAACCACACTATCCATCCATCTATTACACTAAATATTTATTTCTCTGTCTCTTTTCCAGGTAACCATTGAGATATATAAACATAGCTAGCTGTACAATAAACTCAAATGAGAGGCATTTTAAGGTAATGGATGGGTGCATCTGACAAATTTTCTGAGGCAAAGTATAAAACCAGTTTGTGTATGGAGATAATAAAAGAAATGATGCATAGTTACCCCAATAAATGTTAGTTTTAACATTAGCACTACATTGTGAACATACATGTTGTTATTTGCGTTTCATATTCAAATCAAGTTAGATGAATTACATCGAAACATATTTATTTATAATTTCTTCTACAGAACTCACGGGCCTGGATAGAAACCTAGGACGGAGGTTGCCCACCGTTGGCCTACAATATGAGTCACATACCAGTGAAATTTACACTAATTCATTTTTAGTGAGAACTTTCCACTGGTTCAATCAGCAAACAGACTCGAATTAACTGGTTTTCCAGTGAAAATATTGTTTACTGATTGAACCAATAAAATTTTCACTGGTTCATTTTTCGAGAGTAGAATAAATGAATTAAGCCGCTCTTCTGCTCCTTTTTCATCACAAAATTAAAAACTTTAATTGTTATGCTCAAAATGGATATGGCTGAGCTTTTGGTTCAAGCTCATACACTTAGGCCAAAAGGGGAGGAGGCCCTCGAGTAAATGTCAATGCACCTAATGTTTGAACTCTAAAGGGGAGTTTACATCCCAGACTCAAAGTGGAAGATCAAGTACTGTACAAAATACAAGCGCAAAGTTTCGTCGAAAGCTCGAAACTTTCATCAGCATCGAGGAACAACTCGCTGAAGTGTTATGCCTCCTGAAACGAGTTGAATCTCATCAACCAACCGATGACATGCGCTTTTGGTGGAGCGGGGAAGGGTTAAGGAAGGCTATGACAGAAGAAATCAGAAATGTAAAGAGGGAAGCAGAAACAAGGAAAGCTATGTAGGTGGGAAAGTGGAAAAGGCGAAGGACCGTGGGGCTGGCCGGGATTCGAACCAAATTAAGATCCCTCTAATGCTTTTTCGATTGTTGCATTGTGTGCTGTTTGCAGTGGAGTTTAAAGGTGGCCCAAGGCATACCAACTCTTTCCTTTTCTGGAAGGAGAGTAGTGGTCGTGCCTTTCCTAGCCATTTCGCCAGCTTTTCAATTTCTCTCTATATTTCGGTGACCGGGCTCATACGAGGAGAGTTCTGTTGCGCCACGTCGTTAAGAGATCTGCGACATTCAGAGGTAGTTCCAGAGCTGTTTGTGCAAGAACGCAGGGCTTTCAGAGCCTGACTATCTGAGAATATGTAGACAGTCCGGTCCCTATCACCTTGCTGGTTGATTTGCAGAACATCGAGTAGTCGGAAGGAGACTTTAATCCCAAGCTCTGAGAAAAATACTCCTCCTCCTCCGGGTGGCAATCCAGCTTGAGAGGGTTTGTAAGGCTATGATCGCTACAACTGGTTGATAGTTACGACCTATAGAAGTGGGGAAAGTACACCTCCTTGTGGAGTGCCTCTATTTACGGCCTTGCGAACGATGCCACGATCCCATGTTCCGTCAAGGCCAGGGTAATAGTGTCCGGCAATACATTCTTAAACGCTCCCTCTATGTCAATAAATGCTACTAATGTATTCTCCTTGACCTCGAGGGATTTTTCAATGGTTGAAACCAATGAGTGAAGAGCAGTACCAGTAGATTTGCCTTTTTTATAGGCGTGTTGTGCGCCAGAGAGTTTCGAGGTTAGTATGGTCTGCCTCAGATATATTTCGATTAGCCTTTCTAGAATGTTTAAAAGAAAGGATGGTAGACTGGTTGGCCTGAAGGGTGTTGAGTGGGAGGTTTTTCCACTAGAGGGAATGCAGTTATTTTGAAGACACCCAGTAAACATGGGGTGCGCTGCAGTTGTGCCGGCACTATGCCGTCAGGGCCTTGTGATTTATAGGGCTGGAAGGTGTACACAGCCCATTTAATTTTTGCTCTACTTATGATAGATTTGATTAGCTGTGTTGAGGCTAAAGGGTTTATCGTGATAGCTGCCTCAACCGTAGTGCTACTCGGGTAGTGGGTTTCCATAAGTAGTTCCAGGGATTCTCTGCTTGAGTCAGTCCAATAGCCGTTTTCTTTGCATAAATAACTAACATTGTTGGCGCAGCTTTGAGGTTCTCGGTGTGGACTCTATATTGCTGCAAAAGGCAGCCCAGGAGGTACGTTTGGCATTCCCTACTGCCATTTTATATCTATTCAGCTTCGACTTATTTAAGTGTTTTGCAATAGTTATTTCATCTTTTTGATTTTTTTTATAGAATTTTTTTTATTGGGGCATTTTTTATTGCTTTTTAACGTTTTAAGAAAATACTAAAACATTTTTTTAAATAATAATAGCCCTACTTAATTTTCTAAACAATTTAAAAAAATAATTACAAATTTTTTACTAGAAAAACATGATATTGTTTGCGTGTGCATACTTATAAAAAATCTAGAAACAAAGAATATATTTAAAAATTTCTAAAGAAGATTTTACAATGTGCAAAGAATTTTTTCTTAAAAAATCGAAAGATAACCTCGAGCCGACCTCCACTGGGTGCAATTTCATGATCTTATATGGCACATTAAATAAGAATCTAAATTTATTTAATAATCGTATCTAGGTATCACTTGGTATAATTGATAAAGTAGTTTATAAGTCAGCACTGTTTTGTAATAGCTTTGTAGCTGAGATATTTGTTGTTTGCCAGTTTATCTGATTAAATTATTACTTTGAATAAGTCAATAAACATTCCATACACAATTAGGCAGTTGAAATTTAATTCTTATATTAATTGCACCCTTTACTTGTGATCCATAAAATTTTTAAATGTATTTTGAAGTATAAGATTAACATAATTATGAATAAAAATCAAACATTAATCAACTTAATTGGAAATTAGTAAGTGAGGAGGTACGTAAACAAAAAATCCACATTGATAAAATAAAAACGGTTAAGGTCAAGAGTTTAACAAGGGTAGAGAGATAGTATGCATTATAATACAACAAACAGACACAGTTTTTTTATACTCTAGAGGCAAAATCAGAATGATTTCAAGTATAAAATTGCCACCAGAACGGACGGAAAATTATTCGTTTTGATAGATTTATTGAATTTATATGACAAAACATTGTTTTTTACACCCTTTGTCAATCAACATTAATTGCCGGGTCCTTCGCTGTTACTTTAAAAAAATTAAATTATCACACAGATTTTCGATTGTTCATTTCTCATTTATGTAATAAATTAAAAAAAATCATCTGAAAAGGAACAATTTTACTGATGATCAAATTGAAATTGCCCGATTTATATCAGCTGAATGATGATTGATGACATTGTTAGCAATGGAAATCGTAATCACTTCAAAGTTATTAATGATTTCCAATTTCTTATCGGCACAGACGTGACCACCCAATAATGCAATAAACTGAACATATGATACTATTTTCCAGAGAAATTTACAGTATGTTACATGCGTATCGTCGGAACACAAAAAAGAATGCGGTTTATGCCAATTACGCAATTATACAATTGAGATTTTTTGTGGGTAATTTTGAGACGCTATCAGAAAGAAACAGTTTCAATAAGTCATATTGATTTGTGTGGTTAAAGAAGAGTATGCCATCCTCATTAATTTTCAGCTGATATATATTTTAGCCAAGTTTTTTTTTTGTGGAAAGCCCAAATTAATGATTCATCCTTTGTACTACAAGTCTGTCTTGTGCAAAGTGTAGTAGTAAGCTTAGTTTTCAGGATAGAAGGGAGTAGGAATAGTAAGGGAGCTCCTCGAGTAAATGTCGGTCCTCCTTAGGTTTGAAGTCTAAGGTAAGGTAACAGATCGTCCAATAATTACGTGAGGCGTTTAGGAGGGGGAGAGGGTCGAGCCGAATCTCACCCAATCTCATGTAGGGGAGAGAGGGGGCTCGGCAAATATCACGTAATTATTTTTTTTTTAAAGAAACAGTGTAAAAATGCGAGAAAACTGGGTTAAATTAAATAAAACATGCTTCTCCACTAAAGACCCCCTTTCACTTACAGGCCGCCAGTACGCAGTGGCTTTTTGGACCAGGTCGGCCGGCACGACTAAATTTGACCCAGTCTAACTGAGGGATGATACTTAAAGTATCCGCCTGAAAAAGACAGCTTAGCATAGCAGGTTAGTAATTCAAGTGCAATGTTCATGACCTCAACGAAAACTTCAAGGCGGCTCCAGACTCATGCCGTGAACATCCGCGAACAAGCGCGAATGCGAGTGTGGATGGTTTTCGCGCCTTGCTTTCCATTCCGAGTGGACTGGACTAAGAATTTCCTCTCTGGTCGTTCAATCAAGATGATATTCAATGTCATCAAATCTAAACCCCACACCATTTCCGCCCCGATCCCTAAAAAACAAAGTAGTGTCTAATCTCAAATAAAACGTGCAGCCAACATTCTTCGGGGTAGTGGACGGTGTGAATCTAATTTCTGATCAATTTCTTACAAACTTAGGCATAACTTAATGATGATGTGCAATAGATTGATCACATTTTCTAAATCGCCCAACAAGCATCGCAAAGCATGGGATTTCAGAGATACCCTGGCTAAATTCTACAAGTTTGATTTTTGACCCGTCTTAAATATAAGTCGTTTATCTGCGCAGGTACCTCAAAATCCAATTTAACATGGCTGGATAAGGTGCAAAATCGCTCCATCAAACTCATCGGTGATGACATGCTTGCGCCAACATGGACTCATTAAGCCACCGCAGGAATGTATCAGCCTTTTCCTAAGTTTATCGCTATTACCATAGCGACTGTTCCACTGAAAGTTGGCATGGTATGGTAATGTTATTTCCGCAGAACAAGACTATTCATCTCGGCTTATGCGCTGAAGACCTCCTATTCGCGCATACGGTCTATAAGTACATTTAAAAATAACTAACAGTTAACGCTTACTGTCTTAAACGACATGACCAGGGTAGTATTGGTAACCCTGCTACGTATTGGTTATTGCTAAGCTTGAATATCAAACAAATGAATTATGAATTTGCAATATTGTACTTGGAGCGCAATTAGGAGCAAATTGTGCTTGAAAATTATAGTTGTTAATAACTTGGTTAAATACCTTAGCACGGAATAAGCTCTCACATCATCATATACCGAATAAAATCATAAACGTCCTAAACACCTAATAACAACATTCATTTCCTAAAATATTCAACGGTTTCTTTATTTTATAACAAACAAAAGAATAGACCCTAAGTATGTATTAGGCCGGTATATGGTACATTTACTGTAAGTGCCTCTTTAGACGGTGCGCTCCAGGGCATGTGCCTCACAAACTTGTATTTTTATTAACGATATTCTAAGATTCATATCCATACAGACGATGTGCACTGCATGAATATGAATCTTAGAGTATCGTTAATAAAAATACTGAATAAAAGTGGACCAAGAATGGAGCCTTGGGGGACTTCCCAAGGCTGCGCCAAGAGATGATGTGCATGTGTGTGTACGTAGAAGCTTACGTTGACTTGAAGAACATATGTATGTGTAGAAGTTGACTTGCGTCATGAACCCTACTGGTAGACATCGACGTAGACGTTTGTTTGTTTCGAAATCCCAGTGTATTTTTATCTCTCTCACTCTGCTACTGTTCGTCCTGACATTTCTACTATCGCGTTGAAATCAGTGCCTCTTGTTTGCCTTAATAAATCAAGAAATCTTTGGGTGGTACTGAATAGCAGCATGGCCTGCTGCGATCACATTAGTTGCATTGTTAGTGAGTGCGTTCAGTTAGTAGCACAATGTAACATTATGTGACTAATGTAACACAAAGTCGTTCAGTTAAGGTTCTATGTAAAACTTTTTTGACGTTTGTAGCACAAAAATTCGTTCAGTTAACGACGATGTTATATCGTTTATGTAACATAAACCGATGAAGCTATTTTGCATCTTCGAACGTTGCATAGTGACAGTTGAAAGTTGGTCATAGTGAATTCGACATTTGTGGCATAAACCAACACATATCGTTCAGTTAAGTTTCGTTACACAATGCAACATTCTAGCCTTCTCTTTTCTTTTGCCATATTTTTCATTATGTTACATTATGCCACTAACTGAACGCAGCCAGTGAAACATAGGGACTTCTGTCTAAACTTCATTATCATTGTTGCTTAAAGCCTAACTACTATCTCTTCTAATGCATGGCCTTTCCACCTTCTTCTTGCGCCCATAAACTTGAAGTAGAGTTTAATGATTGTGTACGTTTTGTTTATAAGTTACGCCGTTTTGACCACATTTCACCCTACTCGAACTCTGCTCTCTAAGTGACTAATGTCAGTAACATTCTTGTAACTCCAATAACAGACTGATATAATTTAGACAAATTTCTGCTTCTAGGCAAGAGACTATGGCGAAGAAATTAATGTAGACCGGGTAGAATACCCTGGTTACGAACCAGCCATTTGAGATCGTAAATATTGATATGACTCATGACAATATGGCAATCTTCTTTTGAAGCTTCAATAAAGTTTACTCGATTGGTCTATTTCAAGCCTTGAACATTTTGCTTGATATAACTACATAGATATTTTTAGAAACTACTGCCAAATTTCCCGAATAAAAGATATGATATTAGCCAATCCTATAAAAGCACGACGAGACGACACAAATGGCTGCTTAATACGCCTTACGTAATAAATGAACGCCCTGAAGGAAGCATTCAGCAACGAAGGAAATAATAACAGTGACTTTTATTGCCAAGATATTGACGAATTGCAACAAAAAGTCAGCCAGAATTGATAAATCGATACTATACTACCATTTGGAACAATAATACTAAAACTTATTGAGGAAACGGGCCTTAGGAAATAAATGAAATTATGACACAGGTTGTACCCTGAGTCTAGTTATTCTCTCAAGAGATTTGTAACGTATTAAAGTTTGGATGCTTGCAAAAGAATATGAATTATTGAAAGAACTTTTAATATTTTATAGTATAAATTCTGGAATTTTCGCTGGCTGCAAACAAAGGAATAATATAATGGTTACATCCGAACAAAAATTATAATAGTATTACTACAAACACATTCAACTTAAACAAAATTCGATATTTTGCATAGAAATTGACCCCTTGCAAAACATCAAAGCTGTATTGAAAGCGAAAAGTGCCTTAATTAACATAAAAATTGTAAATCTTATATTTCTAATTTTAGATATTTCTACAAGGGTGGTAGAACTTTAAGTAGAATTTTGCTTTAACACAACCCCTTACGGTATTTTAATCCCTGAAAGTACTTACAATACGAAAAAAAATGAGTGAAAGGCTATTTCATTCGTCAAAAGGAAAACCATGAATATTGAGAGATTTTTTTACAGCATTGCAGTTACATCCTTGAATTATATTTCTGGGGAAAAGTTGAGAGCTTTCCAGAGGAAGTTCATTGACGTTCTCATGCAGAAATTAAAAATCGATACATAAAAACAAGAAGTGCTTGTTGCAGCCGTTACGACTCGTTTGGTTTTCAAAAGTTCAACCCCTCACTACAGGGCTAAGGCAGAATGCAAGACTGAAGCGCAGGTTATGCAAACATTCATCTACCTAATTCAAAGGAAATTTTTGATGTGAAGCAAATTAACTAAAAAAAGGGAAATGCTGGAAAACTGCTCGTACGCTGTAATAGTCAAGGGTAGGCAAACATTTTTTTATTTAAATTCTGTCTGGTCGACGATGAAGAAACATTGGTACACTATTTGTAGTATTGAAATTTTATTATCTGTAAGCAGAGTGAATTATTTACAAATGTACTTTTTCGCCTTATTTGTTATGTCTAAGGTGTCTGAAATAAGCCCAAGGAAACCTTAAAGGCAAATCAAAGACGATTACGTTTTTAGAGATAATATGGTAGCGTAAAGCTAAAAAGTTTTATTCAATTAGTTAAACACTTTTTTTCGGTTCATATTTTTTAATACTGTTTTATCTGAGGTCACATTTACATGTAACAAAAGTAAACCTTTATATTTTAACACATACGCTTAGATTATTGTATCTTAATGTATAGTGCAGGCGCTGGAGGTACTGGAGTGTGCAAAATAAGAGGACCGCATTCCGTCAACAGATTTCAGTTGAGAATATGTAGCTCAAATAAGAATAATACGGATGTTGCCGGTCCATTTTTAACCCCTCCTTTTTATTACCACCTCTATGATTCCCGGGGCCCGCTATTTGACGATGGATTTTGATGAAGCACCACAAAATAAGACGAACATATGAAATAAAATTTGTCGATATCACCCTTAGTTTTCCCGATATTGACACTTGAAGTGTACGTTGAAATCGTAACGGTTTAGGCGGTAGGGCCTTTTTTGGTCGAGGGTACATATTACCCTGTAATTTTGTAACCCTACTAGATCTTGAATAAGGCGGCAATGTACGCAGAATACGTCCGCCTATCTAAAAGGGTAAAAGTCAAGGCTCCAACCCACCAACTAGCAGAGTTACATATAATGCTAGGTTTCCACTTGCCATTTTGAAATTGACAAATGGCCTATTCTGACGTCATTTTGAAAATTCTAAAGTGGAAATAGCGAAAAACTGCCTATAATTGAAGTAACCAACAGCACTAATCATTTAAATTCTTGGTAAGTCATTGACAAATGCTGTTGGTCAATTCATTTAAAGGCAGTTTTTCGCTATTTCCACTTTAGAATTTTCTAAATGACGTCAGAATAGGCCATTTGTCAATTTCAAAATGGCAAGTGGAAACCTAGCATAAGTCGCCAAAGTCGAAGCTTTTGCAACCATTTCTAGTTCGCTACCTAGAATGGTTCAATATCCCGCCATAGTTACGAGTCCCGCAAAAATTTCGTTCCCGCTACCGCGGTTTCGCGTTGGTCTGTGAAGGTCTTTAGGGAATCCAATCCCGCGAACGCGGGGTCATGCAAATGCGCTATACCGCACTATTTTTGCGGGACCTTCGGGATCCGCGGGATTTGGGCAGTTGGATCACCTGTTATAAGATCGAGACGGATATATTTATAAAAATATACTACGTTTCCATCTGTTTGAACGCTCGAAAGCTTGAAGATTTCAAGAGCTCTAGCGCAAATATGCTCTGCCTATTGAAGCTGCATACTAGCTTGAAATGAACTTGAGTTCTTCAGCTGTGATTAGAAGTTACTATTATATTTCTTTCTTTTATCGGCTTTTATTTCTTTATTAATAATTTTTGTCTCCTCATATTTCCACAAATTGCTTTTAGACATAGCCTAACTTTCACAATTTCGAGCACTTAAACGTTCAAGCTCGATTTAATGACAAGCACTCGAGCCGATCACAAAAATCTTTTTGATCGACTCCAGTCGAGCTGTTTGCGTTTACATTTGTACTTGAAGTACGCTCCAAGTAAGTTTCAAGCTGTCATGGAAACTCACGATTTGCATACGCAACTGTTTCGTGATCTTGCCCGTGTACGGAAGTGGAAATCCATTCGCGGGTCGGCAGAAACGAGACCAATTTGAAACTAGTTGAACTACTCGCGAGCGACTATTCTTGCCGGTCGGAAGCGATTTGAGTTGCTTAGTTGAATTTCATCTGAACTCCTTGACAGGCCACAACCTCGTAACTAAAAACTATGTGGGCACAGAACCCTGATTGATCCAAAATTAGTTGTGCTCGTGTTTGGACAAAGGTTTAATTTTGATTGCAAGCTGTTTGTGTGCGTCTTTATTGTGAAACCAGTTTGAAATTGGGGTTGCAAATCTGTCGACTCGTCTGCAGGGCCTTGCACTCCGCAAAATATTTAAATTCGTTAGTTGAAGATATCTGCCTACTAAGCAATACAGCAATAGCACAATATCGTCTAAGTATATTTACGTATATCTGAACGTGACCAATTACTGTGTTTCCGTGCAGAATTTAACCTGGGTTAACTCAAAATAAGCGCCTGGGTTAACTCAAAATAAGGTTGAGTAAGGTTTCGGTAAATCTAAGAAAACTCCACGAAACAAGCTCGATTAAGCTGAGTTTTGCATATGTGTTTTTAAGTCTGTTTACTGCACATTTACCAACGGAGACACGATGCAAAATTATTCATCTGTCACTTCAACCCAAAATTGCCATGAAAACAGCATCGGGTTAACTTGCGGGAAAAGCTTTCTGTAAACCAACGAATACTCTACCCTGATTCATACAAACAAAGTAAACGTCAAGTTACCTACCCATACGACAGGGGATTCCCCACGTTCATATGATCGTACGGGGATTACCCTAGCTGTTAATTGTATTGTATATCAAACGAACTACTAACTCAGTCAAACAAAGTATTCATGCAAATTCTAAACTGTGGTAGAATTGATTCCGCTGGAATTTTCTTACATCGCATTAACTCTACTGTAACGGTGAGTAATTTCGAGACTAAAATGTATGCTACTATGTAAGAAAATTCCAGCAGAATCGATTCCGGTGTAGTTCAGAATTGGCCTGAATACTACTAGTCCAATCAATCTACGGAAATTCTCCAGACAATTGAAGGCAGGAAAAAAATATGGGCGTGTAGAACACTTAATTTGAAGAATGATAGCGTTTTTTTTACGGAACTGCATTGGCGAACTTAACCTAAAAAATTCGCAAAAGTCAAAAAACCGGGTTTTCGCCAATAAAACAAAAGGTTGAGCTCGGATCCGAAAAAGTTAAATTAGAAAGTTATAGGTATTAAAATTATCTTTTAATTGATGTGGTACAAAATATTGGTTAGTGTCTTATACATGGAGAAAAATGCTAAAAACAGCTAAAAATCGCTTCTTTTTCATTTATTTTTTTCTTTTTATTGATGCGACCTAGAAACTTTTTATTTGGTAAAAATGTTGCTTTTGGCAATCTGAAAACTCATTATTTTTTTTGGCTCTAAATTTTGCAAAATATGGGAGAAATTTCGATGTATGTAAAAAAAGCGTTTTCGTAAAATCCTTCGTCTACAGCTCCTCGCCCTCGTAGGACATTTTTTCGAAGCTCTTTTTCTTCGTTAAGAGTTGGACTATCATGCACTATAAGTTAAAATTGGAGTTTTTCAATTTTATGTACAAAAAACTCCACCGCAAAAAAGACAAGTTTTTTTGCCGCAAAAAAGACAAGTTTTTGTACTGCAAGTTTTTTATTTCATTATTTTTCGACTCTGAACTACTACATATTTAATAAAAGTTTATATTCTTTTTAGAAAATAAATAGGTAATTTGGTCATACATTATGTAAATGTATATTGAATCTAATATCTCACACTTTTATAGGAATAATTTGTTTTTGGTTGGAGTTTTTTGTACATAAAATTGAAAAACTCCAATTTTAACTTATAGTGCATGATAGTCCAACTCTTAACGAAGAAAAAGAGCTTCGAAAAAATGTCCTACAAGGTCGAGGAGCTGTAGACGAAGGATTTTACGAAAACGCTTTTTTTTACATAAATCGAAATTTCTCCCATATTTTGCAAAATTTCGATCCAAAAAAAATAATGAGTTTTCAGATTGCCAAAAGCAACATTTTTACCAAATAAAAAGTTTCTAGGTCGCATCAATAAAAAGAAAAAAATAAGTGAAAAAGAAGCGATTTTTAGCTGTTTTTAGCATTTTTCTCCATGTATAAGACACTAACCAATATTTTGTACCACATCAATTAAAAGATAATTTTAATACCTATAACTTTCTAATTTAACTTTTTCGGATCCGAGCTCAACCTTTTGTTTTATTGGCGAAAACCCGGTTTTTTGACTTTTGCGAATTTTTTAGGTTAAGTTCGCCAATGCAGTTCCGTAAAAAAAAATGCTATCATTCTTCAAATTAAGTGTTCTACACGCCCATATTTTTTTTCCTGCCTTCAATTGTTTGGAAATTAACATGGTGATTCCGTAGATTGATTGGACTATACGTTTGTTACGGATCTCAGATCTCATTTAATACTTCATAAATTCTCTAACATAGCTACTTGGAGCAAATTTTATGATTTTTTGCAGTCTCGCAAATCCCGCGGATTGTTGACCTCGATCCGCAGACTTTCGGGATTGAGATTTTGATGCAGGATTGAATTCCCTAATCCTAATAGTGTTTCAAACATAATTTTGAGAAGAGCGTACATGGTCATTTTTTCGTGCACAATGATGCGCGAACCAAGCTTGATATCGCCTTTGTTGAGGTGACGGTCGAAGCGTATTAACACTTTGTTGACCGGTGACGAGTTAACTTGTCTTGTCATGCGCAAACGTTGTTGACCGATGACGAGTTAACTCGTCATTGCACTTGCATTATCTATCTATTTCAATTTACGAAACCTATGGCTTTATAGAATATCTCCAAAGCTTTGCGCATTGTGTTTAGTCATGTCGGCTAATCATGTATTAGATTATCTTGAAAATTAGGTTTTTACGACAATTTTAGAAATTTAAAAATTTGAATCATGGCGAAACGAAACGGCGAAGAAGGTTTCAATGAATGACGGATACTTTATCTGATTGTCCGATTTGTCTATTTGTTATTCACCCCCGGAAGCAATATTCAACACCACCTCCATGCTCAGCATCCTGGAAAACGGAGGGAGGTAATCTGATTGCGGCTCAACATATTTACAGGTTAGTCCGACTCGCACATGCTACTACTTCCATCTTCAATTACAAAATAATAGTTGGTGACATGACATAGTTTCTGTATAAAATTGCCGGTCAACAAAGTTTTAATGAAAATATGATTTTTTTTTTATGTGAAAGACTAGAGTCTCAGGGAAGACCCTTTATACTGTAGACAATCTATTTTCTTCATATAGAGTGCAATATCGAACGGCAGCTCTAGTCGGGGAAGGAAGGAACTGCCACAACCTACCCGCGATATTTTTCAGTCCACCTACTTCCAACCATTACTATTGCGACTTTGGCATCGGGGCATCGAGAAACAGCTCGCTGGAGTGTTATGCCTCCGGAAACGAGTTGAATCTCATCAACCAACCGATGACATGCGCTTTGGCGGAGCGGGGAAGGGCTAAGGAAGGCTATGACAAGAGGAATCAGGAATGTAAAGAGGGAAGAAGAAAGAAGGAAAGTTATATAGGTGGGAAAATTGGAAAAGGCGAAGGACCGTGGGGCTTGGCCGGGAATCGAACCCGGGACCTCTCGGATAGTAGCTAGACGCCTTACTCCCTAGGCTACCGAGGCCCCCAAAAATATTTTTAAAAAATATTTTATAACATTCGGTTAAGCGTTTTTCTGTTTAAACGACGTACGTGACTATTTTTTAGCTGCACGATATTACGCAAACCAAAAATGTTATCGATAAAGATGAAGTACCGATCAAGGCATATGTTCAGGCACTGGCCTGAAGGAAGGGAAACGTACAACAGCAGGCGACGATTTATAGTTTGCAAAACATCAAAGTAGTTAATACAAATTTACAAGTAGGCGTCGGCCCGGTTTCAGACTATAAAAGGGCGGCCGGAATCAGGAAAAGTCAGTCAACTATCTACAGTCAAGTGATGAACAAGTCCCGCTGCAGTTGCCTCTTGAAGAGTTCCTGTTCCAGTTCAGTTGTGATGTCCAATTGAAGAGTTCCTGTTCCAGTTCAGTTTTTGATGTCCAATTGAAGAGTTCCTGTTCCAGTTCAGTTGTGATGTCCAATTGAAGAGTTCCTGTTCCAGTTCAGTTTTTGATGTCCAATTGAAGAGTTCCTGTTCCAGTTCAGTTGTGATGTCCAATTGAAGAGTTCCTGTTCCAGTTCAGTTTTTGATGTCCAATTGAAGAGTTCCTGTTCCAGTTCAGTTTTTGATGTCCAATAGAAGAGTTCCTGTTCCAGTTCAGTTGTGATGTCCAATTGAAGAGTTCCTGTTCCAGTTCAGTTTTTGATGTCCAATTGAAGAGTTCCTGTTCCAGTTCAGTTTTTGATGTCCAATTGACGAGTTCCAGTTCAGTTTGGATTACAGTTTGTTCTAGGGTTATTCGGTTCTTGTTGGTATTGTTCAATAAAAAATAAAGGTATATATATCCGCACATTTATTATTAACTATACACACGGGCACAACATGTCTCACAGTGACATCATGCCCTTACACTATTAAGAGCAGATTAGGCGGGGCATACATGTCAGTTACTGACATCGCTTCAACAATCTCGCCCTGATTCAGAACAACACAAACACAACAAATACACAAATCATAAGGTCGGAATTGGTTACGGTACAAAAAGAGGTAACGATTCAAAATTGCGCTTTTTGCCTGGGTTTGTCTTTCTTCTTGGTGGACACATTTTGGAGCATTGAGGCCGATACAATACAAATTGCCAGTATTCTCATATCCGCTACGCTAGGTCCCGCAATAAACATTTTGGTGGTTCCATCCAGGACCGGTAATCTATTGTATCGACGAATCGAGTTCCAAAATGAGTGCTCTAAAGAAGGCAATGTTACGAGAGCAAGCTCTGAGAGGTCGTATCGAAAAATTCATTGAGAACGCGAAGAAAACGGCAACAGCAAAACGAACAAAGGCGTTCTACGAGGTAAAGCTGGAGGAAATGAGTAAGTTATGGGCAGAGTACGCGGAGGTAGATCAAGCATTAACTGAAGCCTATGACGAGTCAGCCTCCGTACCTGCACCGGAAGACACTTACGTGCTGTTGGAAGCGAAATACTCGGAGTATCGCAGTGAGCTGTTAGAAGGACACCGAAAATTTCCTGCAACAGAACCGCAGCCAACTCAATCCGATGCGAGTCCAACCATTCGAACAGAGACATTTCTACCCAAAATCGGGTTACCCAAGTTCGATGGGAATTACGAGTCTTGGTTTGCCTTTCATGATTTATTTGTGTCTCTGATTCATAACAACACGCAACTGAGTTCAGTCCAGAAGCTGTACAATCTAAAATCATGCCTTATTGGCGAAGCTGAACAACTACTGCGCCACATACCAGTTACAGATGATAATTATGCCATGTCGTGGGAAAAGGTTAAGGCCAGGTATGAAAACAAGCGAATGTTAGTTAACCATTATTTAAAAATGCTACTGAACCAACCGAAATTATCATCCGAAAATTCGACCAGTTTACAGACATTTATTTCAACAACTGATGATTGCTTGCAACAGATCACTAACTTGAAAATTGACATTGAGTCATGGGATCTCCTACTGATTCACATCCTGGTTTCCAAGCTTCCGTTTGTGACGATGAAGATGTGGGAAGAAGAACAAGGAGCGTCTCAAACGTTGCCCACGTACACGGCCTTCCATGCATTCCTGTGCAAAAGGCACACGGTACTTGAGTCTATCGCTGACATTGTGTCAACAAATCAGCAACAACAAGGAACTCGCACAAAACCCACGACAAGGGTTCATCACACAGTCAAGGGGAATCAATGTTCAGTCTGTCAGGAATCCCACTGGCTTCAGCAATGCCCTAAATTTATTAGTATGGACACAACGGCAAGACGACATGTAGTTAGGACAACGGGTCACTGCTACAATTGCTTGTCGAAAGGCCATATGACGAAGCATTGTAAAAGCAAATTCAGATGCTCGAAGTGCAAGGAAAAACATCACACGACACTTCACGAAGATAGGCAGAAGTCCTACTCAGACTCAACCCAACAACTACCAAGGGACATAAACACAACGACGTCGCAACTACAACAGCAACAAACGGATCAACAACCAAACGATGCAGCTCTAAGATCACATCAACGAACTACACAAAAGGCCCACAGCTCCGCTGGTTCAGACGACGTACAAGCCTTCATCTTAAGGAAGGGAGCTCTCACGTTGCTATCGACAGCATTAGTACTCACTAGGGGAATCGACGGACGTCAATACACAATCAGATGTCTGGTGGATATGGGTTCGGAGTCATCATTCATTACCCAGAGCATATGCAAGAAGCTAGGGGTGAGATGTAGTCCTACAGCAGTCAACATACATGGTCTCAACGCAAATCCTACAGGAACATCAACGAAACAGACCACGATCATTCTGGAAGCAAGGAATACGAACCATTTTCAGATGTCACAAACGTGTCTAGTAGTTAACAAGATAACTGAAAGGCTACCAAAGGTGGAAATTTCAATACAGGAGTACAAACATCTGCACGGATTGGAATTGGCAGACCCAGGCTTTTGGAAACCGGGCAACATTGATGCATTACTTGGTGCAGATGCCTACGCTAGGATAGTTCAAGATGGTGTCTGTCGAGGTTCAGAGCAAGACCCTGTAGCAATCAATACAAGTTTCGGATGGATAATAGTTGGACCGACATGTGAGAAGTCAAACACTACAGTCAACCATCTCACAATTCAAATCACGAATGAAGATCTCAGCTGCCAGCTGAAACAATTTTGGGAAGAAGAGGAGATCACCGCACCACCTATTATAAGCAAGGAGGAACAAGAATGTGCCGACCATTATACGAAAACTCACAAACGACTAAAGAATGGGCAATATCAAGTCAATCTCCCATTCAAAGGGAACAAGGAACCCACACTAGGTGACTCACGTGGACTGGCTCTCAAACGACTTTATTGCGTGGAAAGACGGCTCAACAGCAATCCTCAACTAAAGAAGGATTACGAAGCCTGTTTGCAAGAATATATTCAGCTGGGGCACATGGTGGAAGCGAGGCCGCCCAAAGATGGCGAAGCGAACTATTATATCCCACATCATGCAGTCATCAAAGAGACTAGCACCACTACTAAGTTAAGAGTAGTATTTGATGCATCTGCCAAAACGACGAATGGTCAATCGTTGAACGATGCCTTGTTATCTGGTCCAACAATCCAGCCCAAATTATTTTTCACATTACTAAAGTGGAGGAAGCATAGGATCGCGGTGCATGCAGATATTGAGAAAATGTACCGAATGATTAAAATAGCACCAGAACATCAGACATACCAACGAATATTATGGCGGCATCCATTACGAGGTAATATACAAGAGTACATGCTGACAACAGCAACCTTTGGAACTACAGCCGCTCCATACTTGGCGATCCGAACGCTTAACCAGTTGGCACTTGACGAGAGACAAAACTTCCCACTGGCCTCCAAGGTGACAGAATCTGATTTTTACGTAGACGATTTGTTAACAGGCACGGATAAAATGGATGAGGCACTCGAATTACAAGACCAACTACTCGCAATGCTTAAGTCAGGTGGATTCAATTTAAGGAAATGGAGTAGCAATGAAAGGCAGCTACTAGAACAGTTACCAATAGAATATAGAGAGCATAAGGATTTAGTGGCATTCTCAGAAGCAAATGCGATAAAAACACTTGGTGTCCATTGGCATCCGGGTTCTGACCACTTTTCGTATCAAGTCAAGCTACCCAAGGATCGGGATATCATCACCAAAAGAACCATCTTATCAGACGTAGCTTCGTTATACGATCCATTAGGGTTTCTTCAACCAATAATCATTGTGGCCAAAATGTTAATCCAGGACCTATGGCTTATAGGGTGTTCATGGGATCAAGCAGTTCCAGAACATATAGAGAAAGAATGGAGAAAATACAAGGAAGATCTACACCACATTCACAAATTTAAGATCCCAAGGTGGATCCACTACTCACCACAATATGACATGCAAATCCATGGCTTCTGTGATGCGTCAAGGCGAGCAACGGCTGCAGTAATCTATCTGAGGGTCACGGATAACGAAGGAAACATTAGATCAACGTTATTAACATCACGGACAAAAGTAGCATCAGTCAAACCAGTGACGATACCTCGGTTAGAGCTTAATGGGGCGCTGTTGCTAGCACGATTGTTGAAAGAATCCATGACAAGTATGGACTTACAAGGCATACCTTTAATTGCATGGACAGACTCAACCATTGTGCTCCAATGGATCCGACAACATGCGTCAAAATGGAAAACATATGTGGCGAATCGAGTTGTGCAAATTCAAGAACTCGTGAAGTATGATCTGTGGCGACATGTTCCAACTCAATGGAATCCCGCTGATCTCGCAAGCAGAGGAACTACGGCGAGCGCATTGATTAACAACCACGTATGGCTCCACGGTCCACCATGGCTCACAAAATCACCAGAAGACTGGCCAACAGCGTGCTTAGGCGACGAGGAAACAACGTTAGAAGCCAAGGAGCAGACAACGGCGCTGGTAAACATGAATAATGACGAGATATTGTTCAAGTATTCATCATATACCCGGGCAGTTCGGATAGTAGCAATGCTACTACGCTTCATCAATAACCTAAGGCGTCCGGTCAACAAACAAACGCAAGCCATGACCACCACAGAATTGAACCAAGCAGAACTAACGATATTAAGGCGAGTCCAACAAGGCTCATTCTGTTCAGAATTACAAAGCCTTCGAAACAACAAACCACTCTCGCCTAGTAGCAAATTAATTACGTTAAATCCATTTGTTGACAAACAGGGTCTGATCAGGGTAGGTGGACGGTTGAAGAATGCTGCAATTGCGTATACACAAAAACATCCCGTCATATTACCCCGAGACCATCACATCACAGATTTACTTATCGATAAAACCCACCGGGAGACTTTACATGGTGGTACATCTCTAGTGTTAGCTACTACTAGAAACAAGTATTGGATCCTCGACGGAAGGAGACGCATTACGTCCAGACTACATCAGTGCATTCCCTGCACGAGACATCGACAATCTACAACTCAGCAACTAATGGGAAATTTACCGCGGTGCAGGACGACGATGGCGAAGGCGTTTACACATACTGGAGTTGATTATGCAGGTCCGTTCGACATCAAGTCAGCGAAACATCGAAATGCGAAGATATATAAAGGTTATGTGTGTGTATTCGTTTGCATGTCAACCAAGGCGATACATATCGAACTAGCGTCGGATCTCACATCAGAGGCATTTGTATCTGCATTCAAACGTTTCATTTCCAGGCGAGGTAAATGCACAGATATGTATTCCGATTGTGGTACAAATTTCATAGGCGGGAAAAAGATCTTAGATAAAGAATTATGTCGAGTTATAAGGGAATCTAGTCCATCTGTTGGAAGATATTTAGCAGACTTGTCAATAAATTGGCACTTCAATCCCCCAGCCGCCCCACACTGTGGAGGCTTATGGGAAGCAGGGGTGAAGTCGATCAAGTACCACCTGAAGAGGACAATGGGAAGTGCCAGCTACACGTTTGAGGAATTCACAACCGTGTTGCACCAAATTGAAGCCTGCCTAAACTCAAGACCACTTTGCTATTTATCCAACAATGCTGATGATCCGTTCGTTCTGACCCCTGGACACTTTCTTATTGGGCAATCTTTATTGGCATTACCAGAACCAGAGGGCGAGACATCGCTCAATGTTCGATGGCAACACACCAAAGGCAGAATGAAGCAATTTTGGGACAAATGGTCGAAGGATTATCTGAATCAACTCCAGCAGAGGTCCAAGTGGCAACGACAACGGCCCAATCTTCAAATAGGACAATTAGTGCTTATGAAAGGGGACTCAACACCGCCAACAGTATGGCCCATTGGTATAATAGAGGAGCTATTCCCAGGGAGCGACGGTTTAACAAGGGTAGTACAAATTCGTACCAACACAGGTCAATTCAAACGACCAATCACAAAGGTATGCCCACTACCAATACACACAAGTACACACAGCCAAGAGTCCAACACGTTTCATACACATACTTTAAATTCAAAGGTTACTAATAATACATTGCAGATGGGTAATCGATACGAATGCGAGGAAGAAGGATATTGGGATAACTGGCAAAACTATCTCTATATTGATGAAGAGGTCACGTTATCGCCGCCACCCGTGGATGGTTCGACGAGTCCTCTCAATCAATCGCCACAAGGGTCCACAGCGAAGGCAGAGTACCCACAGGCGCTACCTGAACAAACGAGATACACGATGTCAACGACAACCAACCCAGTCAACATCAATGGAAGACAAATAACTTCATTGCAAATCTTACGACCGACGACCACAATCCAGGAGCTCGAGATGAGACAAGAAAATGAATTCCAACGGTTCGTGACTAGGGAAGGGGTTGACATCTACTTGCCAAAACAAGTCATTAACAAATTGGACATTGGCAAGATAAAAGGGCGAAAAAGAAAAGAGCAAACTCTTAACCTTCCAGGACGATACCAAGCTAAGGTCAAGATCAAAGGGAATGGCGAGATCCAGTTTCACCACTACCGCAAACGCGGTATATCCAGCGGACGAAACTGTTGATCAAGAATGATCAACGCGGGGGAGTATGTTCAGGCACTGGCCTGAAGGAAGGGAAACGTACAACAGCAGGCGACGATTTATAGTTTGCAAAACATCAAAGTAGTTAATACAAATTTACAAGTAGGCGTCGGCCCGGTTTCAGACTATAAAAGGGCGGCCGGAATCAGGAAAAGTCAGTCAACTATCTACAGTCAAGTGATGAACAAGTCCCGCTGCAGTTGCCTCTTGAAGAGTTCCTGTTCCAGTTCAGTTGTGATGTCCAATTGAAGAGTTCCTGTTCCAGTTCAGTTTTTGATGTCCAATTGAAGAGTTCCTGTTCCAGTTCAGTTGTGATGTCCAATTGAAGAGTTCCTGTTCCAGTTCAGTTTTTGATGTCCAATTGAAGAGTTCCTGTTCCAGTTCAGTTTTTGATGTCCAATAGAAGAGTTCCTGTTCCAGTTCAGTTGTGATGTCCAATTGAAGAGTTCCTGTTCCAGTTCAGTTTTTGATGTCCAATTGAAGAGTTCCTGTTCCAGTTCAGTTTTTGATGTCCAATTGACGAGTTCCAGTTCAGTTTGGATTACAGTTTGTTCTAGGGTTATTCGGTTCTTGTTGGTATTGTTCAATAAAAAATAAAGGTATTATATCCGCACATTTATTATTAACTATACACACGGGCACAACATGTCTCACAGTGACATCATGCCCTTACACTATTAAGAGCAGATTAGGCGGGGCATACATGTCAGTTACTGACATCGCTTCAACAATCTCGCCCTGATTCAGAACAACACAAACACAACAAATACACAAATCATAAGGTCGGAATTGGTTACGGTACAAAAAGAGGTAACGATTCAAAATTGCGCTTTTTGCCTGGGTTTGTCTTTCTTCTTGGTGGACACATTTTGGAGCATTGAGGCCGATACAATACAAATTGCCAATATTCTCATATCCGCTACGCTAGGTCCCGCAATAAACAGCATATTAATGAAAATATGATCTTGAAAAACTTTCAGATCAAGCCCGCTTTGGATTTAGATGAAAAGACTTCAGTCAGAAGACTCTTAACTTAAATTGATTAGTTTTGAAAATATCCAATCAACACATTGGAATGAAACCTGTTCCAAATGAAGTTAATTTTGCTAAGCAGCACAATAGCTTCCCAACGGACATCACTCGTCAAAATCTGAACACTCTTTAAATATTCATTCATAATATTCAACATTCATCATACTGGGAAGTTGGTCGTAAGGAATAAAAAACAAAGAGCGTCAGTTTTTAAACTATAAAGGTTGAGGTATTTTTAATTAGCAACATTTGAAAAACAAAAAAAACACCATCAATTCGAAATGGTTTTAAACCGGTTCCAAAATAAAAATCTGGCGCTCCTCAACTAATGAGAGATTACAGCAATTATATTACAGACTAACATTGTTACTTTCTTGTTTAAAACGTGTCTACATCAGTATTCTCTCCGTACAAAAGCAGCGAATGTCCAATCTTTATGCAATATTATTCACGAACAGAGTTTTCTGTAGACGAACAAACAAAGGTAGATCCCATCTAGTTTAAATGTATTTTTATACTAAATGATTTATAAAATAACTAACACAATATGAAATTTTACTAAACGTTACATGAAAATTTGCTTCATTCTGTTAAATATTTGATATGAAATTGCACGAATTTCCTTCTCCATTTAAGATAGCGTGGCCGGCAATTTCGGTATATGCATGTCAACCGTAGTAAAATACTACATATTTACCTTGTGTTTTCTGTTTCCTTGCGTGAGAGAGAAATTCTAGAATTACAATCCAATTCCATTTCGATCTATTTTAATCTGATAAATTACTGTAGTCTGTTAGTTAAATAGTGGAGAGAACTGAGCATAATTTTGATTTACAGTCATGAATATTTCCTAGAAAGCATAATCAATAGCAACATGGCATAATTGTATATACACCATATTCCGAGAAAGTCTTACAACAGTCAATATTATTTCGTTGTCAACATAATAATTTCAAAGGGCAGTCTCTAGATCCATACAAACGGTCGCTAGTCTTTAGTCGCATTTATTGTGTCCACTTAAAATATTACATAAAACGCGAAACTAATTAATCCCTGTTTACAAATTAATGAAGCTTAGTCACTATCAACGATTTTAATTGGCTCAAAAAAAACCATTTTACAACTGCAAAAAGAATACGCTTTTTCATAGAGAATAGAAGAGCGAAAATGGTTTATTTTTTGTTTGTTTTTGATGGGAAAATCGATTTTGAATGACTGGCAGAAAATAAGCCAGAATACTTTAACCCGAACATTTTTCGCCAAAAATAATTCCATTTGTTTGATCAATACAAGCTAACAGAACCAACTATATAGTCGATGCCGTCGTCCAATAATAAATTAAGCGGTTACAAACACACATTCACGCAAATATATTCCATAAATTATGAACATTAAATTAGAATTCCCGCAATGTTGGGCATATACATATATGTAATCTTCAGTAGCTTATTATCTTTCCATTGATTTATTAAGTTTCACTCCCAGATTACTATCACCAGAAACATTAAGATGATATCAGCTGCAAGATCTCTTGTAAAAAATGGGAAAACTAAGCGAAGTAGACAACAGCGAATAACAACTATAAATGGGAATTCTTTACAACTCTCGACCACTATGATAAGCAATTTAAACCCGAAAGGCGAAGATTCTTGTAGCAGGGGACACGAAAACGCTTCTCTAGTCTGTCCAATAAAAACCGGAAGCATCTTAATTGATGCCTATAAGTCACGAAAGGAACAATCATTTGAGACGCGGAATTTACGATTGTTTAATAAATGAAATTCTATAAGTTTGTAAATATTGTTATGGGAACTTTTCTTTGTTTATTTAATGCTTGTTTATTCACAAAATTGATTTACTATATAAACAAAATATTGAAATACGAGGATGCACCACCCATTTGCCGGTTAGTAGAGTATTTCAATTTAGTCTAGAAATTTGAGACTAAGGTAATCTGCCAAGTTTTGTATCTCCTGCAATTTTAAAAACGCGTAGTAATTAATATTAATTTACGACTTATCTCTGTGCTGTATTATTTTTTGTTTGACATAAGTCAAGTCAAATTATATCCGGCATAAACAAACGTACAATTCGTCAGATTGTTTCCTTGCTAATCTGACGATTTGTACGTTTGTTTATGCCCATGGTTGATTGTTTATGCCAACACGTTGCTCGGGAAAATTTAGGAATAAAATAAAAAAAATACAAGCCCCTTTCACCGAAGTATTTATTTAATTGCGAAGTTGATAACTCCGAAACACTTTGTTTCCCAATTACTCGGCAGCATTTTCAAGCGACGAAAAGAGTTGATCGCGTAGTATATATCCTTTATAGCATGTACACACCGACTTGGTTACCGCGATTGAGATAGTTTCAAGCGTTAACCATGATAATTTTGATGGTTTGTGCGTGGTTTGCCGTACATATTCAAACCAAGCAAAAATCACAAACCAAGCAAAATTTCTATGGTTAACGGAGCTAACCACGATAATTAACTGGCGTGAGAGCCACCTATCAATGAAAGTTTTCAACAATCTACCAAAATTTGTTGTCAACAGTCATGATATTTATTTGGAATATTATTTGTTGACATATTTTTAAATTTTTCGCTGAAATTAAAATGAGTCTTGCAGGACCACCAACGAAAAAAAGATCTGTTTGGTCCACAAGGGTAAGGGTTAAAAGGAAATAGGAAAAATTCACACATTTTCAAAGGAATAGCGAGTGCACTAACATCACATGGCTCTATTTTCTGTGGCCAAGAAATTCAAATATATTTGCACAACATTGCTAAGAAATACATAACAAATTACACTCCAAATATGTAGATTCCTTTTTTCTTTTAATTATTATTTTTATGACCATTACGTTCATAATTAGAACAAACATAACATATAATTGACACATTAAAACATGAATTGACATCGATATTGAATAATACAAATGACAGAAATAACCAATCGAGTTAGTGTGTACAGTTGTTAGTTTTGAAATAGTTTGAAACCACATAAAGAGATAACCAAGTCGGTGTGTACATGCTATTAGAACGTTAAACTAAAGCAAGTCCTTTGGCAGTAAGAAGTATTGTTTCGATACCGGATCTTTTCTGAACATATGGTTATCAATCGGACTGGTCCATTTAACGATCCCCTTTAGCCACCAACTAAATAAATCGTTGTTAAAGACTTCCGCCAACGGTACAAGCGACTTTTAGAAGATGATTTTGTAGACACTATAGTAACGAAATCTATGAGTGCTATGTCAGACCAGGTGTCGTGAAAAGAATCTAGGTCGGTACATTTCAATAAGTAGGACATCTAGCATCGACATCGTTCAAGCAAAAAGAAACCTGCGGGGACCTTTTGTGCTAGGGTTTTGGGAATGCAACAGCGAGGTAGACTAAGCTTAGGGTGGATGATAGGCCAACCATTGAATATGTGATTTGGAATCGGGACTGGTGAATGGAATTGTTTAGAGAGGTCAGAAACGGTTTTTAGGTTTACTGCCGAATAAGTAAACAAGGAAGTAAGCTACCGTAGCCTCCCGACCAGCCTTTCTATAAAAAACTGGCTAGCATTTCTTTCGAAACACCGTAACGACAATAAGATCGGATTTATTTGATCGCAGAATATCGATTGACGTTTGTTTTCGGTCGAAATTTGAGTTGTGCAGTTCAAATGGAGTTATTTGATCTATATTTTTCTTTAGCGGCGGAGCCGGGATCCGCTCCTGGTCTCTCGTAACTTTTCTCTTCAGCGATCTCAATTTTTAGCCAATGTCATCGAGTTTGGCATCCTTAGGTTGTGGAGGTGATACCGCAATCCTACAAAGCCAGTCCAATAACCCGGCAGCAGCCTTAGGTCCGCCCCGTTTAAAGTGATAGTGCCCCTTAAGGCAAAGGATCTTATAAGATTTTTAGCCTGTCTAAGGACTGACTCCCAATAGGCTAGGTGTAGTCCCTTAATCCACTCCTATACCAAGGACTTGGAGGTGGATTAAGAGGTGCCACAGAAGCGTTCTGGGCCCTGGACCAACGTCTCAGACCCCTCCATCGCGAGGCTGTCTGCAGCCTCACTTCTTCGATACCCCAGCGTCTGGGAACGCAGCAGAGCGAGACCTCATTTCTTCTGATCAGGCTCTGGATTACGTCAAAACACCCTGCAACTATTTTGGCAGAAAACTTCCACGTTGAGAGTGTCTTGATGGCAGCTTGGCTCTCAGAAAAGATTTTAATGTTGGCGCCTTTCAAATGTTAGGTACTCAAGGTTGAGCCTAGCGCAGGTCGTAATGGCATGTATTTCAGTCTGGAAAATAGAAGGCCACTTACCCATTGTAATCGAGACCTTGGAGTTGAGTACTGCGACACCAGCCCCTGTGCCATGGTCCATCTTTGAATAAGTAGGAAGAATAAGTTCCTCCCACTCAGAACGATCCGGGATAATCGCCCTGAATTTCCTTTGAATTTCCAGTTCACCCACCATATAGTCGGATACGCAGTAAATGGAAATGTTTGGGATATTGTTAAGGACATAGGGCCTGGATGAGATTTGAAGTCTCAAGGCACTATGACGGCGGATTTCCATATGAAGATATGCAATGGGGTCATTGATTGCTTCCATCGCAGCTGTGGGACAGGTCCACATATGTAGCTCCGTTAATGGAGAGGCAAGCATCGTATTTTACATCCAGTACATCATTTGTGGTGTAAGACCCTTACCTAGAAGCCTTTTGCAGGGCCATATGGCCCTTGTGGATTTGCTGATGACGTACTCCACGTACTTCCAGTTTAGTCTCTTGCCTAACTTTAATCCCAAATATTTGACTGAGTCTGAATACTCAACTGTGGTACCCTGGGTACAGATCAAATTTAGGTCCACTTTGTAGCGTTTGGAGAAAGGTTATTTGGGTTGATTGACAGACCCTCCGTGGTACCCATCTTTGAACTTCTCGGAGTGCTGTTCTCATTACCTCTGTAATGGTCAAGTCAAATTTCCCAGAGTCAATGATAGCAAGATCATCTGCATAACCGATGACATCGAAACCAGATTCAGACAGTTTGGCGGAAAGCTCATCTACAACAAGTGACCACAGTAACGGGGGTAAGACACTACCTTGTGGTCAGCCCTTAATAGCCTTAACACAAAAGATGGAAGAAGAAATGTCACAACCTACAAGCATGGCATTTATCCACTCAATCGTGTGAGGATCCAGGTTTGAGAATCATAGCCAGTGTTATCGAAAGCACCTTCGATGTCAAGGACTTTTTCGATTTTACTGACCAGGTGGTGTAAAGCAACCTCTGTTAATTTACCCTTTCAGTTAGCAAACTGGGAGCTATGTAGAGGTAGGGAGAGCTCCAGCTGGCACCCAGGTCTACCAGCCTTTCTATCGTTTTCAAAAGAAAAGAGGTTAAGCTGATAGGTTTGTACGATTTAGACTACTCCAGGGCTCTGTTGCCTTGTTTGGGGATAAAAACCACCACGACTTTCCTCCAGATGGTTGGAATGTATCCCCAGTTGAAGCTGGCAATATACCTTTTACTCTTGGTGTGCTAACAACAACCTGGTTCTTAATATTAGTAAATGTGACTTCATGAAATCATGACTTTTAGTAGGAGACGTGGTCCTATAATTTATAACTACACCTTTTCTGATGAGGGTATCCCTCGTGTTCATTTTATTAAAGATCTCGGGCATTAGCTTAGATAGCAAGCTAGATTTTTCCACTTACATAAACTATATCTCTTCCAAAGATAGTTTAGTCCTGGGTTTTATTAAAAGAAATTAACAACCCCTTGATCACTAAACACCTATACATTTCTCTTGTCAGACCATTACTTGAATATGCTTCCCAGGTTTAGTTTCCTCACTATGCTTCAAATGTTGGAAGTATTGTATCGGTTCAACGGAGGTTCGTTCGATTTGCACCGAATCATCTTCCTTGGGAAAACCCATTAGCTCTTCCATCATATGAATCTCGGCTTAAGTTACTTAACTTAAGCTGTCTTCACAAACGTCGTGAGGTAGCTGATGTATATTTGTTCATCAGCTCCTTAATGGAAAGATCGACTCTGGTTTTCTAGGCCGCTGTATGTCTTTAAGAGAGAGTCGTTATAATCTGAGAGGACCACCTCTTTTACAAATCAACTGCTCTAACACGAATTACGGCAGATCTGAACCTGTAATTCGCATGCTCATTAATGTGAACCAAAACATTAATGTCTTTAGGGAAAGCATTAGTAAAGATGCTTACGTTTCCTGTTGTTTGCATGCTTAGTAGGGAGCCTCATCTCAGCGCTTCTTTGTGCTTGGTTCTTGGCCCACCTGAGAAGGGTGCCTTCGGTGTAAGAAGGGTTTACTCTATTAAATATCAATTTCCAAAAACTAATTCCAATTTATTCGCTAAGGAATTAGACGATTGAATATTAATGGGCGAAGCTAGTGATAACTTTCTTGATATATGAAACTCTTAAAGGGCTTTACTAAAACTGCAACATTTATACAAAAAAAAGCATTTTCTTTTGGGGTGTTTAAATAATGTCGGTAACAATAATATACCTGCGTGCCTTTTGTATCGGTGGCCACACTTAAGTAAAGTCTGTTACTGATACTAACAAATGCGAATGTGTGTATTTAAAAAGCAGCGAAGCAATATATTTTCTAGTAGCCGCCGTCGCTCATAGAAGGTTCTGCTCAAAACTCAGTTTAACGATGAAATCTACGGAAGCGTTTTATGTCGGTGATCAAGCAAGGTATTTTGATTCTTCTATAATTTTATATTATATTATAAGTTCATTGGTTTATGATAAAGGGCTTCAAATTTGTGGTAGTGTGTATTTTTTTAAATGACATTTTCTCGAAAACGCGCAAAGTTCTATTTTTGAATCTTTTTTTATTATAAACAGAAGGCTTTGTACATTAGTTAATCGAAAATATTAGCAATAGAAACTTTTTCGCAGAAGTATTATTTTGCCTAAACTATGAACTTTATGCTCATGCGCTCGCTGACTCAGCGACTTAATATTTTTACACGTGATCTGATACATTTTGAAAATTGAGTTTTGAGCAGAACCTCTTATGAGCGAGCCCCACTGTGCGCCGTACGGGGTATGAGCCTTTTCGTAAACGTCAAAGCAACAGGGCAACTGAGCAACAACGCATCGGCAACAAAGCAGCGCAAACTTCTTCTCGCATACGTATGCATACATTCGAAATTGGCTGCGCTGTTGCATTGACTGTTGCGCAACAAGCTTGAATCTTGTACGTTTTAGAACGAATGACTTTGGATCATCTGCGTTTACGAGCTTGTTGCATCGTTGCAAAGCATACGTATGCGTTTACGAAAAGGCCCTATCACTCTAACTTCTTGCATTCATTAGGGGGTGCTACACGGGAATCTAAGACGCACTGGTTAAACCGGTTTTATGGGAAAGAAACGAAGAAACGCAAGGGGAAAATAGCCCAGTTTCTTCTTTCTTTTCTTTGTTTCTCTCCCATAGAACCGGTTTCACCAGTTCGTCTTAGTCTCCTGTGTAGCACCCCCATTGGTTGGCTCAGTTTATTGCTCCAAAATGTTTAGTATAAATTTCCTCATTTTCATGAAAAAAAACACGCCAATATTTTGAATACGCCAGCTAAAATAAATTTGGATCAATTAAACCAAGATTTTATTTTTTGAAATTTTTATTGAATTTTCCAGATTATTTGACTTTTTTATGGTGATATACTACATAAACATCATAAACAGTCTACATTGTTGATCATTTATTGGTAATATTTATTATTACGCTTCCGAAGAGAAATCAGCCATACGTTAGCATCTGGATGCAAAAAGCATTGAGTGTAGTTCTGTGAAGCCCGTCTAGTATGTCAAACTATTGAATTTCGTAACCTAATACTCTTTAACGAGCAGGATGGGTTCGTGTTATTCTACACATTCTAGAATTCCACATTCAAAAGTGATTGAACCTTGAAAACTGCTTAAAAGATAATATGCACCTAAACAACTCAGTGGGAAAATAAGTCGACGAAGACACAAACATAATACTTTTGTTAATTATCATTACATTTGCACAATCTTTATTATATATTTTTAATAGCGATGTTTATTTGAATATATAAAAAAATAGAATTCAAAAAGTATGAATGAATTTCTGGGGTCAAACTCGATTTGATGTGGAAAAACCCAGGGTATCTGGTCCAGTCTGGTTCGGTCTGAAGCGATCTAGACTTTTATTATTATTATATTTCCCGCGGGCAAATAAAACAACAAAATTTTAATAAATTTTTTTAATGATAAAAAAAGTAGTTAAAGAATTATTAGCAATCCTCATAAGTGCGATTATACTGTATTCGTTAATCGTAAAATGGTAGTAAACAAAAGAGTAATTGAAATTGATAATTGATTGCCTTAACAGGGGGAATTCAGACTCCGATCTCAAGCCGTATTTTACCTAAGTGATTCGTTAACTAAAAGGTGTTACTATAAATAACACCATAAATGGGATGCTTTATGTTCTCTTAGTCTTCGTTAAACACTGATAAATTTTCATCGCCAAAAACAAGATCCAGAAACACGTTCATTAACATTTTCAAGTGCTGCTGCTATATATATAAAGGGACACGCGCCACAAAATAAACAAACCACTTCACGAAAAGTTCATTTGATTATTTAAGTTGCAAACTTAAAGCATCCAGACCAGCCGGCCAGCGAACGAGCCAGCACCGACAGCACCAGCACCGCTGATTGCTATCCCGTGTTATTGACCATTGGATCCCGTAACTTGGAAGCTGGAGGTAGTGCGTAGAAGCATGAAGAGAGAATTATTGAATTGGTCCATTAAAAACAAACTAAATAACTACCAGTTATTCAAGTTGAACTTGCACCTTTGACCTAAGGCGTGTATTATGAAGGGTGATGAGAAAGAGTTACTCCTTTGTTGGATATATAAAATAAAACAACGGCTATAAATGAACTGGATTAAATTAGAATCGGCACTTACGTCTGTCCGTAATATGTTGCATCTGCTTATCCGCATACCATGTGCCTAATGGAAATCCAGGCGTATTCTTGAATCTTTTGTTGCGAGTGTAGTCGGCATTGCCACTAAATTCTTTGGTGCCACCACGATGGAAGCCGCTGTTTACTTGCTCATCACGATCGCCAATAGGCCTTAAATTGTCTTCCTTTGTGGCACTAAGTTCTGGCAAAGATCCAGAAGCTGCGTCGATATTTAAAATTACCACTGAAAACACCAAACAGATCACAGCAAAAGCAAACTTTTGGAATAAAACCACCGAAAATATAAAATTCTGACATTTAGCAGCTTGATGCATTGTTGTTGTTGTTTTGCAGACACAAAGTGAATTGTTTTTGCTGCCAATACTGGTCGCAGCCGTTTCTTTACAGTCCAAACGTATCACATTTGATTAATATAACACAATTAAAGATTGTTTTTAATAAAAAATTAACTCTTTTGTGCTTAAAAATCAAATGAAAAATCACAAAACCGAGGGGTGTAGCCCCACACGTCCGACATTAAAAAAAGCCCAAACGCGACTGACAATAAAATTTAAAGGAAAAATTATTATAGCAGTTTTCTAGCAGTTTGATGAGAGGATAACAAAAAAAGTTCACAGTACATATCAGAATTTCTCTTCAAAAATATGGATATTTAGCGGAAAGTCCTAAACCTTGGAGTAATATTTATAAATAGTAAATAGATTAAACTATACTGTTATGTTTTCGCCTTGAAATGTCATTCCCTGGTTTTAAAATAAAGACCAATTCTTTTTGCACTATCTATTGTAACTACATTAATTTTGTGAGAATTCTGCAAAGATAGAAGCACAGCCTGTTGGTGTGAGTTTATAAAATGCGATTTAAATTCAAATACATGACGAGTGCGTTCCGTAATATACTGGGAGCACTGCGCCAGTACTACCAGTGGTAGTTTTGTCGTTCCGTTTTCACCAAACAGTGCCCTGTCGCAATGCTCTGGGAACATTCATGACGTCATGAATATTCCCCTTTTTATTACTGGGACTACTGCTTTGAAAGAGGTAATGTGCTGTGCTCCCAGTAGTTTCAACAGGTTTTGACAGATGTGCATAAAAAGACAGATGGCTGTAAAAAAATTTAATCGTGAGCAGTAAAATATGGAGGCGGAGCCAGTATACTGTGCGCTCGTTCCGTATACAAAAATGTAGTGCTTAGTTCAGTGTAACTTTTTTAAACGGAACGTGCTTCGCAGTGCACTGGCATGGCGTCTAAAATCACAGTCCTCCCAGTATATTACGGAACACACTCGACAACGAAAGTGGAACTTCATGATAACGAATAGCAACGAATATAACTAAATACATGGCAACGAACATGAAATATGGATAGATCGTTTTCTGGCCTTGAAATTTAACAACAAAATTTATATACCAAGAGTCATAGATATACATATTAAAACCTATAAGTAATCGAGTGGCTGTTGAAGCCAAGCGGGATTGAGTTTCGGGTTTTATTTCAATATTTTGTTTATAGTTTGAACATAAAATGAAAAAAAAAGTTTTTTCGTTTTCTAGAAGTTTTATCAGATTTTATCCACTAAATGCCGATTAGATATTTGACATTTGGAGCCTACATTTGGAGATGGCCACCAAGGCATTCCCTTCCGTCTCATGGCTACACGCTTGATGTCTAAAGGCTGAAGCACAACCAATCCGTTCCGTCCGCTCCGCACGTTTTTCCTTTGTTCTTTTTGACATTCCGTCCGCTTGATTGTGGCTACCGTTCCGTTCGTCTCATGGAAAGTTTATGGAAATGTCAAATTTCCAACTTTTAAAAACGGACGGAACGGATTGGTTCTGCTTGAGCCTTTAGATTGCACTTTTCACTGTACTATGCCAACAGTATTAATTTATTTTTATTGGATGATTCCACACGAGCGTAAAACCACTTTTGCAGCCGACGCTTATGTGTTGTGTGTACGCTCGAGTGGAATCACTAGTATGGAGCAGAGGTTGAGAGAGGTCGATGGAAGTTGTACCCACTCCATCGTCCTTTCACACCCTCTCCTCCATAAACCACCTTTGCAGCCTACTCTTGTCGGGGTGGGAGAGGATGATGGGGAGCGCACACAAATTTAAACGATATTTTCAACAAAATTTTAATGGAACACTTTGACAGCTCCTGCATTGTTGTTGTTTTTTATGAAAATCCCTTGAAAAGAGAATGTCTAAAACAACAACAAAGCCAGTATCGTACAATCGTACGATTTTTCACCGAACATCAAAAGAGAATTGACGATTGCAGTTTGCAGACGACTCCTGTTTGTAGTGTGTACGCTGGTTTCTAACCAATGGTTTTCAAAAGTTTCCTTGAGAGTACCAAATGGCACATAGAAATACAGGAAGAACTAAATTGTTCTAAACTACGATTCACATAAGTAAGCCCAAATCGTTCAGTTTCTTACGTTTCGTCTCATTTTCTTAGGTTTTCTCATTTTTTGGGTTCAGTACAGTCAGAGCCGGCGCTTGTGGTTTTAGCGCCCGGTGCACTATGCCATATTGCGCCCCATAAGGTATTCATTTAGTTTGCGCAAAATTTAAGATTGCAATAATGCGTATAACATAAAAAAAGATTACATCGATAGGAAATTTCACATGGGTCAATATCCAACCAACCAAAATCTGCTGAAAACGTCGTTTGCGGAGAAGAGAATAAACGAGAACAATGGGCGGCAGATTTTCACGGAATTTTTAACTCAACTTTTTGATAGATGTGTAGTTGTTGTTGTTTTTATCTCCCTTTTGCTAGAAAAAAAAGAAAAGGAATGGCAGAAGGGAGAATTAATATTTAAATGCAACAAGAAGCTAAAGCATTCTAACGTATTGTTTGTGGGAAAAGTTGTCTCTTGTGAAAACCCAAAGGAATGGAGGATTACAGCCATTTTTGTTTGGCCCGTGTAAAACTGGCCATATTAATATGTTAGACGGTAATAACCCGGTTTCACCGGCCGAACTGCGCAAGTTGGAGCAAATTAGTGAACTGACCTTCAATTTATCCCATACATTTTCACAAATTGAACACAGGAAAAATTTCTGAAATTGCGCCGCCGACAAACTGCGCCCGGTGCAAGTGCACCATTCGCACCTATAAAAGCGTCGCCCCTGAGTACAGTAGGGAAATGTAGAAACCCGTAACTTTTAGGCCGTATTAGAATAAATTTACGAGAAGTGCCAGCAACAGAAACGATGTGCTGCCTTCTGAATAAATTTAAAAAAAGTAAGAGCGAAGCTTTTACTATTAGTTTTTGTAGTATTGCTTATTTTGAATCATAATACAATATATCAATTTTAAACGACATTTATGCATTTTAATAAGATCTAGTGTGTAATAATCACTGAAAACCACAACAGAAATAGAGTGCAATAAATATTACAGTAAAATAACGTTTTTGTCGAAGTTCTTCGCAATACCCTAAGGGTGTGTTTCTTTATTCATTCCGTAGAAGGAATAGACAGAAAATGTGTTTCTTTATTCATTCCCAAGTTTCGAATTGACAGATGAAGCGTTTCTTTATTCATTCGGAATATTCGGAATGTATTTCTTTTTAAACTACCTCTTGAGGTGGAACACTTTTAGAATAAAGGGAATTAACCTTACTATTAAATATATTACTGTCATAATTGTGTCATTTGGCAAGAAAGCGGCAGCCATGGCCCTTATTTATTTGTTATCATTTTTAAAAGTATTTCTAATAATAATAATAATTTCAGATATGGATAATAATAATTTCAAAAGGACCCCAGGAGACATCAAAAGTCTAATCTTATTATAGTTTACATATAGGTCCCACAATATTTTTAAAATACACAACTCTTTTGAATAAATCACAATTTTTCTTCAGTTTGTTTACTGTCATTCCCGGTGCGTTTCTTTATTCATTCTATTCCGAATATTCCATCAAGTATTCTTTTTATTCTATTCCTTCTATGGAATGAGTAAAGAAACACACCCTAAAAGAAAACGGCAAGTAGGTAATGTAGTGCTGTTACCCAAACTCGTTATGGCATCACCAAATTAAAATGTCAATAAACTTATCGTTTTGCTTTGCTAGTTGTTAATTTGGCTGTTGAATAATCCGGGTGCTGTCGGTGTGTAAATAACTACAATATTCTATTAAAATCCAATAAAAACCTTTAGTTATTTTATAAAATCTCTAGGCGTTCATACTCGATGTAAAGTTCCAATTTTCATTGATTATGTAACTTTTTTTTAGGTTAAAGGACCTCTTGATTAAAGCACTCAGCTGATATGGGTAAAGACGGACATGGACATGGAGACGGTGGACATGGCCACGGTGGGCATGGTGCCGGGGGACATGGTCACGGTGGACACCATGACCCGTACGTAATTCCTGATCCTTGCCAATATAAAGTGGAAGATGTACCACAATTAGTTCAAGTTCAGGAAGCTCTTGCCAGGCAAGGCCTTAAGGATCCATGGTTAAGGTAAACTCAAAAGTCGTATACTTATGTAATTTAACTCTTGTTTTCTACTATTCTTGAGCGCAGTATGTATTTGTTTTTGGGCCTAAAAGGTTCTATTAGCCAGTAGTATTCGTTTAGTTATTTCTTTGTTTCTTTTTGTGTATATTATTTTATCGACTACTTATAGGTTGTGTTCGTCAATAGTTATATTTCTTCCAATTTTCAATCTTTCAGCTCTAGACTGTTGCATAACCTTTGTTTCTTATTCGTCGTTGTTGAGGCCTATTTTCTTTGCCGCCTCTTTTAGTTTGACATAAGCTTCTTTTGTTGTTGTTGTTTTCAATTAACTAGCCAAGGCTAGTGTACCCCAGCGGGTCCCTTAGGCTGAAGCCACACCGAACCAGGCAAACAAAACAAAAGCAAATTTCCATACATTTTAGAAAACTGTTTTGCTTGTTTTGCTTTGAGTTGTATGAATTAGTATGGAAATTTGCTTTTGTTTTGTTCTGCCTGGTTCGGTGTGGCTTCAGCCTTAGTGATCGAGCTTTGACGCTATATTGACCATGGGTCTTTGATGAACAACTTTTTTAATTGGCCTTAGTTCTTTTCTTGTGATAAAGAAAAAACTCTCTCTCTGTAATCGTCAATCCCAGACTGATGGGCCAGATCAGTAAGGGGATGGTCTTCAGTTAGTTTAAGTAAAGTTCGTCCGACGTTTAGAAGGCGCTAAGGCCTACTTTGACCCCTGTGCTGAAAGTCGAATCGTGTCTCGTGAAAAGTCGCTTGAGCTGAAGAAGGTGACTTTTGAGCCGAATGATGACTTTCAACACAGAGGCTTAAACTCAACTTAGAACTTCTACTATAGGCCCCTGTGCTGAAATTCGTAATTTGACTGAAAGGTGACTTTTTTCAACTCAACCGACTTGTCACATTACACGATTCCACTTTCAACACAGGGGCCTTTATAAGTTCATAAGCTAACAAATTAGAAATTAGTTATTGTCATTGATCAAATAATTTATATAATTCAAAAATTAACAATTAAATTTATTGTTATTGTCATAGATCTAAATTTCTCAAAAATTTGAGAACTAAGAAGCTAATAGATCGGTGGGCACCTATGAATCGGGTATTTCGATCAGAGGTCTACGAAAAACGAGGAATTAGAGGAATCGTCCCCTGTTACTGAACTACGTTGCGACCCTGTATGCAGGTCTTTATAGATTTAAAACAGATGGTTTTCACGAATACAGCGTTTGGAGATCTAGATTGAATATGGTACTCTTCTTCAAGTAGTTATTCTACTAGTCATGGGGATTTGGACCACTGCTGACACGCCCTGTGAGAGAGATCTCTTTACTGAGTGCGTCGATTAAAAATTCATTTTGAGGGGAATCCGTATCATCTAGATTAAAGGATGTGTCATCTGCTGAAAACTGCCATCTACTCTCTGACACACTGGGAGTTCTGCTGGTTTTAGGTTTATTGGTAGGGATTGACAAATTTGAGGTTCCCTTTTCTCTATTCTTTTCTTTTCCATTAGTTGGCTTGGGTCGGTTTGATTTCATTTTTGTTGACAAGCCGTTCTGGTTTCGTTTTGTTTCATCTGAATTTTTATTTATAGTTTGAGAGACGTTGCTTCGTAGGTCAATTTTATCCTTGATGTGTTGGTCTGCTGGGATTCTGTTTTTTGCTTTGAAAATCCTCCAAGCATCTTTCTTTGAGTAGTTGCCTCGTCTCATTATATTCACCATTTCTTTTTCTCTAAACCAAATCGGACATGCCTTGTCAAAAGCACCGTGGTTTCCATTGCAGTTGGCACAATTGGGCACTTTATTGCACTGATTCCCCTCCTTACAATTTCTCTCTCCGCATTTTCCGCAACGTTCCCACTTTGCTTTACAAAAACGACTTAAGTGACCAAAACGTTGGCATCTGAAGCATCTCGTTGGGGCGTGTACGAATTTGTTCACAATAAATGTAGAATAATATAGATTAATCTTCTCAGGGATTACCTTTCCCCCTATGTAAATTTTGAGTTTATTGGTTGCCTTAGTAAGAATCTTACCCTCGACTTTCCTCTTCCACATTATTCTGAAAACTTTTTTGAAAACTACTGAGGGATTGCAAACTCTAAGCGCCTCTAGTAATTCCTCCTCATTAAGATCCTCATCAACACCGTGAATCAAGACTGGGGTGGCCATCAGTCCTAGAGGTATAAATGCTCTGTATATTGGGTCTAGAGGGCAGTTTTCAATGAAGTCGTTGGCATCTTTTGCGTTGTCAAACCCAATTTTGCATTTGCTACGTCCTATTTTTGCCACAGTTTTAACTCCTCTAGTGGAGGACCTTATTAGGCAGTTGCCTAAGTAGAGTTGGTTCAGATCTTTTGTCTCCCAGTCTAGGGGGTTTGTTTTTTGAACAATGACTATGAAGGGTCCAGCATCTTGTTCAATATAACCCGTAGGTGTGACTTTTAGACTAACAGGGTCTTCAGCAGTTTTTTTCATTGACGTTTCAATTACATTTTGTTTTTGAATTTCTGAAGAGCTTGTGCTGGGTTTCGGGGAGTCGGAGGGAATGCTCTGTGAAGATTTTCTTACCTTTTAATGGGAGCCGAAAGGATTTTTGTAGAACGAATTTTAATACTAGGGTCTTTGGGTTTAGACGATGGATCCTTCACTTTTCCAAGACCAGCTTCTGCTTGTGTCGATGATGTTAACTTTTTACCCATGAGTCGAACAGAGGCTCTCGTCGAATTTTTCATATTGATTCCACGACCAAATGTATGTAGAAACAGGTAACAGGGGGGTACGTTAAGACGGCACGAACAAGGTGAGACAGGCTATTTAATCACGGTAAAAATATGACCGAAGGTATAGGAGTAGTACCGAAGAAAGATGCCCATCAACCTAAGTTAGCCAGATACAATTTCTCACTACACTACAAGAATAAATAAATAGAAAATTCATGAAAAGAAATTAACTTAACTAAAATCAAATAATTTAAAAGAACGAAAGATAGACTTAAAATTAAACAATTAAAAAATAAGAGAAAAGCAAAAAGAAACAAACAGGAAAGGAATTGAAAACTTTAGAAATGATTAAAATGAATAATAGACTCAAAAGTCTAAGGAAAATTTCACAAAATGGAATTAAAATTATTAACAAAATTAAATAAAGAAAATTCACAGTTAAAATAAATCTAACAGGACATCTCTAAAAGAATAAAAAACAGAAGACAAAAGAAAAAACTAAAAGAAAAAGTTAACTGAGAACCATGTGTACTTCATAGTAAAATAGCGGAGAAAAAGCACAAAAGAAAATTGAAAAACTAAAAAAAAAATACTTATCACATTAAACTTATGCACGTAGGTAATACGGATATGGAATAATTATGTTATATCACAAAACTGCTTAAAACACATTTAACATATTTATCGAAAAACTAAATAAAATTTTAATAACTATAAATTAAAAAGTAAAAGTGACCACCATTTATTTGAACACTAAAACAATCAGAATAGTACATGCGTCCGTACTGTCCGAAGTCCAGAGAGAGAGTCTGTAAGCTTCTTTTGCTGCCAAAAAGTAGCTTCCCAAGATGTTCACATGATCCGAATATTCTATAATTCGATGGGTCTTACGAAAAAGATATTGTTTCTGAAAAACATATCAGCCAGAAAACGAAACAATATGTTCTTCACCGAGAAACCGAAACTCAGCAATAAATTGAAACAATATCTTTTTCACCAACATTTTGAAACAATATCTTTTTCGTAAGACCCATCGATTGTACAGAATGTGTTATTATTAGGGGCCCATGCACCTCAAGGTTTTATGCGTTCAAAAAATGTGCGTTAAATTTGGTTTGTGCGAAATATCAAAATGGTTTGATTTTCCGGGGTTTTATGTTACAGTTCTATGCATAATCTGGAAAACTTCCCCTGGTGATTTTTATCAAATTTTTAGTCGGGTCGTATACCAAAGCTGCATAATGCAGCTTTTCTTCACTTTTGTATGAAGATAAATGTAGCAAAGCGGCACTTGACGATTTCTTCCATATAAAAAAAGTGCGAAATGTCGCTAATAAAGTATGTCCAGCTTTGGTATACAGTCCGCTTTTTGTTTTGTTTTGTATATATTACATAAGTATAAATAATAATTTCAATGGCTGCTGGTAATGATTAATTTGTAATTAATTTACTCATTTCGATTTGACTTCTTAAACCAATATGAAAACCATGTAATGTATAGTTAAGCTCAGGGGCCGTATTTGGTTTCTCGAGTCGACATTATCGTCTGTCGATAAATAAAAGGGGCGTATTGTGGATATCGTCAAATTGACAACTGATGTTAAAATTTCTTTCTGCGAAAGTCCATTTTTGTCGAAATTAGTCGATAAAAGAATTAATATGAGTCGATTACACAATTGTCAAGTCGACGTCAAAAATGTAATCGACTCATATTTATGTTTTTATCAATAAAAATAGACTTTCTCAGTATGAAAATTTAACATCGACTCAAAGTCGTCAGATCGACTCGTTCCACAATAGGGCCCAAAATTGGGATTTGGCGACACGATATCGTCTCTTTACGTGTCGATAAAGACGTTTGACGATTATTAAAAAGCTCAATTTATGCATGCAATAAACTTTTAACAATTTCTATTTTAATTAAATATACGTGATTTGTTGCCTTGGAGTTATACCATCCAATTTGATGGTTTTGTATGGCTGCGCTTAGCTGTCGTTTTGGTCGTGAAACCAAATATGAAACTTAAAGAAAATCGAGAAGCTTTTTTGTCATCGACTCGAGAAACCAAATACGGCCCCAGCTTTCAAAAAAGATTGTCAGAAAGACTGTTTGAACGCATAAAACCCCTAGTGTATGGGCGCCTTTTGACGCGCTTGTCTTGATTCACTTATTTCTTACCATCCATTCTAGGGCGAGGTAGTAAAGTATTGGGGCCAGTCTATTCCCTTGTCTAATTTCGAACTCTTACATTTTCGATCTTTTATTGCTGTTTTTCGGTTATTTTACAGCCTCACGCACCTCATCTATTATAGATGGTTATATTGATATATTATCTGGAGGATTTACAAATGTCTCCATCAATGGATCTTCGGTTCGTTTCTTTTATCCTACAAGGCTTCTAATATGTAGGTTCTAATCTAAGTCTCTGCAGATGCAGATGTCCGTTCATGGCTGAAACATATGACTGATCTGGCGTGTTCCTTTGTATACTGGTCAATTCTCCTTTAATCGATGGCTGCTGCTCCTGTTTAGATATTCTCGCTTCTTGTCAGTTCTTCTTTTTAAGTTGAAGACTTCCATCCTTGCTCTGGAGAGCCTTGTGATGTCCCCTGAGTGGCTCTTGGTTTTTTTCTTTTATTGCTGGTTTATAGTATTAATCAAACCAGTCAGTTCTAGTCTGTCTGGGACTCAGCCTTGTGCCTTTTCTGCTGCTTTTAATTTTTTCTCATTTCACGTTGATGTTAGGCTGTTCTTCTTCTACTAGTTTTCTCAAGTTTTATATGACAGTATTCTGGTAGGCATCTCTTCTTTCTTTAAATTTTAGTTTATCTATGTCGTATTTTGATTGTGTTTGCCTACGCTCTGTATGTTTTGGTCGTTATCCGGGTTCTAAATTTCACTTTGACAATGGGAACGCAAACTCGTGGCGGCCATTTTGAAATACTCGAGCGCGTCAGATTTTTAAGCAGACGGTTCAGGTTGATGTCCTGATCTTGCAGATTCATAATCTGACGATTATTTGAAAGGAGTCTTTTAATCAGACGGTTTTAAAAAAATGATCATGAGTGAAAGAGAAAGTGGCGCGTAGTGCGGAATACGTGCTTCACTGCAGCTGCATGCGCTAAACTTTATTGACGATTTTTGTTACTTCGGCTTGTGGAAATCGGCGGATTATCCTTTTCCCGTTATGCTTGAATTAAGAAGCTTTTAACCCTCCCACCCCCTTACGTCACGCTCAAATCGCCAGAATATTGACTTTCTAGCATGTAATTGGCCTACCATACTGTCGTGCTCGTATATTTGCATCTATCGATTTTACTATTCTGATATGGTATAGGTACTCAACAGGGTGCAAGGTATCCACCACCATATGTTAATCTGCCGCGCTCGAGTAAAATCCGAAATCCTCTCTTGGGTTCCCCTACTATTAGATCGCAAATGGTGGTGGCCAGGACTTATCTCTTGGTGTACTGGCAGCACCAAAGGTCCCTGAGGTTGTGACTACCATTCAACCCCCGACTAATGCGACTTAAAACAGTGTAATTGAGAAGCAAAAAATAAGGCTTCTCATAGATTAGGTTTTTATGGAAGACGAGAACTCAGAGGTACTATTACATATTTGTAACGCAGATTGTACTATTGTAAAAGGCAAGTCTGTATTGGATGATCGAAGCGAAATAGAGGATTGACATGTTGTATATGAAAATATAGAAGTGCAATCATAACTTCCTAGTGCTAACTATCCTGAGAGAGGTTAGGCTAATATGATCGGGTTATCCCTTTCAAGTAAGGTTGGTTTGAGGCTAATAACAGCCACTTTTAATTTGAACAAATGACGACGAATTTTTCTTAAGATCAAATTTCCCTGACTTCCAGGTTTTCCAGGCAATATTTGGATTTTTCCCAGGCTATAACGCAAAGATAATGGCGATGACCGAATATTTGAGAAGCTAGATTGTAATTTAATATGGAAAGCCAGGTATAGCCAGCGAGCAGTGGCCAAGAAGCGCCTTGTCTGCACAATGTAAAAAACTAGTTGACAGAGAAACGTATTTATTTCCTTGAGTCATTAAAAGTGAAGTGAAGAAATAATTTAAAAAAATTTAAAGTGTATAGTGTATCAGTAATTGTTTTATTTAGGGCGAATAGAAGACAGCAAAGCCAGAATTACCGAACTTTAATATTTTTTCGTTGCTTCTTTTTGCTGAAGACAAATACTCAGTAATATTGTCTGACTCACTCCTTTTTATTCTCTTTGCCGATGAAAGTGTTTTGTTAAGGATCTCCTCTTCTAAATACTCTATTTCAAGTAAGTCTTCCTCCTCCTTGGTTTCGATACTCTGCGGAGTTGGCTGTTGAGCACCAAAAGCCTTTGCTTTGGCTAAATGCTTCCACACTTGTGCGGGAAAAACCTAGTAAAAATAATTTATTCATTAGTCAGAGTAGGGCCCGCGCCTTAAAATAAGGGAATTGTGAAAACAAACTGACTGGCCTTGCTCATTTATGGGGACTGGAGACTATTAATGCCCATGCACACAGTGACTTTGAGATGCCGTTCTATTATGCCAAACATACAAAATTTACGTAGAACTAATAATTTTCGAAATATAGGGAGTGAGAAAACTCGGGCATTGCTCTGAATTCGTTTCCGCATCTTAGATAGAATGTGTGATGCGTTTTTTATATGGTGTGCTCTGTAGGCTTATTGTTCGTCTTTGACTTTTCATATTCATTAACAATCATCCCAACGGATAACTACGAAATGCTTCATCATTGGAACTCAGATTCAACGATTTTATCCTCGGACATTGTATCACATCTGCTGCAGAAGGAATGGGATTAATTGTTGGCCCTAATAAATTATTGTTTATACTCCAACCCTATTGCTGAGAGTCGAAATCTTTCTCTGACGAGTTTGAACATGGTAATATACCCTGAACACATCTCGTTGAGCAGCTGCTGCTATGGATGGAATTGACAACTGCACAGGCTTAGTGCATTTTGCAAACCGAAAAAAACTTTAATTTATCAAATTGGTCTCTTTTTGTAAGTTCCGTACATAGTTTAAAGTTCCACTTTTTATTAGTAAATTTTTCGAGCTTCTCCGTTTGAATGCCGCCAATACTTCCTGTAGATCTTGACCCAACTGGAAAAAATTGTAAATTTTAGTTTGAAGCAATCGTTCTCGCTGATTTTCGTGACCTTTGACCTTCTATAACTTTTTTGGTTGACCAGTTGGCGTTATGGACTTTTGAGAAATTATTTGTGACGTCAAAATAAAGTATAAAATATAAGGGCTTAGATATTCAATTTTTATTAATTTTATTAACAAATCTTAAACATGTTTTTTTCTTTTTTTAGAAACGAAGTTTGGCGTTACGATGTTAATCAATTTGGCACACATGCACAACGAGCACGAACATTCTTCTTGCGCGGGTTAGCTGTCGGAGTAGCAGCTCTTGCCGTAACAATTGGCTTGGAACAAGTGATAGCTAAAGTTTCTCCTGATGATCACCACGGCCATGGGCATGGCCATGGTCATGGGCACGAAGATCACTAAAAGAATAAATGTGGTGCAAGTTTGTTAGAGGATGGGGACAAAACCTCATTAATAATAATATTGGAAATGAAATTTATTAAAACAACAAAATACATAGTTACAAAACTTATTTTAGTTTAATTTTATTAACGTCAAACAATGCAAGGCTGTGAAATTATCTTAAGGAATACGAGGTTTCAATTCTTCATAGCATGGTCGCAAGAAGATTGCAGTTTTCTTAGCAGGATTGTAATATTCGTGACCCTGAAAGTTTGAAATGGAGAAAAATGAAAGTAACAAATGATAATAAATTGAAATACCTTTGACCAATCATATCCAACTGAATAAGCAAAGATTTGTCCATTTGAGTTGAAGCAGCATTTTGTTATCGATTGATCCATAGTTTCCGACGATTTTAGTTTTGTTCTTGCATCCTTATCCCAGAAACTGAACGTTCCATCCGATCCTACTGTAGCTAAGGTACCGTGCACTGGGTGGAATTCAATGTCGTTGACAGCATAGATATCCTGATAGCCGGTATTTCCATTAAGGCGATGACATTTAAAGGTGAAATTATCTTTGGGATTGACTGGATTTACATATTGTATAGCTACGCGGCCTTCAATACTTCCAAGGGCATAACCTAGAAGAATATATAACATGGAATTATTAAAGAGTTGTTTTAAAGTGGATGGAGAATTTTAAATTTATTTTCCAATATTCCAAACATTGATATTAGGTTTGCGTTTTTTAAAATTGTATTGTGATAAAATTTTAATTGACTCGAAAAATGGCAATCCTTTCCAAAATTGGATTATTGTGAAGCCACCTGAATTTTTTGCGATAAAATGGACAACGAAAGGTCGTCGAGAGCACGAGGGTTGCGCGAAAGGATATTCACAAAACCGTCTTGGTATCTTCTCACAACAAAATAGGGGTTCCGAAACTACCCCAAAATGTCAAAGCTGCCACATCCCTGCATTCTAATTGTCAAGCAACAACAATCTGGATCCTGAATGAAACACAACCACACAGCACGCAAAAATATATGTTATGTTTGTGTATTGATATGGATTCTTCTACTCATTATATTTAAATAGTAAACACAGCAGTTTTACTGAGCGGTCCCACAATTAAGCATCAACCATGTCCAATATGCTGCTTGACCACCGAGAGTTAGCAACCCGCTTTCATAAAAATACCATTGCTACGAATCGGCAGACAATGCCTCGGAACAGGATGAACAACACAACAACGACCATGGCTTTTCAAACCAGGACACGAACCGGATCATGGAATGTGGCAACATTGCCTGCTGATGGACGGCTGGATGAAGTCCTCAACGAGATGAGTCGATATAAAATCATGGTCATGGAACTCAGCGAGACCAGATGGTTCGACGCGGGGAACATATTTGCCCAAACGGTGAGTTCTTATATTCTGGGAGAAACGAAACTGAAAGCCGTAGGAGTGACGTTGGCGTAATACTCACGAAGCCAGATCCAGCCTCATTAGTTGGGGTGGGATTACGTAAGTTGTTTCAATCGACCTCTTCATACAAAAATCTTGAGAGCTTAGGGATGATGCTTTTGGAATGCCTGCCAAGAAATAAGAGTTGTATTCAATGCGGGACCGAATGTAGGACATGATACCAGGCATTGATATGCTTGTGCGGCGATTTGGAATATGTGATTATTTCATCGCAAATAAGATACGCTTATAGTGGGTCCGCAATTAGATTAGTACACAGGACGGTGCAGGATTTGATTATTATTATCAATCTTCGCAGGAAATTCCAAGAGATCTGATATCGATATTGAATTTTTATCTGGCAAATATTAATTCGACTATTTTTCCCCTTTGGAATATGGAAACGGATTTCTTACTCATAGGCAACGTACCACACCGTATTCAAATTTTCCCTATACGAGCAATATTAATGGAACTTATGTGTCCCAAATAAGCTATAATTATACCCACTTTAAATGTTCATCTACTGGATATGCAGTTGTCTCCTTTATCACTTATTTTGATATATTTTCTGCCAAATCAGGAACAACAATGAGGGAATTTTGATTTTAAAATGCTAATTTTTAGGCATAGTGTTGATGCAATGGCCGATGATATCTTTTAATGCTTTTTCACCTCCAAATATTGAATTTTAAATATAAGCAAGTTTTAGGTTTATAGGCTTCTCAAGATGCGGCAAACTTCCCTTGTTCAGTGAAATAAACTTCTGTCGCTTGCCTGTATTCTAATTCAATGCAACTTTTTAGGCGATTTCCGCTATTGTGAAATTACCTGGGATTACTCAATTTGCTTAATAGTACCGATATTTTATCGCAATATCAATAATTCTGATTGTATCTTTTGTTAAGGTGCATTTCTTTTCCGGCCTTCTTGAAAATCTTTGGAATATAGGCCGACTTTTTTAACAAAAGAAATATTTCTCAATTCTTACCTGTTGGAACCTTCTTCTTATCTCTGAAAATTGAAATTGTTCTGTGCTGATATTTTAATGGACTTTCTTGGCGTTTAAATTCAGTCGGCTTATTTTCCAGAGAATACACTATCAAGCCTCTCCCTGCCGTTCCAACAACAGCCATTGGATAATCAACGTCGGCACAATAGCATCTTTCAGGAATGCTTATTCCCATCATCGGGTTAGGAGAACGTGTATCCCAGAACTGCAAGTTAAAACAGCAGATCAAAATACAAAACTAGAATATTTAAATAAAACAAATACCTTTAGAGTTTTATCCCAGGACCCGGTCATTAAGCATGTGTAGTTTGTTCCTTTAATCCAGTGGCACGTTTTTACAGGAGCATCATGGGCAGCCACTTGTACAACTTGATCAGAAGCTAAATCCCAACATTTAACTTGTTTATCACATGAAGCCATAAAAACTTTTGAGCCATCATCGGACCAGCAAACATCCAATACGGGGCCTCCCATAGTTTTCATAGACTTTGGAACTGTCTTGCCGGTTTGCTCAACTTCCCAGCATCGAACCTATAAAAAACATATGTAAAACCATGTGTGATAAATTATTATTAAAGTTATATACGCTGCTATCCCAGCTTCCAGCAATAAGGTAATTTTGTTGTAATGTTGATGGACTGAACTCCATGGCGGAGACAGAATCTTCGGGAGGTGAGACTACCTCAAAGTCTTTCATTGGATTTGGTGTTGCTGATGTTGTTGCTGTACCGAAGGAGCTACCACCACCCAAATTCGATGAACCAAACATAATGTACAATTTATTTTAAAATGCTTGAGATTGAACTATTTATTTTACTTAAATTTTGTAAACAAGCAATCGGCACTCAAACTCCAGTCTCTAATCAGTTCAATCCGAACAGTCCGAATTAATCAGTGCAGCCAACTTCATTTATTGCGGATTGTTATTTCACCATGTCGATAATGTAGTTCAACTCGAAAGAAACGGTATTTCACAATTTCGAATTATTTAAATCTTGCTCATTTTTCGGTATTTCACAATTTCGAATTATTTAAATCTTGCTCATTTTTCGGTCATCATCTAGCTTTATCCTGTGAGTATTTTATTTATTATCCGTAAATGTAGTTATAAACCGCGTTTGTTTTTCCTGGAGTAATAATACCGGTGTTCTTTCGAGTATTTCCAGCTACCTCAGCTCATATATTGGAGTATTCGAGTAGTTACAAATTTTTTACAAAAGATGGCGCCTTTAAAATTTTGTGTGTGGCGACCCAACTGCAAAGGTTGTTCAGCGCCATCTACATGAAAGACGATCATACACAACAACATGTTACAGAAAAACCACTGTACACAAACGAAATTAAAACACTTTACTTTAGACCAAATTAGATTTAATTTTAGGATAAGTAAGCACTGATGTATTGTAACGTTTAATTTATAAATTGTTTTAGAATTAGAAATCAGTTCTCTTTGTACAGCCTTCGGGTTAACAACTTAATAAAAGTATTATAAATAACCTTCCTCTCTAATTTATTCCTATGAGGATAAGATGCGGAGTCAAGTCCCCATAGGAAATTGGTGACCCCGAACATAAACGAAGGAAGGACGACCCACCCCGAACATAAACGAAGGAAGGACGACCGACCCCGAACATAAACGAAGGAAGGACGACCCACCCCGAACATAAACGAAGGAAGGACGACCGACCCCGAACATAAACGAAGGAAGGACGACCGACCCCGAGCATAAACGAAGAAGGCCGACGACGTCCGAAGGAAGGACGACCCCGAACATAAGCGAAGAAGGCCGACGACGTCCGAAGGAAGGACGACCCCGAACATAAACGAAGGAAGGACCACCGACCCCGAGCATAAACGAAGAAGGCCGACGACGTCCGAAGGAAGGACGACCCCGAACATAAGCGAAGAAGGCCGACGACGTTCGTAGGAAGGACGACCCCGCATACAAACGAAGGAGGCCCGACGACGTCCGAAGGACGGAGGACCCCGAATACAAGCAAAGGAGGCCCGACGACGATTGAAGGAAGAGAGACCCCGAATCAAAGCGAAGGAAGACCAGAACGCGAGCGAAAGAAGGAAGGAAGTCCCAGGAACGAAGACCAGTCCCGAATAAGAGCGAAGGAAGGACTGACCACGAGAGAAGGAAGGAAGGAGCCCCAAAGACGAGCGAAGGAAGACCCCTACCTAGAGCGAAAAGAAGATCTTGAGTACGAGTGAGGGCCCAGCCAGTTGCTAAGGCCCTAAGGAAGGTTCCGGACGGTGAAGATAAGCAAGGACCTCCAACCGGAGGAAAGAAGAAGACGACAAAGAAACGAGAAGAGGAATATAAAGAAGTGAGAAGAAGACGACCCATTGCCGAACGCGAAGGAAGTTGCATTGAAGACAAAAGTTAGTAAGTTAGTATTTAGAGTTAAGAGGTTGTTCAATTTGTTCAATTATATATTTACAAAAGTCAAAACACATAACTCATATTTTTGTCATAAATTCACTAACCACGAGTTACTAACGGTGAATTCGACCGATTGGACATAGTTTTCTTTCGTGCGTTGCAAATATTACTGTCCGAGAAATACGCGAACCGGGCAGTATACATATTATATTTCGAGAACCACGAAAGCAAATCGTAATTTTTTGTCTTCTTAACAAGTTTGCGCAAGTTAAAGTCAATTAATAAGTACACGCGAAGTCTTTTATATACATATATTCTCACAAACGGGGAAGGAATTGGTGACATGGATCAGCCAGCCGAAACACCAAGTGCTGTGCAGGCATCAGCCAACGAACAACAGCCACCACCCCGTTTCGAAGCAGCTTCCTCAACGGGTCATGGTCAGGAATACGAAGGCAATCACATAAATGCGGTGTCTAGTATTAAATTACCACAACCATTCTGGAAGACATCTCCAGCCAGGTGGTTTGCAATGGCGGAAGCCGCGTTTGGATTGAATAGGATCACTGCGGACTCTACGAAGTTTAGGCATGTTTTGGTCAATTTAGATAGCGAAATACTGGGAGTCGTAGGGGACATAATAGACTCTCCACCAGAAAGAAACAAGTACGACACTTTGAAGACACGGATCATCACAGCGTTTGGTGAGTCTTCTGAGACACGAGTGCGGCGTTTATTAAGGGGACAGCCAATTGGAAATGAGAAACCCTCGTTATATCTCCAGCGCCTGAGGAATTTGGCTGGAGGTCAATGCAACAATACTGTCCTGCGTTCGCTGTTCACTGAACAGCTACCTGAGCAAGTACGTGGTATCATAGCCGTCAACGATACTGAAGATCTGAGCGGTTTAGCACTTCAAGCTGATCGGATTGTTGAAGTCATGCAGCCACACGTCTACGCGCTAGAAAGGAAAATGCACGAGGATCCAGATAAGGGATTTAAGCAAACGCCAACGGGACATAGCACAAGAGGTGATAACGCAGGAAGAGGTGACAACGCGAACGACAGCGTCATCAGCGAGCTGAGACTTGCTGTTGAAACTCTGTCGAAGGAGGTGAGGAATCTCCGGTCCAGGTCACGTGGTAGAGACAACGTCATGCACGCACGAGGTAGATCGAAATCGCCATGGAGAAAACCACAAGAGAATAGTGAAACTTGTTTTTACCACCAAAAGTTTGGAAACAAGGCACGTAAATGTCGACAACCGTGTTCTTGGACGAAGAATTCGGAAAACTAGGAGAACCGACGAGTACCGAGGCGTCCGTCGGTCAGCTATCAAGCTCAAAACGTCTCTTAATGCAAGACCGAAAGACTGGCACGCGATTTTTAATTGATACGGGAGCTGACGTTTCAGTACTAACAAAGAATTTTAGCAAAAATTGTCAATGCGATCCTGATTTTTTTCTTTATGCTGCAAATAATACCAAAATATCGACTTATGGACAAATGAGAATGACTGTTGATTTCGGATTAAGACGCATATTCACATGGAACTTCATCATTGCTGACGTAGCCCAGCCGATTGTAGGAACCGATTTCTTACACGAGTACCATCTACTTCCAGATCTGAGGAATCGGAAGTTAATAGACGGTATAACGAACCTTACCGCGGTTGGCACGCTGACAGCAAGCAAGACGCCAACAGTTACAACGGTATGCGAGGAGAATGAATTTCTCAAGCTAGTCAAAGAAAATATCGACGTCACACGAAGAGGGAAGTACAGGGAGCCGAAGCACAACGTGAGGCATTACATAATCACGAAAGGTCCACCCTGCTACGAACGCCCCCGACGATTATCACCAGGCAGATGCAAAGCAGCACGAAAGGAAATCAACGTATGGATAGAAGAAGGTATTGTTAGCCCCTCATGCAGCCCTTACGCAAATCCCATGACGATGACAAAGAAGGACGGAACATGGAGATTATGCGGCGATTATAGACGATTAAACAAGATGACCTTACCAGACAAATATCCTGTACCGAACATACAAGATTTTGCACATCGTTTGCATGGATGTACCTACTTTACAACGATGGATTTGGAAAGAGCGTATTTCCAGATACCAATGGCACCTGAAGACCGAGAGAAGACGGCGTTAATAACACCATTTGGACTCTTCGAATTTAACGTAATGCCATTTGGACTAACAAATGCCGCGCAATCTTTTCAACGGTTTATTGACACAACGTTACGAGGATTGGAGTTCTGTTTTTGCTATGTGGACGACATTTTAATAGCATCGCGCTCAAGGGATGAACATATTAAACACATAAGAGAAGTCATCCAACGACTAAAGGATTATGGGCTTATAATAAAATTAAGCAAATGCCATTGGGGACAGGAAAAGGTAGAATACCTCGGATATGAAGTCTCGAAGGACGGGATTAGACCACTCGAACATCGAGTACTTGCGATAAGGAATTTTCCCAAACCAAACACGGTTCAGGAATTAAGGAGATTCTTAGGAATGCTTAATTTCTACAGGCGATGCATCAAGGGTGCAGCAAGTATCCAAGCACCTCTGCATTCTCTTACCACGGGAACGAAGAAACGGGATAAAAGACCCATCAACTGGAACACTGAGACAGAGGCGGCATTCGAAAAGTGCAAGGAGGAATTAGCAAAAGCCACGATCATTGCGCATCCAGCAGAGGACACACCACTGAAGCTGACGACTGATGCCTCTGACATCGCGATTGGTGCGGTACTGGAACAAGACATCGAGGGGAAACGACAACCGTTAGGATTTTTCTCAAGAAAGATGTCGGAAACACAAGCGAGATATAGCGCATACGACAGAGAACTTCTTGCCATATTCTCAGCGATCAAATATTTTAGACACTTGGTGGAAGGACGAAATACAACGATATTCACGGACCATAAACCGTTAACGTATGCTTTTAGCCAAAAATCATCGAAAGCATCACCGAGACAGCAAAGACAATTGGATCTAATAGGACAGTTTACTACGGATATTAGACACATCTCGGGAACGGATAACGCAGTAGCCGACACTTTATCGAGAATTAACGATATTGTCTTACCAGTTTGTGTCACTACGGAAGACATAGCGAGTGAACAGGAGAAGGACGAAGAACTGAAGGAGCTACTGCAACACCCAGGTGCAATAAAATTTAAGAAGCTACGACTATGTAACACGGAGACTACGGTATACTGCGATGTTTCTACCGATAGGATACGACCATACTTACCCAAACCATTAAGAAAGAGGATCTTTGACAACGTTCACAACACTGCGCATTGCAGCGGCAAAGCTACGAGAAAAGCTATTGCGAGAAAATTTATTTGGCCAGGAATGAACAAAGACATCAACGGATGGTCACGATCTTGTTTACCATGCCAAAGGTCAAAGATTAGTCGACATACTAAACGAATACCACAACACATCGACGTCCCGGATGGTCGATTTCAACATGTGCATATCGACATTGTGGGACCGATGACGGAAGTAAGAGGGTACAAATACTGCTTAACGATGATTGATCGTTTTACACGATGGCCGGAGGCTACGCCAATCAAGGATATAACGGCAACCACGGTGGTCGAAGCGTTTTTTGAAACATGGATCTCGAGATACGGCACACCAGCTATCATAACGACGGATAGAGGCACGCAATTCGACTCGCAGATTTTCGACGCTTTCGCTAAACTGATTGGAAGTCGGACGAATCGCACTACAGCATACCACCCACAGGCGAATGGGTTAATCGAACGATGGCATCGGTCATTCAAAGCCGCGATAAAATGTCATCAAAATGAAGACTGGATACAAGTATTACCAGTAGTTATGTTAGGATTAAGGAACTGTCTCAAAGAAGACATCGGTACCTCCAGCGCCGAGTTGGTATTTGGTACAACCCTACGAATACCTGGCGAATTTTTTATGCAAGACGACTTTCAACCTGACAGAACGATATTTAAGGAAGCGCTGAGGGAACACATGCGAGAGCTACGCCCACGTCAAACCGCACATCATAACAAGCCAAGAATCTTCATACATAAGGATTTAGCTACGTGTACACATGTATTCCTAAGAGTAGATGGAGTGAAGAAACCATTGGACCAGCCATACACCGGACCTCATCCCGTTATCAAGAGAGATAATGACGCATACTATACCATTGAGGTCAACGGAAAACACTCAAACGTCTCAGTAGACCGACTAAAGCCTGCGATTTTACAGGAAACAACTCTCCAAGATGATCTGGAGCGCGTTCAAAAACTTTACTATGGTAAACCACGAGGTAAGCTGTGGTTATGCTGCGTAACTTCACTTAACCACGAAAGTTTATGTTTAACCACGGAGGTTTTTGAACGCACCGTGGTTAACTACGAATTAAAAATAAAATGAAATTTTTATTTCCAAAAAATAGTCCCCGCTATTTTCTCAAATTATTTTGTATGTGTCCATTAATTATTTATTTTCAATAATTTCCCAAATCCCACTTTGATTTGTTCATTTTTATCATTAAAACAAATGTCAAAAAGTTGTTTTTATTCTTCTTCTTCTTAACTATCGCTAACCATGCTCCCGAGCATGGTTAAAATTTAACTACACCATGGTTAACCACGGGAGTTTTTGAACGCCAAAAAGTTATGCTCGTGGTTATGTTGTAGTTAACCACGGAGTTTTTGAACGACAAAAGTTTACCATAGTTAACCATGGTTAACCATAGTAAGGTTTTTGAACGCGCTCCGGATAATTAGTCAAACGCCAAGAACATACGACGGACCAGCCGCAAAAAGAAATCTGGTACGTTTCGCAACACCTAACAACTAGTTACGGTGTTACTGGAAGGGGAGTAATGTGGCGACCCAACTGCAAAGGTTGTTCAGCGCCATCTACATGAAAGACGATCATACACAACAACATGTTACAGAAAAACCACTGTACACAAACGAAATTAAAACACTTTACTTTAGACCAAATTAGATTTAATTTTAGGATAAGTAAGCACTGATGTATTGTAACGTTTAATTTATAAATTGTTTTAGAATTAGAAATCAGTTCTCTTTGTACAGCCTTCGGGTTAACAACTTAATAAAAGTATTATAAATAACCTTCCTCTCTAATTTATTCCTATGAGGATAAGATGCGGAGTCAAGTCCCCATATGTGGATCTTCATCTTTTCGGTTATATCAACCATTCGCTTTTTGAAGTTGTCTTTTAATGATACTTTGACGTTTTTACAGCTTAACGGATTCGTAGGATTAATTAGGGAATACACTTTTTAAATATTCACAATTCGCACAATTCAATACCCAGCTGGCACAAATTAGTATCTGTGGAATTAATCTAACAAGCAAAAGAGTCCCATGATAAGATAAATGTAATGCGACTGTAGGCTCCATTGCGACTGAAAAGGCAGAGTTTTAATGTTTATTTTGTAACAACTTTGGTCGCAAGAGGCGAAAAATGTGTTGTAGCTATGTTTTAAATGTGTTTTTGCCACAAACTGAAGTTACACGCAACAAGATGAAACATTTTGATCGTCCAGATAAGTTATTATTCTTTCTTATTATATACATATATACATATTTGTAACAAAAACGAAATCGCAGTTTAAAAAGAGAATTAAGTAAATGCTTGTCAACGATGGCAGCTCCCTAACCGCCCAGTTGCGAGAGGCTTTGGTGAACGAGGGAACGGATAATGAAACATACATGTTTGAAGGAGAGGTAGAAACAGAGTTAGAAGAAATGGCGATGAGCATGTCAGAACTTTTGAAGACAATTGATGGTAATGAAGAAAGAAGCGCGAGAACATGCGTCCACCAAGATGAAGGAAGCGCAAGAACGTGCATCAGCCGATATTAAGGAAGCGCAAGAACAGCCATCAGCAGAGATGAAGGAAGCGACAGCCGAGAAGAAGCAAACACAAGAAAGTGCATCAGCCGAGTTTAAGGAGGCGCAAGAACGGTCATCAGCTGAGATGAAGGAACTCAAAGGAAGAAATCCTGGTGCTCAAAGATGCACAGAAATTGTTAGCAGTCGTTCATGAACGATCGTTAGCAGAGCACAAAGAGTCAATGGACGAACAGAGAAACCAGCTGGAGCAGAAACACGAATTCATGTCCATTTCTGTCGACAAAAAGCTGGATAACAAAATAGAACATGTAAGGGCAGATCTGGGAAAACTCGACTGAGTAAAGATGGAACAACAGTCAGAGCCGACCTAGAAAGGTTGATCTACCACCCAGCGACAACATCTCACGAAGTCATCGGAGCAGGGAAACTGCAGCCCCCAACTTTAGAGTTCCACAAGTTCCAATTCGAAGCAGCAGCAGGTAATTTCTGGGCCGAGGAGGAAAAAGCAATAGCCTAAACTTTGTCACTGAGGGGTACAGCAGTAGGAATATTGTAGTCAATACCAACAGAACATCGCAGCAGCTACGGATTCTTAGTTCAAGCGCTGAAAATGCGTTACGGCGGTCAACACATGCAAGAGTTTTACCGACTTCAACTTCGAAATAAACTTCAAAGGCCAGTGCATCTATCTGGTTTATCCTAGTTTCAGGCAAGACTACATCAACCAAGTAGCAATAAAGGCTTTCCTTAACTTTTGTACTAACCGGAATCTGCAACAGGCAGCCAGATTGGTCGGAAAGAAGAATATCGCAGAAGTTTTGGCACATACTCTGGAGTAGGAGGCAGCAAAGCCATTCATTAATGGAAAGGAGGTGATAACAGAAAGCAAATCCAAGGCCGATTTACTGGCATCTCTGTTCGCCTCAAATTCTTCATTACCTCAAGCTGATACGTCACCACCGGTCCTCGATCGCAACGCCCATTCAATGGACGGAATTTTCTTCAGGACACGAGAGGTGTATAAATGTCTCAAAGAACTCGACGTCAATAAATCCACTGGCCCCGATAATATTCCCCCTATGGTACTCAAAAAGTGTGCCTCACCCTTGGCTAAACCTCTGCGCAAACTTTTTGCCTTGTCATTTTTCTCCGGAGTTTATCCCAACTCTTGGAAACTAGCTCATGTTCAGCCCATTCCCAAAAAAGGTGAGGCCAGCGACCCTTTAAACTACCGCCCAATAGCATTAACTTCTGTTCTCTCCAAAGTTATGGAGACAATAATCAATCGAAGGTTGATGAAATATCTAGAATCTAACCTAATTATTCACGACAGGCAGTATGGCTTTAGACCAAAACGGTCTACTGGCGACCTTCTTGTGTGCCTGACTGAACACATCAACCAAAGCATCCATGGCTTCGGTGAGTCTGGTTTGGTTGCTCTAGATATCTCCAAGGCCTTCGACAGAGTATGGCATCCCGCTCTGCTGTCGAAACTCCAAGCTATTGGTATTGACTCAGTTCTAAGGAACTGGATTGAGAGCTTTCTTTCTGGCCGTTCAATCAAGGTAGTATTGGATGGCGTCGAATCCAACCCTCATTCCATTTCGACCGGCGTTCCCCAAGGGGCGATTCTCTCACCTACTCTCTTTCTTATATTCATTAATGATCTGCTCTCAATCCCCTCCAATCCACTTCATAGTTTTGCCGATGACGGTACTTTGCGTTACTCATACCCCTCCGACAACACAGGACAAGCAAGTGCCAGACCTTGTCTCTTAGAACGTGAACTCATGTCCGAGTCTCTTAACGCGGACATTAAACTCATTTTTGATTGGGGCCGCAAGAATCGTGTCGAGTTCAATGAAACCAAAACCAAGTACTGTCTATTCTCCACTAAAACCTGCACCAGCCTTCCCTCCATTTCAGTGGGTGAAGATAATATAACAGCTGATCCATATCTTAACATCTTCGGCGTGACTCTATCCAACGATTTGCGATGGAATAATCACATACTCCAAGTCACCAAACAAGCGTACCAATGCCTCGGCTTCCTTAAGAGATGCAAGTTTCTCCTTCATCCAACTGCCTTGGCTACAATCTACAAGTCCTACATTCGGCCACGCCTCGAATACAACTCGTATATCTGGGCTGGCGCCCCTAAAACCACCTTGGCTTGGCTAGACAAGGTGCAAAACCGCGCCATCAAACTCATTGGCGATAGCACCCTTTGCATTGATCCTTTAAGCCACCGTAGGAATGTAGCAGCGCTCAGCAAGTTTTACCGCTATTTTCATAGCGACTGCTCCACTGAAATCAAAAACCTCCTGCCTACACGGCAATCTTTCTCCCGCAACACAAGACTAGCCAACTCGGCTCACCCCTTCACCCTTCAGCCCTCCCCTTCACGCACATTACGTTTTAGCAGTTCGTTTATAAATAGAACAACTCGATTGTGGAACTCTCTTCCGCAGTCGGTGTTTCCGAGCTCATATAACATCTCAGAGTTCAAACGCAAGGTTCATCGACATCTACTCATGCACCCTCCAGACCCCTAACCTATCCTATCTCATTTTTCCTTCAGATCAAGCTAACTACTATACGCTGCACCATGACTTGTAAGACATGACGGACTAGTAGTACAAAGGGTGACTCCTAAGCTTCATCTTGCCACAAAAAAAAAAAAAGCAAGTAACAAGGAGTGCAGTTCGCTTCAAGGAAATTTGCAATCGAAGTACGTGGTCGACTCTGATGCTCGAACTGTAGTGAGCCGGGTCATCTACAAAGGGATTGTAATGTCGGAATTGGTTCAGAACACGGTCACAAAACTTTGAAGGACAGGAAAAGGTCATAGCTTATTACAGTAGAGCGCTGTCAAAATCGGAGCGGAATTACTGTGTCACAAGACGGGAACTATTGGCAATCGTGGACTCAACTAAACACTTCCACAAGTATCTCTATGGGCAAAACTTCATCCTTCGAACGGATCATGCAGCATTAAAATAGCTGATGCAATTCAAAAACCCTGAAGGACAAGTGGCAAGATGGATAGAGAGACTTCAGTCCTACGACTTCAATATAGACCACAGAAAGGGAAGAAACCATGGAAATGCAGATGCACTCTCCCGGCGACCATGCGTACCAGACTGCAAACATTGTGGACGTATCGAGGAAAAGTGTCAAAGGACGACAGTCGAGCCAACGACAGGATGGGATGACCAGGGACTCCGAGACGCCCAACGCGACGACCCGGATATTTCTTCAATTCTGACATGTAAGGAATACGAGGAAAAGCCTGAATGGAAGGACATTGCTGAGAGGAGCGAGACCCTGAAGAGCTACTGGGCCCAATGGGATTCGTTGTACATGGAGCGAGGAGTATTAAAGCGCAAATGGGAAACCGCTGACGGTACCTCTCATCGAATGCAGGTATTAGTCCCTCGCGTTAGAATAAGGGATATTCTCGAGGAGTGTCATAACGGCGCATCAGGAGGACATCTGGGAGTCAATAAAACTTTGGCAAAAATAAGAGAGAGTTTCTATTGGCTTCACATGCGAGACGATGTGGCAGACTGGTGCCGTAAATGCACAACTTGTGCCAGCAGCAAGGGCCCTCGGGTAAGAACAAAAGGAGAAATGCCGCAATACAACGTGGGAGCCCCATTTGAAAGAATCGCAATCGATGTGGCGGGACCTTTTCCGGTGTCAGACCGAGGAAATCGATACATTTTGGTGGTCATGGACTACTTCAGTAAGTAGCCCGAAGCATATGCCATTCCAAATCAGGAAGCAATCACTGTTGCAGAGGAATTAGTGAACAATTGGATCTGCAGATTTGGTGTGCCTCATGAGCTTCACTCTGACCAAGGGAGAAACTTTGAATCTCAAGTTTTTCAAGAAGTATGTAAGATACTTGGAGTGAAGAAGACCAGGACGACGCCCCTTTATCCCCAGTCCGATGGAATGGTAGAGCGATTCAACAGGACAAGGCTAGAACACCTAAGGAAAGTTGTTAGCGAGCACCAGCGTGACTGGGACAGTTACATCCCTATATTTCTAATGGCATATCGGACAGCGGTTCATAATTCCACAGGACAAACCCCTTGTAGTGTGATTTTTGGAAGACAAATCCGGCTGCCAAGCGATTTGAAATTTGGGACACCAGTTGAAAGCAACGAGTCTACTGGCGGTTATACAGGTGAACTTCGTGATCGACTCGCAGATATCCATCAGCTTGCAAGGAAGAATCTTAAGATAGCCAGCGACAGGATGAAAACTAGGTACGACCTCCGAGCAAACTGTAGCGGATACCAGGAAGGTGACCTCGTTTGGCTGTTCAATCCTCGACGACGAAACGGCAAGTCTCCGAAACTTCAGCGCCAGTGGGAGGGGCCCTATAAAATCCTAACACGGATCAACGACGTTGTCTACAGGATTCAACAAGGGCCCAAAGCCAAGAAGAAGATTGTGCACATAGACAGGCTGTGCCCATATCATCAGCCGGATCCAGGATGGACAACTGTTCGGGACGAACAGTCCTAAGAAGGGGGCGAAAGTGATGATTTATGCGCCATCTGTTTGTCAAAAAGCATAACCAACGATTGTCGGTAACAACTCTGGTTGATGTCTGAACTAATGACTTATGTACTAAACTAAAATTGGAACGCGCGATAAGTGAAGACAACTTCAAGCTTCTGGACGAAAAGAAAAGAACATACCACTAGGCTCGAGAAAAAGGACTCGAGAAGGTTCCAGAAGTTAAATAAAGGTGGAGCTTGAGTTTGGATATAAAAAGCGGCTTGCAGGCGCTGAGAGAGTCAGTTTTGATTTGAAAGGCGATAAAAGTGTTCTAAAGTGAAAACAGGGAAAAGTGGTTATTTAAAAGTGAACTATAAAGCGATAGATAGAGTTTAATAGTGCGAGTTATTAAATTTAAAGTGATTATAGTGAACTGTAAGAATTGTGTTTGTAATTAAATTGTGTTTTGGTTTGTGATAAATAAATATGTGTGGATTATTAAAAAGTGTATTCCTTAATTAATCCTACGAATCCGTTAAGCCGTAAAAACGTAACAATATACTTGTGATAAATTGTTAAATGCAAATGTACTTTTAGAGATATATGTATGTATATATTCATAAGTTACTTTCCCTGTGTAATATAGTTTAAGCATGCCTTGTTTGGCGTAAATAAATAAATAAATAAATAAATAAACACTCCCAAGAAGGGGACTGTGTGATGATTTATACGCCATCTGTTAGAAGTTTGGAACACGGGTATTTATAACGACTTTGTTAGAATTAGAATTTACTATTAGGTGTGTTCGATGACTGCTCTAGCTCAAGATTGAGCAGAAAAATTCAGCAATTTGCGTTCTTTGAGACCTTTTGACAGATCTTTTCTGCTCCCATTTGCCTGGCTCTGTGTTTTTTGAGCCTGCTCTTTGTTGAGAATTCTCACTTTTTCTGCTCCACCAAATTTGTAGGAGCAGGCAGAGCAGCCAAATTCTTCTTCTTATTTTTCTTTTGACAAATGTCAAATTTAAAGCTGGAAAAAACGGAAAATTGATTTATGAATGATTTATTCGGAAAATACTTGGAAATATTAAAAAATACACCTTAATTTTTATAAAAATAACATTTCGATGCTATTCAATTGTTTTTATTGGCATATATCTATTTCTTCTTCTAAAATTGACATTCGTATCTAACCTCTAAAAACCGAATTTGGAGCAGAATTTAGCAGAAAGGTGTTTTTTGAGCTTGTTGCTATTATCTGATTCTTTCTGCTCTGACATCAATTTGACAGCCGCTCCCGATTGAGCCGCTCTGCTCTGCTCTAAACTTTTTAAGCAGTCATCGAACACACATATTTATACACTAAACTAACATGGCGCCATGTATTAGACTCAAGATCTATTGGAAAGGCCGATAATTGAAGACAAAGCTTCTCAAAGCTTTTGGGAAGGAAAGAATATTCTACGACGGTTTAGAAAATGGGCGAAAATTCTAGAAGTTAGATAAAGGGGGAGGTTGGATATATAAATGTGGTGGTGCAAGTGATAATAGTGAACTCTAAGAATTATGTTGGTTATTAAATTGTGTTTGGTTTTAATAAATAAGTTTTTGTGTGAATAATTAAAAAGTGTATTCCTTAATCAATCCTACGAATCCGTTAAGCCGTAAAACCATTATCAACATTTTCAACATACTTATTAGTATGTGTTGGAGATCCACCCAGTATCCAGCGTCTGCATCCGAGACGACAAGACGACAACAATTTCCCGTATCAACAGTGACCGGATAACGGACATTCTCAGGCTTGTGATAAGCATGCGATCAGGGAATCGCAACATCGATCACTTCTGTACAGCACCACCCGACCGAGTAGACGTCTCACGATTGAGCGTCCCCAGAGAATTATATTGAAGACAATTGAAGTTAAAGTAAAATTAAAAAGAATTTAAAGTAAATATAATTGAATATGTTAAAGTTAAAGTGAGTTAAAATTGTTATTGAACGTGTAAATAAATGTTAAAAGGAGAAGCGTTCTTATTGGAAGCTGCACACCTGCAAGGATTTTCCTCATCATCCCCATCCCCAAACAGTATGAATAATTTGAATTATCTATTCATAATTTTAACTGTCTTCAAAGTATGTAATCATACCAAAAAGCAAATAATATGATGAAATGAATATGACGTAAATGTTTGAATTTAATACGACGTAGTTAGGTACGTCATAACCTGCTTTTAAAATTCAAAATTCCATATCGATTCCCTCATTTTAATCTTTAAAAAAAACTTGATGCATCTTAGCTAAGGTAACCGCGCTTGGTTTCTTTGCAGGAGGAACTCGCGGTTAAACAAGATTTTGGAAGGTGAGGAAGCGATGATGAAAAGAGCTGACCTTGAATAAATTACGTTTCAAAAGCATTTACACGTGTATGCATCACTACATTCCTTTTTTTAAGGATATGTGGTGAGCAGCTTCCAGTATGAGAAAAAGCCGGCTCCGGTTGCAGATCATGATGGCATCATCGTTCTGACGTTCCTTATGCAGGTTTATCATTATCAACCAGTTTGTATGTTGAGTAGGTTGTGATTTATGATCTCCAGCTAGTGACGATACATGGAAGGGGATACGTATTTGAATAGTGGAAGACATGATTTTGTCAATAAACATTGTCCGTTAATGAACTCCTGCATTGAACTTCTTTTGGTCTAGCTCCAGCAACGAACAGTAGCGTACGATGTGCGAGAATATGAAATGAATCGCAATATTGAAAAGCAACCCCTCACATCCCCGTAGCTATTTTGCTTTGCACAACGTAGAATTATACGCTGCTGTCCGGGGCTGGTGCTCGACCAAAATTTGCCATGGTCTAGCCAGCTACATGGCTATAAGTGCCCAAAAAAGGGAGCGCAAAAGTGCGCAAGACGCGAATTTCTAAGTTTTACCCCAGGTCAATAAGTGTCAGTCGTGCCAAAAGAAGAATTCACTTCAAAAGAATTTCGATCTCCAAATTTAATGTTGGAATTATTTTTTAACCACAATATACGAAACATATAATCTAATTTCTTTTTGCAGCTTCTAATTTTCTCGGCTGTGGAGACCATTGCTCTCTGTATTCTCTCGTGTGTGCGAAAGAACGACTAGTGGTACCAGATGGAATACAGGTATGAGTTTTGGATTTGGACGTGTTATAAAGAGAAAACGGTACGAAAATCAGTCAACGATTGCTTAGAAGCAGAAGCCGAAAACTTACGGGAATCAGACGGGAATCAACATCAACAAGATTATGGAAGTGGAATTGCTGTACTTGAAGAGGAAAATCAAGTAGATCTCGCGGACAATACTATATATCTCCTACCATCGTAAAAGTGCGAAAGACTATTCAAATGTTTAAACGACCAGTTAAAAATGATTTACTATAAAAGTGCACTCAGGACGGGCAATCGAAAGAGCTGACTCTTCTTCTAGGCTGCAGAACAAGGTGGAATAGTCTGTTTATGAATTTGGAACGATTTTCTCTTCTTAAGACTGCTGTTCAAAAATGTCTAATAGACCATCAATCAACGGACTTTTTGCTAGAAGAAGATAGCACTTGCATCACCGAACTGTCGACGCATTTTGCCGTAAAGATTCTAATGTGTTGACCACAAAATCAGCACTACAGTTTTTGATGCAGAAATTAGATTGCCAAATAACTCCGATATGCGCAAAATTGGCAGCATCATTCAGATTCCGTTATGTCAACGTGTTTGCACAGAACTCTCTGTAATCTTGCAATACCTCCACAACCCTTGTGCTCTGGAAGATGACGATCTTTTCGAAATACAATACCCTGGAAAGCTATGATAAGTGAGGGTCTACATAATCTTCTGAAAAGTCTGTCAGTTATAAATCCTGATCAAGATCAGAGTGCTGAGGTACTGGAACTGAATGTTATAAATGCGAAAGTAACTCTGTCTGTCTGTCTCTTTGTTATTCTTTCACGTCTAAACCGCTAAACCGGTTTCGATGAAATTTGTTACAGAGATAAATTAGACCTTGGAGAAGGTCATAGGCTACTTTTTTTCTCGAAAAAAGGCTTGAAGGGATTGAAATGGGGGTTAATTGACAGACAACGCACAGCCCGAACCGCTGGAGCTAAAGGGCTGAAATTTTGATAGTGCATCCCTATAATGACGAGGACATCGACTAAGAAGCGATTTTTGAAATTAAATACCTAAGGGGGTGAAACGGGGTTAACCCAAAGCGCTGGAGCTGAAGGGCTGAAATTTTGACAGTGCATCCCTATAATGACGTGGACTTCCACTAATAAGCGAGTTTTCGAAACTCTTCCTCTAATGGAGGAAATGGGGTTGAATAGGTTGTTTGGAGAATTTTTTCTTTAGTCAGATTTTTTTTCGAACTTTGTATAAATATTGTACTATACACCATAAATAATGAAGCATGGCGCCACGGATTTTTCGGAATTCAACTAAGGGGGTGCAACAGGGTGGAAACAGTGGTATGAGAAGTTATTTCTTTCAACAGATTTTATTCGAACTTGGTGAATTCAAAATTTGTGAAACTCGAAATTGACTTTACTTAGGATTCGTTTGTAGTTGCTTCATAATTTCTTGCCGTAAATGGCCGAACAAACCCAACGAACGTTCGTCAAATTCTAAAATGTTACTTCTCTTGATATATGACATGCCAGACTCAATCTCTGCTTCAAAACTTGCAGATTTGTTGAGCAGAGGTGATATACGCAGTAATTTGTTTACCATATTTAATAAAAAATACAATATATTAAACCTTTTTGTGGGATAATAACAGCTGATTTTTTGTTTGTTTTTTTGTTTTTGTTTTAAAGGAGAAAAAAACGCAATTTTTTGCAGATTTGTCCTTTTTGTGCACATAAAAACTTTTTTTATTTAAAGGCGTTGCAAGGCACGCGGGGTATATGCTAGTTTACTATAAAAACAGCCATACCATGGTTATGTTCCTGAAACCCCTCAAATACTCGATAGCGATGAAATTGAATTTTCGGCAACCAGTATTATCTCGGGGTATCCCGGGATTGATGAAAATGAGTGCCACAATCCCTGGGAAAAACTTTCGGAATTGCGTTCCCTACACCATATGCGGAACAGGCATGCATATGCGTTTCGTAGGCTATGATTCTTAAGCTGTTAATATGGTCTATGCAGGGGCAGCCCGGCTAGCCCCACACTTCCAGATTATGATCAATAAATAGTCTGTGAAGATTTGCTAGCCTATATGATCATAAATAAGGCACAGGGGCATATATGGGGTAAATGGACTGGGCCGGCGTGTAGTGCGGACGTTCCCGTCTGTCCTCTAAATTCGCACCCAATAGCCTAAACACCATTTAAAGCCAGTTTTCCTCCTTCAAATAAAAAAAAGAGTTATCCACAAGTTTAACGGAAACTAACAATTAGTGCAGTGCAATAGAACCAAACCAAATAATTATTGAATAAAAAGATCAAATTAAGTGAAGTGTGCGAAGTGCAGTGCTATAAAAAGTCAAAGTGGTCAATAACCAGCCAAGGGAATCATTACCAACACCGGACCAACAACAAAAACTGACGGACGACAGTAAGTTTTTCCCGTTCTCCAACTCTCCCCGCACCCAGAGCTAGACATCGCCGGCGGAGTGCCGGCACTTGTCGGCCAGCTGATGGGAACCGTCTTGTTTTAGCAGGCATAACACTGCAACAAGATTGTTCCCGTTAGCCCCGATGGTTGCTTCGCCGGTGGAGTCAGCTTCAAATGAGGTCATGGACCTTGCGCAGGAGATGCCCCAAAACAAAAACAGAGATTTCTCTATTGTTTTTTGCAATATTAGGGGTCTCCTTGCGAACTTCTCCTATGTGATGTGCCACCTACACATCCACGCCCCGGCCATTCTCGCACTAAGTGAAACTCAAGTCACCGATACTGATTTCGATCGATTTCAGGTGACTGGGTATAGCTTAGTGCACAATTTCTCCAACCATAGGGGTGTCGCCATGTATGTTAGGAATGACGTGGCTCTCCAGAAGGTGTACAATAGTACATCTTCTGAATTCAATTACATATGGGCTAAAATAATTCTTCGTAGCCACGTCATATTCTTCTGTTTTCTCTACAGAAGTCCTAACATAAGTAATGATGCCTCGACGTTAGCCTTCGATGCTATATCCGAACGAATCTCCGGATTTTTACTTTCCCATCCGGAGTGTGAAATCATTGTTGCGGGTGATTTTAACGTTCATAGTACCAATTGGCTAAATTACTCAAATGGCACCAGTGTTTCTGGCAAAGACGCCGAGATCTTTGCAGATTTAAACAATTTGCACCAAATCGTGAATTGTCCGACACGAGTTCCGGATGTTGAAGGTCACGGAGCTCACCTGCTTGACCTATTCCTTACCACACATCCATCTCGATACTCCGTCGAGGTTAGCTCACCCCTTGGCAACTCGGACCACAAACTAGTCAGGGCTAATTTCCCATATCCATCCTCCACCCCAACCAACACAGTCCCCAAAAGAACTGTCTGGCACTATGGGAAAGCCAACTGGTTGGGACTTATTCGTTTTTTCCAAGCCACCGACTGGAATTTGTGTTTCCGAGGTGCCAGTGCGAACTATGCTGCGCTCTGTATTACCAAAATAATACGGGCAGGAATGTGTTTGTTCATTCCTCATTCCACCAAATCTATAAAGCCTAGGCCAAATAGATGGTTCAATGGTGAGTGTATGAACGCAATTAATGCTAAGGAAGCCGCCTATAGAGCGTACAAACGTTCCCCAAGCGAGTCACTTCGGCGTGACTATATGAAATCAAGGAACTCCTGCAACTCCATCATCAGGAAGGTCAAAGCGTCATTCGATGACAAGTTGAGAAACAAGATCCTCAACACACGCGTAGGCAGCAAAAACTTCTGGTCCTTGGTAACTTCCATCAAGAAGAATTTTACGTCTTCCACAACCCCTCCATTTATTTATGGAGGAAAGGTGACAGCAGAAAGCAAATCCAAGGCCGACTTATTGGCATCTCTGTTCGCCTCTAATTCTTCCTTACCTGAAACTGATACGCTTCCCCCGGTTCTCGAACGCAACGCCCATTCAATGGACGGAATTTTCTTCAGGACTCGCGACGCGAGGTGTACAAGTGTCTCAAAGTGCTCGACGTCAATAAATCCACTGGCCCCGACAATATCCCCCCTATGGTACTCAACAAATGTGCCTCACCCCTGGCTAAACCTCTGCGCAAACTTTTCGCCCTGTCCTACTTCTCCGGAGTTTATCCAAACTCTTGGAAACTAGCTCATGTTCAGCCCATTCCCAAAAAAGGTGAAGCCAGCGACCCTTTAAACTACCGCCCAATAGCAATTACTCCTGTTCTCTCCAAAATCATGGAGACAATAATCAACAAAAGGCTGATGAAATATCTGGAATCCAACCAAATTCTACACGACAGGCAGTACGGCTTTAGACCGAAAAGATCTACTGGCGACCTTCTTGTGTGTCTGACTGAGGCCCTCAACCAAAACATCCATCGCTTCGGTGAGTCTGGTCTTGTTGCTCTAGATATTTCCAAGGCTTTCGACAGAGCATGGCATCTCGCTCTGTTGTCTAAACTCCAAGCTATTGGTATCGACTCAGTTCTAAAGAACTGGATTGAGAGCTTTCTTTCTGGCCGTTCAATCAAGGTAGTATTGGATGGCGTCGAATCCAAACCTCATTCCATCTCGGCCGGCGTCCCCCAAGGCTCTATTCTCTCACCTACCCTCTTTCTCATATTTATTAATGATCTGCTCTCAATCCCCTCCAACCCACTTCACAGTTTCGCCGATGACGGTACTCTGCGTTACTCCCACACCTTTGATAATACAAGACAAGCGCGTGCCAGACCTTGTCCCGTCGACCGTGAACTCATGTCCAATTCTATTAACGAGGACATTGAACTCATTCTTGCTTGGGGCCGCAAGAATCGTGTTGAATTCAACGCATCCAAAACAAAGTACTGTCTTATCTCTACAAAAACCTGCACCACCCGTCCCTCTATCTCAGTGGACAAAAAGAATGTAATGGCTGACCCATCTCTTAACATCCTAGGCGTAACCTTATCATCAGATCTGCGATGGAACAATCACATATTCCAAATCGCCAAACAAGCTTTCCAATGCCTGGGATTCCTCAAGAGATGCAAGTTCCTCCTCCAGTCATCTGCTCTGGCTACAATTTACAAGTCCTACATTCGGCCCCGCCTTGAATACAACTCGTATATTTGGGCGGGAGCCCCAAAAACCACCTTGGCTTGGCTCGACAAGGTGCAAAATCGCGCCATCAAACTCATTGGCGATAGCACCCTTTGCTCCTCCATCGACTCTTTAAGCCACCGTAGGAATGTTGCAGCACTTAGCAAATTTTACCGCTATTACCATAGTGAGTGTTCCACCGAAATTAGAAACCTCCTGCCTACACGGCAATTTTTTCCCCGCAACACAAGACTAGCCAACTCGGCTCACCCCTTCACCCTTCAGCCCTCCCCTTCGCGCACATTACATTTTAGTAGTTCGTTTATAAATAGAACAACTCGGTTGTGGAATTCTCTTCCGCAGTCGGTGTTTCCGAGCTCATATAACATCTCAGAGTTCAAACGCAAGGTTCATAGACATCTACTCACGCACCCTCCAGACCCCTAACCTATCCCTTCTCCTCTATCCTTCAAAGCAAGCTTACTACTAGAGACTGGCCATGACTCGAACGACATGACAAACTAGTAGTACAAAGGGTAATTCCTAAGCTTGACTTTACCACATAAAAAAAAAAGGGGCAAAGTTCGAAAGTTCCTGATATCGATCTGAGGAATGACCCCACCAGGGAATTATGTGGGATGCTTGAGAGTCTAGCTTGATCATATTCCAGCCAAAGAGAACACTGGAATGTTGTAAACGGAATTCATAAAAAAGACCTTTTTAGGAAGCCGTGCTTTACAAGTGCATTAACCTAATCAAGAGTATCCAGCTCCCATTGCTATTCATGAGGTTTTCTAGTTATAAGTTAGCTTTGACAGTTCGAGCCTCAAGTATTTTTATAAAAACCTTTATTCCTTATGTCATGATAAGCTGTTCTGGGTACGTGCCTTCACTCAAGTAAGACTGATGGTATTTTAGTTTGCTCACTTCACTAAGTTCTTACTTCAACATCCGGTTGCATACACAATGTTTACACGTGCTAACAAAAACGAGCGCTCGTTTCTCAAAACACCGACAGCAGTTCTTAAGACAAACCTGTTATTATTTCTGGTTATGGATTTCTAAAAAAAGCATTGCTGCAAGTGTAAACAGCAGAGAACTTCCAATTAACCCCGACAAGAGTAAAAACTGACATTTTTGCGGTTGATTAGAGTGAATTATTGTTAAAGGCGGCATGATTCACAGTCTGCCGAGTTGCACGAACTTTGATCGATTGAGAATTGATCGCGTCATTATTTCTCCAAAATTTGCCTCATCTGCCACATGATGGGGTCACGCGGTTCTTCATCTGACTAGGGTTTTCTCCTCCCGGATTATATGAGCAGCATTTTTTTATTTACTATAAAATAACTGATTGCCTTATGTTCAAATGCCGAGAATTTCCGATTTGGTTTTTTTGTGCCGGATTTGTAGGTACTTCCCGCAAAGGAAATGACTACCTTCTGTGACAGTTGTTTCTTGAGAAATGTCTTTTATGTTTATGAGACACTTTAATGATGTGTGCTTATGCTTAATTATACTTAATTCATGTGTGCCAGTAATGGCGTTGGTTGTCAATTTAAGATTGAGGTTTCATATGAATAAAATGAAATGAAATCATACAATTACAAAAATTAAACTAGTTGGGATGTGGGTTCGACCCTTTCGGTCCACACGATCAACTTCCCAGTATGATGGATGTTGAATATTATGATTGGATATTTTAATAATAAATGAACAATAGGCAATATAGAATATATGCATAATACCGAGAATTTGTCACAATTGTTTATCAATATTTTCGTTAAAATGTCAAACTAAATTGGCGCACTTACAAGATTAGGATGACGAAAATGTATATAAAATTGATGTATTAATGTTTTTCGGCACCTCAATGAAGTCGATATAGTTTTTAGTTCGCGCGGGATCGTGCAGGTACAAAAATCACTTAAGTCAATTAAACCAAAAACCCGCTGGACCGAATATTATAAAAATATTTTCAGATTATATTGTCGCTAATACGCTTCGAACGGCACCTCAAGTAAGTCAATATCTTTTGTAGTTCGGGCGATATCGTGCAGGTACAAAAATCACTTACGTCGCTCAAACAAAAAAACGGCTGGACCGAATTTCATGAAATTCTTTTCAGATCATATTTCGGTTAATACGCTTCGAACAACACCTCAACGAAGTCGATATTAGTTTTGGTTCGCGCGATATCGTGCAGGAAAAAATGACCACATCCGTACGCACATACACACACACACACATACTTCCTCCCAATTTTTTGCTTAAAATGCTCCTGGGGCCTTGAAAGATGAAAATACGTTGAAATTTTCGATTTCGATTTTCGGACCGATTACAATAACTTCCTATACTGGGAAGTTAATTATAAATTGGCGGCATATAAAGCAATTTTTAACATAACATTTTCTTTAGAATACATTTTTGTAATTAAATCTTGTAGAATTAAAAAAGAATGACATGAAGATTTTTGTAAATTTATCATGGTTGGATGCCATTGTTGACTTATAGCGATGACGTTAAGTACGTTAACTCAACACGTTTTAATTTGACATTCAAAATAGAGATACATAAATGAATTGCATAATAAGATTCGCTGTAATTATTTTATGCACTTCGTTTTCGTGCCATTTATCTTAGATTAAGCTTTGCTGAACTTTCTATAATTTTTGGAAAAGTTTCCTCATGCGCTAAATTCAGCTTAGAAGGCTAGTTAGTCACTCAATCAGCGTTACTTTAAAATAATCTCAGTTCGCATACAATTTCCACATATTCAATTGACGATAAAACAAACCCCCGTACGCCCAACTGGACTCGAACGAAAGTTAAACGTAGAAGCCCGCTCAAAAGATAGTAATCAAATGGAATAATGGAATGAACTTTTGCATTTATAAATTCTGGCGAAAAAGCAACAACTATTTCAAGCATTAACTGAACATGAACTGGACTTTAGCCGGCTAAGCTACTTATGTGGATTGAGCTGAACAATATTGAACTGAGTTAGGTGACGCATTTAGTCGACTTATCTGGTTACAAGTTCCGTACAAGTACTGTACCACATGTTCTTTTATTTAAACATTTTTTTAAAGACCGCTAAATTCAATAATCAACGGCCTGAAAAACCCCCTTGTGCCAAGTTATGTGAAAGACTAGTCTCAGAAAAGGTCCTTTATACTGTTTCGACAATCTTTTTTCTTCATATACATAGAGTGCAATGTCGAACAGCAGCTCTAGTCGGGGAAGGAAGGAACTGCCACAACCTACCCGCGTTATTTTTAGTCCACCTACTGCCAGCCAATACTGTCGCGACTTTGACATTGGGGCATCGAGAAACAACTCGCTGGAGTGTTATGCCTCCTGAAACGAGTTGAATGTCATCAACCAACTGATGGCGCTTTGGTGGAGCGGGGAAGAGCTAAGGAAGGATATTTCACTACTTCAGGTCGCCATTTTGAAGCCGCTATCTTGTTTGTGAAAATATGTACACAGAATTCATAATCAGTGTCCCCAAAAACCCCCGTATACAAAATTTCAATTTAATTGATTAATTTTAAAGACTTTTGGCCAGCTTTTCGGCCTTTGCGCAGCAATGATTTTTCTCTATGTTGGCTGCATCAGTCACTGACCTTGCCTTTCTGAGACCGATGCTAGGGAGTATTCTGTTACAAAACAGGAACTAAGGAAACATGTAGGACAATGGGTCCACTGAAGGTTTGTTCGGCTTTTAGTTCAGTAATTGGGCCAAAAAAAAGGCGTTCGTAATGCGAAAAATACCGCACGCGATTTTTGAAGTAAAACTTCTTTAGGGACGTTTGCTTAAAAAAAATTACATGAGAGTGAATCAATTTCATTCGCGTAACGCTCTCACACATGAAAAATCGTCAGAACGTTCGTATAACGATGGGAAATGGGGTGGACGGGGTACAAGAGACGAAGAAACTCGGGGCTGTGTGTGCAATAGTTAAAATACACTCTGCCTTACTGCATAAATTTTCTGGCATGTTAGCTACGTTGTCGCCCAGACTTTGCTGTATCTCATTATAAGAATACAAATTCACCATTATAGTCCATTCAAAACGCGGGGGGGGGGGTGTTCCAAAATAACACCGTTAAGAAAATAGAACCCTAAACGTTTTTGGGGTCGCTGATCACGAAAATCGAGGTCCCGCGGTCCTAAAATTAGGGCGTCACCCCTAAAAATACAAAAAACACCCCTTTTTAGGGGGTTTTCGCGATTATTTCAGTAATAATGAAAACTAATGCGATGAAATGCACTTTTTTTAATATTTATTTGCGAAGGGGGTTGATTTATACTAAATTAAGGCGAACTTTATGGTAAGGGGTAGTCCTAAAGGGTTGAAACTACCCCTAAATCGGCCAAAAATGGCAAAAATTGTAAACATTTTTTTTTTCAAGTTTATGCTTCAAATTCCATTGTGGGCGTACTGTCAGGCAAAAATAAATTATTTTCAACCTTTATAAGGGGTTAAAACTACCCCTACTATAATAAAAACAACTTTATATAAAAAAAATTTCAAAAATTTAAGCTCATAAAAATATGTAAAAACATTTGGTAAAAAAAATCGCCTGCGGTATTTTTCGCAAAGAAAAAGTACCTATTTACTGGACTATTTGGTAAAGGCACGAGTTTCTGCTGCTTCCATCGCTCTGGGAAACCCTTCTTTATCAGGCTGTGAAGACTTCAGCAGTTACCCTATTGCATTCGTTTGTCGGCTGCCCTATTCGACAACCCAAGTATTGAAATCGCTCGCTATAGTTATGGGGCAGCTGCGGCTTGTACTCGACAAGTGTCCTACTTGGCAACACCTAGCTGTTGTAGGCGTGTATTCCACCCACTTTTGACCGGGTGAAGCTTTTCTCTAGGCTTCCAAAATATCCAAGAAAAAATATGTTATTAAGTTTTTTGTTCTGTACAATAGGGATGCAAATAATTATAGTACGTATGTACATACGACAATGTGTTCAAAACCTACAGAACTTTTCTTTAAAATTCATTTTGTTGCTATTTTACTGTGGAATAATTGGGTTAGTGTACACTATTTGAAAGATTGCAAATGACATCTAATAATGCGCTTTCACCTACTTCTTGAATAAATATATTATTGAAAAACAAGTTTTAAACAGGTTATTAAAAAAAGCTTATCATTTTCCTGTTTCAAACATACGAAATCGGGTTTCGGTAAGAATTTTAATTCTAGTTCTACTTTTTTCTTATTCATCGGGGACCATTTTTGTAATGCATTAAGTTTCGAGCTACTTTTATAATACATCCGTTTGAGATCATGTGACACTATTTTCAGATCGTTTGCATGAAAGAGTTTTGGACTGAATCTTTTTGGAATGATTTTACCTAGATGGAGTAGAATAAGGCGCGCTTGCTGAGTTCGATGGCGTTAATGCACATTTCGGTTGTGGCTATATCAGACTCAGATGTGTAAGAAGGAAAAATTGCCTTCGAATTTGAAATATCCACAAAATCCCAACAGTTGACAGTTCATTGTGGGCTTCGTCTATAGTAGACTGTACACTCTATAGATTCGTCTTCATGTTCATAATTCATGTTTGTAGTGTAATTTATTCACTAATTTTTTTTAAACTTTTCTGTAAATTTATTAATATTACTAAAACCACTTTTTTATAACAAATTTGTACCTTATGTGCTTTCGGCTACATTCAATAGTTAGAACAACAAATTTGTTTTTCTCCTTTCTTAAAATAAAATTTAAATTAAAGCAAATGTCCTTTTTAGGAACACTGTAATTTGATTTGGAGAGCACTGACGAAAGTGTGACGCTGGAAAAACAAATATGACAGATCTGGAGCGCGTTCAAAAACCTTACCATGGTTAATTATGGTAAACTTTTGTCGTTCAAAAACTGCGTGGTTAACTACAACATAACCACGAACATAACTTTTTGGCGTTCAAAAACTCCCGTGGTTAACCATGGTGTAATTAAATTTTAACCATGCTCGGGAGCATGGTTAGCGATAGTTAAGAAGAAGAATAATAAAAACAACTTTTTGACATTTATTTTAATGATAAAAATGAACAAATCAAAGTGGGATTTGTGAAATTATCTTACTCTTACTAATATTATAAACGTGAATGTTTGTATGTATGTTTGTTACTCTTTCACGCAAAAACTACTGAATGGATTTTAATGAAACTTTACAATAATATAGCTCATATATCAGAATAACATATAGGCTATAATTTATAAAAAAAATTCAACATGGCCGCCGAAAACTCAAAATTGTGTTCCGATTTCAATGAAAGTTGGTATACAGAGGTTTTTAAGGTCGCTAATAACGAATTTGTTGTCAAAACTTATAAATTCAAAATGGCCGTGCCAATATGGCCGACGAATTTGCCAATTGTGTTCCGATTCCAATGAAAATCGAAATCTGGGGGATTTTAAGGTTGCAAATAACGAATTTATGATCAAAACTTATAAATTCGAAATGGCGGACGAATTTTTCCAATTGTATTCCGATTCCAATGAAAGTGAATATCTAGGTGTTTTTAAGGTTGCAAATAACGAATTTATGATCAAAACTTATAAATTCAAAATGGCCGCGCCAATATGGCCGACGAATTTTTCCAATTGTATTCCGATTGCAATGAAAATCGGTATCTGGGGGCTTTTAGGGCAAACAACGAATTTATGATCAAAGCTTATAAATTCAAAATTGCGGGTCCAATATGACGCACGAATTTTCCCAAGCCACATTCTGAAATGCAGTAAATTTCTAAAATTCCCTCTAACCAGTATAGAAACAGTAAAAACGGTAGAAAGAGTCGAAGTTTGCAAATTTGTGCGCCCCTACATTGTCATCACGAGGTTAAACGATGTCATCTATCGCTTCCAAAAAGTTCGATCGCAAAAAACGGGACCTGGAGGAAGCTGTGTTCGGGACGAATACTGAGTAAAGGTGCCGGTCCATAGAACGCGTTAACGCGATGCGCGCGCAAGATGCGTGTGACATTTCAGTTGAAGTAAATGGTATTTAATGGAACCAGTCCCAATGACTACCGCGACACACGCAAATAAAGCTCCCAACGCTTGGAGTTGACCAATTTTCAACTTTTCCATGCGATAGGCGCGTTTGACGTTTGTTGTGTACATAATTTGAATTTTCAATCTTTTTTTAATCTAGTGTGCGAAGTTTAAAAACAGGAATTTTTATTAAATGAGTTGAAATGTCATACGCGTACAACGCGTTCATTGGGTCTGTCGAATTTTTCGGAAACGGAACTCTCACACGCATCTTGCGCGCGCATCGCGTTAACGCGTTCTATGGGCCGGCACCTTAAGAAGGGAGCAGTGTAACGGCTAACCGAAAAGAGAAAGTTAAAATTCCAATTCACCGAGAAGTTATATGTTTAGATGCATCTACTTGAATACATAACGCTGTTCTAATTGAATCACCGATAAGATTGGGAAGAGGCAATTTTTTCCAGATTTATTGTTTTTTCATTATACTTTTTTTCCTACCGCGTATAACGCACACATAATTTTTTGAAGTGAAAACTTCTTTAGCCGCGTTGGGCACTTTTTGATAGGGGAAAATGTTATGGGTTCGCGTCACCGACATGCTCATGACTGGCGCACGCGCTCAATCGATTATAATCAAAAACTTTTTGATTTTGAATAAAAAAATAAATCTGACCGCCTACTATTATTCAATTAAGTATCGAAAATGAAAATATAAAACCAGTCATTTTGACTGATGTGTTAAATATCTGTTTTCCTGTCTTCGAATTTGCATGAATGGTATTCTTGGAGATATGAGTCTTTCTGTGACCAAATCTAATGGAGAATTTCTTAGATTTTCCGGAAGTGGAGAATATTTGAATCCATTATATACCGAAAGTGGTGGAACACGATTCTTATTAATTGTTGTCAAGCAAGTTGAGCAAATTTTTATCTCAGCTAAATCAGCGTTTTCGACCATTGTTCTTATAAATTGAATATTGGGAGTCATATCGTTATTGACAAAAATTTTCAAATCTTTTTTAAACCACTGTCTATCACAAATGTCACAAACATGGCCAAAATCATTTTCAAGAAAATCTTTTTGAAATTCTCGATGGGCACTGGAATTTTGTTGGAAAGAAGAGTATGTTTGTACAGATAGGTTATGTTGAGAACATAGGCTTTGAATATTATTTTGAGCATCACGTGGAAGAATATTTTGGGGATTTGATGCATAGTTTACTATGCTTGGTTCATCTAACCAAATATAAAACGACGATCGATGCGGTTTTTACGCGATACTTAGATAAATTTGAATCAAACATTTGAGGCGTGCAGTTGCAAAACTCGCTAACTGCACTTTTTGAAAAAAAAAATGAGTTAACGATGCCAAATTACTCTTTAGGTTATGTTCTACCATTTGAACTATATTTTGTTCAAAATTTGCTCATAAGGCGTATTTTTCCAGCTGTCAAACATCAATAGTTAATTCAAAAGCCAAAGAAAAGCCAAAGTAATTCAAAAGTTTTTGGCGTTTTTCTCAAAATTACTTAACTTGCAGTTAGCGAGTTTTGCAACTGCACGCCTCATTTTCATTTCTTACTTTAGTTACCATAACCCGATTGTATCTTTTTTACAATAAGTGCTAATGAAATAGGATGGTCAAAATTTCTACAATTATTACATAATTTAAAAAATAATTCTGAGATATCGGTTGAAGATGCAGCAGCATTAAATTTTATAGAAAAAAGTACACTTATTAATGAAGACGCAGTTACTTGTGCTACATATTTTAATAAGTTGGTTAATGTCCTAATGAAAATACTGCAATCAAAAAGATTTAGTTCTTTCAAGAAATATAGAATTTTGTATTACTTCAAAAGAATCGAATTTCAACATCTAAGTTCTAAGTTTTCACTTCTATCGGCAGTCCCTATAACTCTCAATTTTTTTTATTTAAAAGCCTTGCAACGCACACGGGTTTTTTGCTATAGGCTATAATTTATAAAGGTATTGAGTAAATAGGCCAAAATATAACAATATATGTAAGTATCACGTAAATCGGAAAAAATTCGCCCATTCTGGGGTGCGCTGCAAAAAGCTTAAAAGTTACACGAATATAATGTATGATGGAAATGTATCTTTACAAAAAAATTTATACAAAAAAAGTCCGCGAAAGCATATACATATCTATCTTTTATTTGTAAGCCATTATCGCTAAAAAATAGTGAATCGAAAATACAATACAATTTGATATTTATTTCCAAATGCATATTTTTATTAACAACTAGCTGCGTTCCTTTTCTGCTAATTTTTACAATTTTTTACAAGTGCGTACTAGCAACTACACTTGCTCTTATAAACGAGTGGATATCACTTGCAATAACGCAATTGAAATCCGCTAGAGGAAAGCTCTTATTTGGAGTCTATTGTGAATTATTTTGCATTTACTGAAAATCCCATAGATGGCTTTTGATTGTTTTGAGCTTTTTTCATATAAAAACATCTATAAACAAAATTTTATTTGTATAATTATCTAAAACTATTCTTTCGTTTCATTTTGAAAATTAATCACATAAATTTCTATTTTGTTGTAAATTCCTTTAACTTTTTGTTTATATATACGGGGCCTCGGTAGCCTAGAGAGTAAGGCGTCTGGCTACTATCCCAGAGGTCCCGGGTTCGATTCCCGGCCAGCCCAGGGTCCTTCGCCTTTTCCACTTTCCCACCTACATAACTTTCCTTCTTTCTTCTTCTCTCTTTACATTCCAGATTCCTGCTGTCATAAACTTCCTTCGCCCTTCCCCGCTCCACCAAAAAGCGCATGTCATCGGTTGGTTGATGAGATTCAACACGTTTCAGGAGGCATAACACTCCAGCGAGTTGTTTCTCGATGCCCCGATGTCAAAGTCACAGTAGTCATGGTTGGAAGTAGGTGGACTAAAAATATCGTGGGTAGGTTGTGGGAACTGTTCCCCGAGTAGAGCTACTGTTCGACATTGCACTCTATACGAAGAAAATAGATTGTCGACAGTATAAAGGGCCTTTCCTGAGACTCTAGTCTTTCACATAAAAAAAAAAAAAAAAAAATAACATCAATACTGTTAAGATAGGTTTTACTCAAATCAACAAATTTTGCGTTCCTTTTCTGCTCTGCTCACAAGTACTAAAAAGTAGAAAAGGAACACAGCTAATGTTGCCAACGTATTCTGAATATGATTGCCTAGGTGTCTGTTATGCACGTAGTACACAATTTTTCCGATAGGTGGTGCTCAACCTCGAATTTTAATAAATTTGAAGCATATTTTTTATAGGTAATTCTAAATTCTTTTATGTACCCATAACCATGCTTCATTATAACCATTTCCTATCCCGGAGTATGCCCACATAATTTTTTTTTATTAAAAGGCGTTGCAACGCACGCGGGTTTTTGCTAGTTGAAAATAAATAATTAATAGACACATACAAAATAATTCAGCCAAATAGCGGAGCCTATTTTTTGGAAACAAAAATTTAATTGTTTTTTAATTCGTAGTTAACCACGGTGCGTTCAAAAACCTCCATGGTTAAACATAAACTTTCGTGGTTAAGTGAAGTGATGCAGCATAACCACAGCTTACCTCGTGGTTTACTATAGTAAGGTTTTTGAACGCGCTCCTGATCAGTTTACGATATTTTACACTGTTGCACCATATGAACGTCGAAATTTCATCAAAAAACTTCAAAGAACCAAAAATTTATATAGTTCATCAACTAGCTCCACAAATATTTCAAACTCACCTTGAAAATATTTTCCCATCGCCCTTGACCAGGGAAGACCCGAAAGAAAATCACTAGTCGAGACCTGCTGGCACCAATAATATACGACTGGTGCTTAAACGTTCTTCAATTTCAGAACTCGAGCATCTGCTTCGAAGTCGGAACGAATATTAAATAAGGATCGACATAAAGAATTTCAACAATAAAAGTTAACAAAAACAAACAAACAATATCCGGTCAAACACCCCAAAAACTCAGAAAATACATGAGCGGATTTTTTTTGCAAAATTCACCTTTTCCGGCTTCGTTCGATTCGAGGTGTTATTGCTATTTATCTCTAGTAAAATCTGGTTCTTGCTTAATACATTCAAATCAATACCAGGAGTTTGATCGGTAGATGCAAAACTGGTTCTAATTCTCAAGAAAAGTTGTGTAATTTTTATAAACAGCAGTAAGATATTTTCAACAACAAGAAGTATAACTTATTAGCATACGCAGACGAGTTTATTGAATAGTTTTGACAGATACAAAGCGATTTCAATTCCCTGCTTATGTGTTTTGCATATTTCCTAAAACTAATAAGGACCAGGGAAGAACATAATTCATTAACTGCGTAAATAAAGATCCTCATTTTTCCAGGCTCGTGCCGTAAGAAATGTCCGAAGTACACGTTTATACATTCTTCTGGGATATTTTTTATCTTTAAAAATAATTTTGTAAGTTTGTAAATTTGGAGAAAGACACCATTGAATGAAATGAAAATATCGATTTACCGAATACATACTGGCAAATGCTGAATCACATAGCTACGTAACTTTCGTTCTTCGCTTGAACAGGAATAAAAAATTATTTCGTTCTCAATCTTCTATAAATAAGAATTTCACACAAAATATGAGGTTATGCTTTGATTAAAGTTTAACTCGACATTATATACGGTGGCCAAAGTTGCAATTCAACCTCGACTCAAGTTTCCAACCTAGTCATAAACGGGGTATATAAGGAAGTCTCCACATCAGGAAGAATGGAAAGGAATGAAATTTTGAAAAAGAGGAATGGGCGGAAAGGAAGCATAACCACACTCTTGTAGTGTTTATTTAATAATGGAATGGAGAAAAAAAATCAGGCGAGCAAGTCGTGTATAGTGTAGTGGCAGCGAACAATATCTAACAATAAGAGTGAACAAGAGCAAATGCTTAAAAAAGTTTCAGTATTCTTGAGATCAGCTGATAAACATTTCAATGCGAGTGAAAAAGTCAAAATATCAATGAAGTAATATATGTACATATATGATAAAAGGAGTCAGCATAACTGTAGCACTACACGCAATGTGTGTGAAAGAAAGATAAAAAATGAAGGGGGCAATACGAGTATCAAGTAACTGGAGTACTGTACTAACATGAAATTTTTACCCATACATAGCCAAATTCTATACCAGCTACACGTGCTCTGTTCTAATGCTGCTTCCATTTGAAGGTAAATATCCCAACGGAATACATAAAATGTATCTTCCATCGCCTGTTTGTTAATATTTTTTTGGAATTATTAATTTGTTTTGGTATTACTAGTCCGTCATGTCGTTCGCCATTATCTGAAGGATAACTGAGAAAGGATAGGTTCGGAGTCTGGAGGTTGCATGAGGAGATGTCGATGAACCTTGCGTTTGAACTCTAAGATGTTATATGTGCTCGGAAACACCGACCATTTGCACATTTTTTCCAAGATGGCGGCCAAAAGGGTGGGGGGGGGGGCAGATCCCGAAAACTAAAATTTAAACTTACAACGACCTCCCTACACAACCCAAAAATAAAACTTTGTCCTGAATTTTTGCAATGCTAAAGTACCATTTCCCATTTCCATGGACTAATAATGCTGTTTATTAAAGAACTAGCTGGGACCCGGTGCGCCTACGCTGCACCCATAAGTCAATAGTAAACAATAAAAACCATCCATTGACTTAATATTTTTCGAGATATGAATTTTACACAGATGAAATGCCTCAAAGAACATGGGTCTTGCGTCGGCCGCCATGAATCGGTATATTGAGTCTACTACATTGCTTATTGTATTCTACTTATCATACCCTTTCATTTGATACCCATGTTGAGGGGATTGTGAAGAAAGTGGTAATCCGGCCTCTTTAGACGGCCGCCATGGATCTAAAGATATATTTTGTATACTACATTGCTTATTGTATTCTACTTATCATACCCTTTCATTTGATACCCATGTCGAGGTGGTTGTGAAGAAAGTGGTAATTCGGCCTCTTGAGACGGCCGCCATGGATCTAAAGATATATTTTGTATACTACATTGCTTATTATATTCTACTTATCATACCCTTTCATTTGATACCCATGTCGAGGTGGTTGTGAAGAAAGTGGTACCCCGCCCTTTTGAGACGGCCGCCATGGATCTAAAGATATATTTTGTATACTACATTGCTTATTGTATTCTCCTTAACATACCCTTTCATTTGATACCCATGTTGAGGTGGTTGTGAAGGAAGTGGTAATCCGGGCTCTTGAGACGGCCGCCATGGATCTAAAGATATATTTTGTATACTACATTGCTTATTGTATTCTCCTTAACATACCCTTTCATTTGATACCCATGTTGAGGTGGTTGTGAAGGAAGTGGTAATCCGGGCTCTTGAGACGGCCGCCATGGATCTAAAGATATATTTTGTATACTACATTGCTTATTGTATTCTATTTATCATACCCTTTCATTTGATACCCATGTCGAGTTGGTTGTGAAGAAAGTGGTACCCCGCCCTCTTGAGACGGCCGCCATGGATCTTAAGATATATTTTGTATACTACATTGCTTATTGTATTCTACTTATCATACCCTTTCATTTGATACCCATGTCGAGTTGGTTGTGAAGAAAGTGGTACCCCGCCTTCTTGAGACGGCCGCCATGGATCTAAAGATATATTTTGTATACTACATTGCTTATTGTATTTTACTTATCATACCCTTTCATTTGATACCCATGTCGAGGTGGTTGTGAAGAAAGTGGTACCCCGCCCTCTTGAGACGGCCGCCATGGATCTAAAGATATATTTTGTATACTACATTGCTTATTGTTTTGTACTTAACATACCCTTTCATTTGATACCCATGTTGAGGTGGTTGTGAAGAAAGTGGTAATCCGGCCTCTTGAGACGGCCGCCATGGATCTAAAGATATATTTTGTATACTACATTGCTTATTGTATTCTACTTATCATACCCTTTCATTTGATACCCATTTTGATAGGGTTGTGAAGAAAGTGGTAATCCGGCCTCTTTAGACGGCCGCCATGGATCTAAAGATATATTTTGCATACTACATTGCTTATTGTATTCTACTTATCATACCCTTTCATTTGATACCCATGTCGAGTTGGTTGTGAAGAAAGTGGTACCCCGCCCTCTTGAGACGGCCGCCATGGATCTAAAGATATATTTTGTATACTACATTGCTTATTGTATTCTACTTATCATACCCTTTCATTTGATACCCATGTCGAGTTGGTTGTGAAGAAAGTGGTACCCCGCCCTCTTGAGACGGCCGCCATGGATCTTAAGATATATTTTGTATACTACATTGCTTATTGTATTCTACTTATCATACCCTTTCATTTGATACCCATGTCGAGTAGGTTGTGAAGAAAGTGGTACCCCGCCTTCTTGAGACGGCCGCCATGGATCTAAAGATATATTTTGTATACTACATTGCTTATTGTATTTTACTTATCATACCCTTTCATTTGATACCCATGTCGAGGTGGTTGTGAAGAAAATGGTACCCCGCCCTCTTGAGACGGCCGCCATGGATCTAAAGATATATTTTGTATACTACATTGCTTATTGTTTTGTACTTAACATACCCTTTCATTTGATACCCATGTTGAGGTGGTTGTGAAGAAAGTGGTAATCCGGCCTCTTGAGACGGCCGCCATGGATCTAAAGATATATTTTGTATACTACATTGCTTATTGTATTCTACTTATCATACCCTTTCATTTGATACCCATTTTGATAGGGTTGTGAAGAAAGTGGTAATCCGGCCTCTTTAGACGGCCGCCATGGATCTAAAGATATATTTTGTATACTACATTGCTTATTGTATTCTACTTATCATACCCTTTCATTTGATACCCATGTCGAGGTGGTTGTGAAGAAAGTGGTACCCCGCCCTCTTGAGACGGCCGCCATGGATCTAAAGATATATTTTGTATACTACATTGCTTATTGTATTCTACTTAACATACCCTTTCATTTGATACCCATGTCGAGGTGGTTGTGAAGAAAGTGGTACACCGCCCTCTTGAGACGGCCGCCATGGATCATTTTAGTTTCAATAGCGTCATGGCCTACCTATTGTTTGACAGCTGCGTAAATTTGAAATTTTCATTAAATGTAATGATTCAATTTAATGACAATTTTACATTTGTCAAACAATAGGTAGGCCATGAAGCTATTGAAACTAAAATGAAGTGAAAATTCCTAAAATTACCTTTTTTTTTTGGATTTTGCAGCTGTTTTTTTGGTTAAAGGTATAAAAAATAGCCTACGACCTATTCTCAGACCTACCAAATATACACAAAAAATTTCATGCAAATTGGTCAACCCGTTTCGGAGGAGTACGGTAACAAACACTGTGACACGAGATTTTTATAGATATAGATAAACCGCGTTAATTTCAACATCAATCAGCCTCCAGATCTTGCATACGGGCCACAGGCCGTTAGTATCTATGTCCAGATCGGGATGAGTTCCCCAATCCCCTTTTTCAAATATATCCGCTTCGAGGTAAGTTCTTTCCAAAATGGCCTTTACAACTGGGGGTTTTCTGTTCTGTTGCAGGCATTAGGAGAACTTTTAACCTATCGCCCACAGTTCCACCAACGACTCCTCTACACCTAGCGACTCGTCTTCCGATTCCAAGTCAATTTTTGTACAAAATTCAGCCCTTACCGACTTTTTCCCGTCCTAAATTTTTCACCAAAAACCTCAATTTTTCCTCTCTCGCCTACCTTAATTTCCATATTTTCTCCAAAAATTTTAGGTCTAGTCAGTGCGCTTATAATGCTAAAGTAGTCCCAAGGTGGATTTTGGGGAGATAGGCCCGCCGTTACATCCTCATGGTTTACAGCTCGCGTACACTTCGTTTTCGAAATTCGTTTATAGCAAGAACAACTCGTCTGTGGAACAACCTCTCAAAGCAGTATTCCCGAACTCATACAATACCTAAGAGTACAAACGCAAGATTCATCGCAATTTCTTCCAACACCCCCTGACCCCTAACCTATTCTATCCTTCTCTCTATCCTTCGAGCTCTTACTACTGGACATTGCATCATACTGGACATTGCACTTATACGACATGACGAACTAATAGTACAAAGGGTGACACCTGAGCTTAGACTCTCACAAAAAAAACACCGAAGGCAGGACTGCGTTGGGAAGCCCGAGAAGTTTAACAGTCAAGTGTAAGCGACAAGCCGCTGGGCAGGCTTAGTATAATAGGCCAAAAGAATGGCCTCGGTACTTTTGGATCCAATAACTCAAACAAAAAAAGGGAAGAGGTCGCAGCCCTCCACTAGCAGAAGGGATAAATCAGGCCTGCTCCAGGGGACTTGTACCTATGAGTTCAACGATCTAAACGCCTCCGCATTGTGATCACTTGGTAACTCCCCATCACTAGCCCCATTTTTCAGACTGTTAGCTGCCAAGCAGAAGCTGCGCTGTCATTTGAACAGATGGCTGTGTTGGGAAGACGAAATCTTAGTACATAAAATGGTTCTTATTCATTAAAATCCCCCAAAAATCGTTCCCAGACGATTAGAAGCATCAAACGATTAGAATGAATGAATTGAGAATTGTAATCAATTTGATTGCTGTTTTTGCTAAGATTTAAAAAAAGTACAAAAATATTGATTCTTTTATGAAATAATTACTCCGATAGTAAATTTTTTTATTACAATTCCAAGAATTGAATAAAATGCAAATTATTACTTCATGAACCAGAGATACTCTAATCTACATTTTTGAATGAAAAAAATACTTTGTTGTGTTGTGATTAGTTATCACATGACTCAACACATTTTAGCAATCCTCCTAAGTTCAACTCATGTCAATTACTTCTGCATTTGCTTGCGACATTGTTTTTAAAAAAAAACGAAGCCGAAAAAAGTTACCGAAAAGCGAAATAAAAAGCAATGAATAATACATGCTGTGCGCCATGGTGTAGTTGTGTAGGTAAAGCCCCAATCACTTGCGAAATGTAAAAATTAAAGAGGTCAAAACCATTTTTGTACAAAACAATTAACAAATTTCTGAGAATTTTAAAAATCTCAAAAAACAAAGCAAAAAATGAACTTTTTTAAAATACGGGGATTTTTTGCATTCATTTTTTATACAAATTCCTTTTCCAGTTTGTCAAAAAACTTGTCGAAATATTGGCAGTATGCACCTGTTTTGATTAAGCTAGTGAGAGTTAGAAAGTAACTTGGATGAGTTGAGTTGCCGCTGTTTATTTTGAATGCACTATTTTGAGAAAATATAAACAAAAATAATATTCTCCCCAAATTTAACACAAATTACCTCTAAATATTATTTGTGATCGCCATAAATAACACCAGGTTTTTTACATTCTTTTCGCTAGCATAAAAACACTATTACAATAGATCAAAATAAATCCCGTGAGTTAGGTCAGGTTCCGCAGCTCAATTCGGTGAATCGGCTGACCGGGAACCAGTTTTTGTTTGCATACTTGTAGCGAGAGATGATGATCAACACGTGCCAACAGGCACCAGACCATTTTTGGGGAAGCACCTCTGCACAATAGTGGAATTTCGAAAAATTTAAAACTAATCAGCGAAGGTAAACTTTGGACATTTGCAAGAGACTCGCATACGTCAATGATTACTTGCGAAAAATTACAGCAATTAAAGGGGCGTCTTTCGTCAATTACCCTTGTAATTACATTTGGTGTCGGAAAAAATCCATCGGGTAGAGAACCTTTCGGCGTGATTAATGGCATTTGAATAATTTCGTTCAATTTAATTTCACGTTCGTGTAGCTACTGGTTTGGCTAGCACCGTCTCTAGCTCTATATAAGCGGGTTAGTGGATTCTTTGTTTGAAATTAAGTGGAGTTTCAAGAAAATACATTGAGAGTCAAGTGTGATGATTCAGCAACTTGCAAAAAAATAATTAAGCGTTTGTAACGTCCTTGTTAGAAATATTTGAGAAACTCATTTTTCCTCAGTATTACTATTTTTTTTTTATGTGGCATGGTCAAGCTCAGGAATCACCCTTTGTACCACTAGTTCGTCATGTCGTTCAACTCATGGTGCAATGTCTAGTAGTAAGCTTGACCTGAAGATAGAAAAAGAATATTAAAGATTAAGTCGGGTGGATATTTTTGAGTTTATTTTTTTAGCAGCCGGATGAGTGAAGGCTAGGCGGAGACAGTCTTGCTGGAGTGTTATACCTCCTGAAACAAGTGAATCCCGCTAATCAGCTGACATGGAGGACGCCGACCGCTAGGTGAAGACCCGACCTAAGCGGATTTTTAGTACCCTATTATTAGCCCGTTAAGCCGGCGGGATACTTTATTAGGGCTACCCAATGGTGTTAAGGTGAAGTTTGAAAATTTAATTAATTGTTTGAGAAATTTCATTTTAGAAGAAAAAAATGTTTAATGGCGCTTGTAATAACTAAAATACTTACAAAAAGGGGTCTTATCATTGCAACCATCAAACTTGTCTTACCCCCTTCTGTTTATGCTCGTTAACCCTGCAAACACTTTATCGACTCGTCGCTTTAACGATTCGTTTACCTGTCGAGAATCATTTGCCAAAAACTTGGTTCTCGACTCGTCGCTTTAACGCCTCGTTTACGATTCGAGTCGAGAATCACTCGCCAAAAACTTGATTCTCGATTCTCGTCCTGTCCATTCAATCGTAAACGGCAAATATAGTTAGGATGTTTTATATGATTTGTTTATATTGAAAATCACTCATCAATACTTAAAAAATATTTAATATGTATAATATCCTATATAAGCACTTGTTTGTTTATATTTTTTTTACAATTTGTTTTCCGCTCACCAAAGAAAATTAATAAGGAGCTCTGCGATTCAAAGTCGCTACTACGAGTCGTTATCAGGTTGACTAAGCCATTTGCTATAGCATTGCGTTTTGGTCATTTACAAATCGATATCGACTCTCGTCTGGAAGTCTTCTCGAAGATTTCGCGACTCGTTTTCCATTCGATCTGGATTCGTAATGGCCTCGATTCCCAGATCCGGCGGCGGGGAAGTGAGTTGCGGATTTGACACTTTGCGATTCTCAAATCCGCAACCCCGAATTTCTTTTTGACATTTTCCGCGCTGTAAAAGTGTGATCCGCAACAAATTTTCTGCGGATTTGAACGACAAATGCGCCTAAGATAATCCGACATCGTATATTTCATTATCGCGTGAGTCTTCACTCCGAATTTTCGATTTAAACCAATCCGGGACTGCGGATTTGAGAATCGCAAAGTGTCAAATCCGCACTTACTTCCCCGCCGTCGGATCTGGGAATCGAGGCCAATGTTTGTAGGGAAGTTCCTCCTGGGACACCGTACCTTGAGGGTAGGAGCGGCAGTCTCATACAGCCGGAAAAAATTCTTTAACAGCTTTTGTGTGAAAGTTGTAGTAAGGGGTCGTCCATTAGTTATGTGAGGTGATCTTGGCGATTTTTAAAGTTACACTATTTCTTGCGGAAAAACTTTTCCTGATACTTGCCGAGACCCCCTCATCCCAACATGAGATCGGGTGAGATTCGAGCCACCCCCCCCCCCCCTAAACGGCTCACATAATTAATGGACGTCCCCTAAGCTAGGGGATTTAGAGTTATCCCGTCATATTTAGGTACTGTAGGTAGATAAAGTGCAAAAAGGCTCCCTAAACTCATCGGCGGCGACGCTATTTGCTCCATCCACCGTAGGAATGTAGCAGCTCGGATAAAATGTTAAAGCAACTTTCATAGCGATTGTTAAATCCTCCCCCGTCCTGGCTCCACGATAATTTTATACCGCAACACCACATGAGCCCCGCCATTCGCTTTACAGCTCCCCTTTCAACAGGGGAACAATCATACGCAGTCTGTATTTTCGAATTCCTACAACAGCCCAGAGCTTAAACGCAGGTTTCGCCGCAGTTTCCTTCAACATTCTCCTTGCTGCTCATAACTAAATTACTCTTACTATTATAATCCAGGCAATGAAGACAAAAAAATGCCCAACAACGGAAAATAGACATACCTACCCAAATTTTGGGAATTTATTGCATATCCATCCATCCATCCAATGGTTATGGGCCAAACAGAGCCTTAGCCTCCTCTAGGGCATTTTGAGCATTGCTTTTGCGTCCATCTCCACCTGGGTGGATTTATGATGCCATAAGCCGTTTTAGGATACCATTATCCTTCATTCTGATTACATGGCCGGCTATTCTATTCTATAATTCGTTGTTGTATCTCCTTCGCCATATTGCATCCTCAAATATGCATCTGAGAATTTTTCTCTCAAACCTGTTAACTCGTTCCTCTATGTCCTGCGTCATAGTCCAAGTCTCGCTATCATAACACATTACTGGTCGTTTCTTTTTGTAATTGTAAACTCAAGGTATACTGTTTTATCGACTACTTCTAGGTGATGTTCGTCAATAGATACATTTCTTCCCATTCTAAATCTTCCTGCTCTGGTGTGTTGCATCACTCATTTTTTCTTCGTTCACCCATGTCTTTTGCGCCTCTTTTAATTCGACATAAGTTTTTGTTGCTGCCAAGAAGGACATTCCCACGAGGTTCAGGTCATCCGCATAACCAAGTAATTGTACCGACTGTGATACAATACTCTGGTCGTATAAAATATTACGTACAATAATACGTTTTCCTTATCATAGTGAGCTATTTATTGCGTATTTTATTAGTTGTACCAGTTTTGTGGGGACTTCTAATTCCTTTAAGATCTCGTATAGCCTTTCCCTTTTTATGTGCCTGTTGAAAGTCCGACAAATATCTGGTATAAATCTACCTTTGCAAGGTTTTCTTTAGAATTTGCTTTAAGGTCAGCAGTTGGTCCGATGTTGAGCTGTTTGTCCTAGAGCCAGCTAGATATTCTCCTATAAGGCCTTCCGCTATAGATTATAGTTTTTGATTCCCCAGGATTTTGAAGGTTTTGTAGCTGGTGGTGAGGAGTGAGAGAGGTTTGTAGTTTTTGCAAGTTAATTTATATCCTTTTTTGTATATTGGACATATAGTGAATACTTCTTCCACCCAGATGCTGCATATGAGTTCGGTTAATGTTCGTAATAGTTGCGATCCTCCGTCTTTTAGAAGCTCAGCTGCTATTCCATCGGCACCTGACAGTATGTTTCTTTTTGCCCATTAACAGCTTCACGTACCTCATTCAGTGTTTACAATTTCCAAGAATAATACAAAAATTCAAGGATTCAAAACAAAAATCTGGATTCGTTATTTAACTAAAAAGGAGCTGCGTAAAAGCGTAATTAGCGCGACTCCCTCGACACGAGAACCTCTGCATTTTGATCTTTAAGTTGAAATTCAGCTAAAATTGGATTACTATTCAATTAAAAATAAAACTTGATATTTTCGTAAAGTCAGTAATTATTTGTGTACTTCAAAGAATTTCATATTACCTCAGAATAATAAAAAATTAAATTAATATTAAAATTAACAGAAAATTGATAAAAAAACCTAGGATTATATGATTTTTGAGGTGATTAATAGTCGTTACTAATAATTTTCATGAAAGGTGAGAATCGAATTCATCGAAATACCTGCTTATAAGTTATGCTCCAAACATAAGAAAGATATTACGGATGCACTGATATTATTACTTACCAGTTTTGAAGGTGGTAAAAACCAATAAACATTTTGTAGCATTGATGAGGTCAATACCCACCTCTATTTGAATGGAGGACAGCATGCTGTTGCACTTGGGTGGACAATGTCATTTACTTTAAAACGATTTATGAATTGTTGGAATTGGGGATATTTGCGGCTAAGACTTTGGGCCATACGAGTAAATCCACTTTACTGGTTCCGAAAATTATTCGTTATGACGTTGAATCATTAAAAGAAAAGAGTACTTTTAAAAACCGCTGCAGTAGTATGTAACCATTTGCAATATTATTAGTCATGATATGACATCTTTTTTTGAATCGAAAGAAAGAAATAATTAAAAAAAATTAAATTAGTAATTGTTCTTCATTATTAATGGCAGCAATTAAGTTAATTATGAATTCAATTCATTCTATTTATAAGAGTTTTGTAATTTTCGGTGGTGAAAAATATTGAGGAGTGTTACAACTCCGTTTTAGTGAAGGAAGGGTAGATCCTGGAGACAAATGCCACTAAGCGTTTGGCACGACTTAAAAATACTATCCTTAATACCAAGGACTCCATCTTTGGCGGATAAGAAAGACTAGAACGATTTATTATTAGAAGTTAGCGATCGAACAGTATGCGTAGGTTCACGTGCAACTGCCCATGGAAAAACATGGCAATTCATGATTTATTCCACACACTTCCAAAGACTGGCCTTGCAATTTATTAATAGTCATTGCAAATGCAAGGCTAACAGGAAACTAGGACGCCCTTAATTTGAAACGACAAACCGGTTGGAATTAGAAAATCCTCGTCTTTGAACTATGATTCAGATGGCGAAGATTCATATGATTATCACCAAGCCGACCCTGAGCTGCAAATTATGAGGCTGCATTCCTCACAAATACAATGAATTCAAAAATTCAACTGGATAATTGACAACTTAAACTGTTATTGGTAATTAAATCGATCGACTTAAATGAATGCGATTGGCCAACGAATTGTCTTTGAATTTTTATGTCCATCTACGTCCTTTTTCGTTGCTAAAATAGTTCGTTGGCTCAACCAAACTTGGTTTTAGTAATTTGCACCAATACACTTATTCTTTCGTGATCAATTCTCAATTCCGACGTTGTAAATTAGTAAAAATTGAGTGGAAATGAATTGAGACCAGTGGAAGCGTTAACCGGAATTTGCCCATTGCCAATGTTTAATAATTGTGTGCAAAACAGTTCCACCGATTCGTCATTTTGTTGCCCATCGATTCGCATATTCGTTGTTAACTTTAGAGTTTTCACGTATCTTCCTAAATTCGATGACTTTAAGCAAGCGTTTATTTCATCACCAGCTGCTGACCTTGGATGTCTTGATTATTGCGCAAATCTATCAACGTTTGATCCAATGCCCGTTTGTACGTTATCGTACACTCATCCCAAATGATTACTTTGTCGTACTTTCGCCATTGCTAATTGTTTGGCAATAATGCACGTCGGTTTATCTATCGTTTGCAAACTCAGAGACAATTTGAGGGCTGAATGGGCTGTTTGTCCTCTTTCTAACAACGTGGCGACGATTCCCGATGATGCTACGGCCAGCGTCTATTTGACCTTTTTCGCCAATCGGAACTAAAGTCAATGTATTTCGTTTTGTCAGGTCTGCCAGATACATCCAGGAAAAATATTCCTCCGTATCCGTCGTTAACTACTATCATCAATGTATCATATGCGGTTTTTTGATGCTAATCCAAAAGTGGGACCTTTGTTCGTACTCAAAGGATTTTTTGCCGGACTGTATCAGCCACAAATCCCCTGTAGAAATCAACGATTAATCAATCTTCCTACCAAGAGTCATTTCGCACCGGGTTCCAGAAAGTTCGACTTTTGAAACTGATTTCGAGTATGAAATGGAACTTTTTAGTAAACGTAGTGGTGCTGCGTCAGACATGTGACAATTGCTTTCATATAGATTATAATAAGTGTGTTGTAAATCAGTATTTTATATCGCGATTTGTAATTTTACTGGAAATTTAAACTGCGAATTAACATTTTTGACAGTGTTTAATAAAGCGCCCTTGTCGGCCGTCTTTTACGTTTTCTAAACATAAGCTCTGTTTACCTAGTATGCACATCCGGCATTTTGTCTATGTCGTTAGATCCACTGTGGCCATCTCAAGAGGGCAGATTAACATTTTCTTCACGGCATCCTCCACTTGGGTATGATAAGTAGACTTCAATAAGGAATATAGTATACTCAATATACCGTTAGATCAATGGCGGCCATCTCAAGAGGGTGGATTACCATTTTCTTCACAACTCCCTCGCTATGGGTATCAAATGAAAGGCGATCATAAGTAGAATACAAAAAGCTATGTCGTTAGATCCATGGCGGCAGTCTCAAGATGGTGGATTAACATTTTCATCACAACCCCTTCGACATGGGTATCAAATGAAAGGGTATGATAAATAGTACACAATAATCAGTATAGTAAAGTGAGTGAGTAGTATGGGGGTGATACTATTAGGGCCCTGAGTGGTCAATGAGAAAATTGTTCGAACACTCAAAAGATTCGTAAATCGAACTGAATAATAAAAAGTTTATTAAAATTGAAAATACGATATCAAAGCTGTCACTGTCAGTGGCGGTTCGTAAGATTCAGGATAAGGGAAGCAATGCGCAAGGCGAACGATAAAAGTAAAACTATCGGAGTCAGATAAGCAAAACATAAAGAAATGTTTGCAGTCTAAAAAAATTTGTTTGGAACATGTTAGTTACATCGAATACTATACGAAATGGCCATTTTCTAGCTCTAGCAACCATCCCGTAAGTTATCGGCCATTTTGTGAAAAAATTCTCGTTTTGGTCGTTCTATTTAAATATTAGATGCGTTTATCTCGGTCAGTGTAGGTCCGAAAAAAGCAAAAAAAGAGGCTGTTCGTTATGAAATTGGCTATAAGCGGTTACAATATGAAATTTTTATCTGTACACATAAATTTTAGTTTTTTGTTTATAACTTCGGATTTTTCAGTCCACTTATACTATATAAACACTAATTGGTTAGAATTTTGGGTCAACATATCTTATACAAATCCCAAAAATTGACTTCAATTTTGAAAATTAATTGCCCTTTAATTATTATTGTGCGTAGCATCGTATGAGGTTTTTTCTCTTTTAAAATGTAGTATTATTTTATGATGATGAATAAGAAAATTTTTTTAAACTTCAAAAAGTGAAAAAATCGAATTTTTTCGTTAATATTTTCAAAATAGTTTCGCTGCTAGTGGGCGTTTTGCGCCTTTTTTTCAGATTATTAATTATAATTAAAGCTTCCAAAGAAAAGCCATTGAAAAACTGCAACTACTTCTTTCAACTGATTTAATTTTTCATTCAAATGCATAATTAAATCATATCTCAAAATCTAAAAAAAAATAGTTATAATAAAACCCTGCATACCTCGCATACACCCCCACGACAGCAATCATTACATTCTCCTTGCAAAAACATTTCTGGAAACCCGTTCATAAAAATATTCTCTATCCCTTTAAATCACCATTAAAGAGAATCATAAAAGATATAATGGAAGCTTCAAATGTTTCAGCATTCAATACACACCGCTCGCCTCCCCATTAGAAAAAGAGAAACTTCACTTATCCTCCATCTTTTCTTCCTTCACTCAAATATACAAAACGAAATTTCATATTTTAAGAGTCAAAAACAAAATTTCGAAGCAAAATTTTAAGAGCAAATTTAATATTGCTCGAAGCCAGAACAGATTACCAGAAAACGAAACCAAAACACAAAGAGAATTTGGTGGATACAGAAAATTTCTCTTTCTTCGACTTCTCAATTCCGCCTATTTGGTTCCGAAGAAGCTGCGTTTAGCTCAGCTTCTGAGGGCACTGTATTAACGCAAACCTTTGAGTGAATGTGGGTTCAATTAAAGTGAATGTGTTGGAGTCTTCACGTCGATTTTCTGGACCAAATAAGCTGGAGATATTACAGCTTCCCCATGTTGAAATTGAGAGAGACACTTTAGTATTGTCACTCTGCCCCTAGCCGCTCATATCATGACCATGGCCCAACATAACATGGGGAAGCTGTAATATCTCCAGCTTTAGTGTTTCCAGAGGAGGAAATATATTAAAGATTTTTCTTGTGATTAATCTTGATATATTTAAATTTATTTTTTTTAGGAAGTTGTCTATTTGGTCAAGGGAAGCATTGCTTCCTTTGCTTCCAAAGAGGAACCGCCACTGGTCACTGTTGAACTTCATGCTATACAACGAACTCGCGAGCCAACTTTTTCACGGGTTGGAAAAATAATACTTTATTGAGTTTAAAAAAAAAATAGCAGTAGAGTTCGTCTTAGCTGTTCTTCTAAATGTAACAAATTTCATTAGAAGCACTATAGACTGAGCCACACTGAATTCGTTCCTAAATGCACGTGTTTAATTATTTTATGCTATTAACGATTCATCTTGACTTATCCATACCACTTCTTCTTGTTATAAGGGTGTTTTAAACTGTCCCAATAAATAATCTCCGGGCCCACGAACTTCTAATTCACATTTTTAATGTTTTTTTTGGGGGGATTTCATTAACTTAAATTTTTTTTGCAGTTTTAGTCATTTTTTTTACTCTGGAAACTGTACTTTCATTAATTTTTTCGAAGTGAAATTAAATTTACTATTTTACATTTACTAAACAGAAAGCACGACAATGGATGTGAAAATAGTCCTATTTTTAAAGCATTCACGTGCTAAAATGTTAATATATTCTGCTTATCTTTTATTCAAACCACATTCCCTTCAACTTGAAGTGCAATAGCTTTATCAGGTACTCAACATACCGATGGTTTCCCTCCACCTGTAGCTCCAGAGCTTTGAAAAATTATTTATTCCATTTATTCTGCAAACAAATCCATAGAAGCAGACAGCAAGATTTTATTAATCAATTTGCATATAAGCTAAAAGGAACGGAAGATATTATTCTTATGTTATTTATGCACGCATATTGATCACATATTACGGAATTGTGCGCTCCCACTATCGACGTCACTTGGTGGTGACGTTTAGACGTCACTGCATCGTGGGATTCCCTTCTTCATAGAAAACATCCGGCAGAAGATAGACCGAAGACTATTGACCTTCATACGAGACAAGCTGAGCTGCAGCGGTGTAGCGTGATTGATCTGTCTTTTGAATCTCTGCGATTAATCTTGGACGATTAGTAATAATTAATTACCGCAGTCCTACACGAACAACAGTGACGTAAGTTAAAAGCATCATTCGACATCAGAGAACTTTTTCCGAGAACGGTTCAAGCAAGAAAATTTGATCAAAGGTGAACTACAGCAGAATCTGCAGGTACAACGGTTATTCTCATTTGGGGAGAAATTGCCTAACCGCAAGAGTAAAAAAGGTAAAAATCCAGGTGCGATGAATGGGCCAACCGAAGAAAGGCAATTAAAACCAGTCTGCTAGTAGTAAAAATAAAAGTGACTGAGAGGTGTTTTTTATTTTCTGCAAACAAATTGCGAGTCATTATTACGTTAATTTTTCTGATTATTCTGAGCTTCAGTAGTGGAAGAACGTTGCTGTAAAACAAGGCCGTTGTTGTTTTCGTGACAAATCAACGCAAGAAAAGTCCCCGTTCAGTATCACCGGAAAACTTCCGATAATGTTTCACTTTGCGTACATTTGCAACGCAGACTGAAATGGTGAAATTCCGACACCTTGACCTAAAAATTTAAAGTTAAATTACGAATTACGAATGTTTACATAACTATACAAATTTAGAAGCTTGTCACAAATCTTGGAGGAATTAGAACTGGGAAAGTCTCGTATTGCATGGTAATTATCAACTTTTTTCTTAGTGTGGATAAATTGAAAGAATGCTCTGGGATCACCAAACAGTTTACCTTCCATGTTACTGAGCTGAGGTATTCCTTATACAGGACTTCGGAGAGAGCATGAAATTGGTCATAGCAATTGAGAAATGCATAGAAACTGGTAGTGTTTTTCCTCTTCAGGTAGGTTTTCCAGAGATTATTCTTCAGGTTTTTGGTACGTCTCAAATCATTCTTGAGGTGGGGATGATCTAGACGACTTAAAAGGCTCAATAGGAAACAGGATGCGAAGGATTCATACAGAACGGAGTAAAACCTGGTTACATCGTCATCCAACCCATTAGATGAAATCAACCAATTGAAATCGACCCAAATGAGCTTGGATGAGAGTTCTTCAAGGTTGGCTTTTCTAAAGCTGAAGGTAAAGGTTGACTCCTCCGGGATTAGCTTATTGTTAAAGCCGGAACTATAGATAAGTTAAAATCACTTAGAAGTAGGAGTTCGTCTTTGGAATCCATCATATCCTGCATATGAGTTGTGCAAAAGATTAGAATATCATGGAGGTTTTGCCTCGTCAAGAGTGCTGAACATATATGGTGGAATGTAACAGCAAATTAAATATAGGTTGTTATGAGAGACTTTAAGAGCGAGTAGCTCAGTGTTCAAAGAGTTGGAAAAATTTGGAAGCGTTATTAAAGCCGGCTCTACACGATGCTATGAACGCCCTCCAAAGTTGGACCGCATCGTGTGGTCGATGTTCGATCTACGAGTTGGACACGTTCGGGTTGTTGTCGGTATTGAATCAAACATTGGAAGCCAACATTCGCATGAATGTTCGCCGCATCATGTAGAGCCGGCTTAAGCAATAGTTGAAGCGGCTACTACAGGCAAGTAGTTCACCACCTCTACGAGCCTCCTAGTCAATATAAAATATAAAACTTGGAAGGTGGTAGCGAAGAATTCAGTATTAAGAATGCCACTGTACAATTTCTTCTTCTTCGATGGCTCTACAGCCCAATTCGAGCCTTGGCCTAAGGCCAAAAACTAAAAAACCACCAGCCAAGACTAAGTAACTAAAAAAAGACCCAAAACACTAAAAAACACTACAATCGCACTAAAAATAATTTTTAGGTATCTCTTCTATGCCAACGTTTTAATTTAATTGTTTTCAGGCATATTGAGTGAATAACTTTATTATAACATAATTATTTCACCAAACAAATAAAAAAAAGAATTGGAATATCCACTTTCCCATACAATTTGGCAGCTAACGAATATGTCACCCGGGCCGTTTCTTTTTTTTATGTGATTGTCTAAGGTTAGGTGTCACCCTTTGTACTACTAGTCCGTCATGTCGTACACGTCATGGTGCAATGTCTAGTAGTAAGCTTAGCTCGAAGGATAGAGAGAAAGATAAGATAGATTAGGGGGAGTCGGGTGGGTGTTGGAGGAGATGGTGGTGAAGCTTGCGTTTGAACTCTTAAGCTAGTGACAGAATTTCGCGCAAACGCGGGGCGGACATTGACAGATAGAATAGGGTATGTGTATTGCAATGCGAGCTAACGAAATGTGGCTTGAGCGCTACGCACACACCGCGTTTATACCCAGTACACGCAAGCACTCTTAATCATGATTATGACGTCAGAATGACGTAGACTGCATTTTATTTCCATAGCTTTTGTATGGGTCTACGTCATTTTGACGTCATAATCATGATTAAGAGTGCTTGTGTGTACTGGGTATCACTTCTCACTTTGATTTTTAGGTTGTGTCAAAGTCGGAACGCGACACCAGCACCGCGACTTTGTGTCAGTGAAAAATCCGCACACACCGCAAAGCCAATGTCCGCACCGCCATTGCGCGTAATTCTGTCACTATCTTTAGGCCTGGCACACATTGAGCGTTCGGCGTTGCGTTTTGCCGGCGTTAGTAGTGTATTTGTTGGTAAAAAGCGCGTTAGCATGTGTACACCTAATAGGAACTCTTTGATTCTTAAAACGCTCATTTCAAAAGCGTGCGTTTCAAAACGCCCAATGTGTACTAGGCCTTAGCTGTTGTATGAGCTCGGGAATACTGACTGTGGTAAGTTGTTCCACAGTCGAATTGTTGTGGTTATAAACGAATTTCTAAATCGGAGTGTGCGCGAAAATAAGGGGCGATAGGCTGAGCCGAGCCGGCAAGTCTTATGTTGGGGGAGGCATGAGGTTACTTATTTCAGTGGAGCAGTCGTTGTGGCAAAAACGGTAAAATTTTGCAAAAGTTACTACTATCCTACGGTGGCTTAATGAGTCAATTGAAGAGCAAATGGCGCTATCGCCAATAAGTAGCCTTGCCCGAATCCGTGAATTATACCCCATCGGATAGGGTGGCCCAGCTATACCCCCGAGCACTGGGTGCGTCCGCCGTCAATTGGTTATCCAGGAGACACCAGCGAGGAAGCGACGACGGTACGATTTTGCCCCCCCCCCTCCCCACTCCTCTGTGTAACCAAGTTTCTGTAAAAGCGATTATATCGAAATCATTAACCGAAGTCGATAGAAACACATCTTGGGTTTTGGATCTGATTCCCCTTACGTTTTGGTAATATAGAGCGAAAGCGTTTTAAGTTTTTTGAAACCTTTAGAGGGTCAGGCATACGGGCACCGTTATCAAGTTGGCGCAGGTTACCGAAGACTCAATATCCCCTGTGCCCGATGATTCAACGACACAATAAGAAAAGGTTGATGCCGTATCGGTTCTGGGATATAGTTTGAGCCGATTAAGGGGGCTACCTATATATATAGAGCTTACTTTCCTTGTATTTCCTTTTTACAAACAATCCATGGCCTTTCTCCGTTCATCATCGCTCTGCCGCGTTAATTTGCAATTTAACTTTTACTTCAAAATGTAATTCTTGCGTCTAATATTTTTAATGCCAAAACAAAAGCACTACGATAAGAATAAAACCGAGCAGACGATAGTTAAATTTTATTTTCATCTTTTTTACTTCAAGTGCAATAACAATATTCTGACGACTCACCGTAATAAAGCAGCTATAAACAAAAGTTTTATATTTATTAAGTTCATGAATTGATGGGCTCTTTGCATTTTTATTGAAATAGACGATAGTCGTCATAGACTCTCGAGCCCCCATAACTGATAATCGTTGGCGGACGGTCTCACCAGAGAAGTTTACGTGGCAAGCGGTTATCACCCATTCGGCAGACATGTCCAAACCACCGTAGTCGAGTTTTTGTATTTCTTCTTCGATCAGTGTCTACTGATGACATCTTTGTCTAACTGTCTCGTTTCGAAGGCTATCGCGGAGTGAGACACGTGAGACAAGTGTGTTCGATGACTGGCTTAAAAAGTTCAGAGCAGAGCTGAGCACCTCAATTGGGAGCAGCTGTCTAATTGATGTCAGAGCAGAAAAAATCAGAAAATAGCACCAATCTAAAAAAACACTTTTCCGCTCAACTTTGCTCCAAATTTGGCTTTTAGAGGTTAGAAACGAATGTCAATTTTAAAAGAAGAAATATATACCAATAAAAACAATTGAATAGCATCGAAATATTATTTCTATAAAAACTATTTATTTTGGAATATTTCCATGTATTTTCTGATTAAATCATTCATAAGTCAATTTTCCGATTTTTCTCGTTTTCCATTTGACAATTGGGTGTTTCTCTGTAAACTGGTAAATTTTTGCAAGAAATCTGTCCCAGTAACTTTTTTACGTGAATATGAAAAAAAAATATACAATCAAATAGATATCTATCTGGTGGATAATAAACAGTAAGGGACCCAAATATATTTGTTTTATTTTCGGACTTATTGAGTAAATTTAAAAAAATCATATGTCAGAGGACCGTTGCATATGTCAGAGGACTGTATATATAAGTGAAATGAGCATTTATTAGTAGTATATATACTTTAAAAACATTCCTCATGACGCATATATATAAAAATAAAACAGTCTTCTTTGGTAGTTCCAAGTTCTCTGTGTAGTTCCAAGTAAACTTGTGAACTTTTATTTCTTCCTTAGACACTTTCTTCTTTCTCGCGCCATGATTAAAAGATGATTATAGACCTAAAACAAAGGCAAAAGTACAATAACAGTCCCCTAATAAATGAAACAGTCTCCTGTTTCTGTATGTAGCGGGGGACTGTTGACCGGGGACTGTTGGCAGGGGACTGTTTAATTTGTGTAATTGTTACGGTACCATAAAATTCCTTCATTATGACTTTATTTTGTTATATAGAAACAATATAAGCCATCTTATTTAAAACTATGCACAATAGAGAAAACTGGAACACTTTAAAAAAAGAAAAATAACACTTAGCAGGGGACTGTCGAATGTTGCGTACCGATACGCGCATGTGCCCCTCTAACTCTTGTAACACTAAACAAAATGAGGTATAGCTACTTTTGGGGGTAACAAAGCTAATTTCATGTCCTTCACGTTTCGTTACGCCCATTAACAAGTCCGTCTTTACTGTAGATGGCCTGATGCGTAACTCGAAACTTTGGCAGGGGACTGTTCATGAAATTCGGGGACCAACTTTAGGTTAAATTAAACTAATCAAAAAATAGTTTAAATAAATTGATATTAGAGTCTAATAGCATATCATTTCATATTGGTTAAATTGTGTTATATAAGTTAATTGTTTTTAAAATATTAGTTCAATTAATGAACTCAATAGAAAATATTTTGGTTTGGGGACCGGCTAGGGGACTGTTTTTAGACCTAAAAAATACGTTATTGAAACCATATAGGTTTTTAAGTGAGATATTTTTTATATTGTATACTATAGTTTAGATAGTTATAAATTGAAATTTGCAGAAATATAAATATTTCTCGCCATAGTTTACGTAATATTTGCCAAGGACAGCGATTTTACCACTTTGGTGAGAAACACCCAATTGTCAAAACAAAAAAGAAGAAGAAGAATTTGGATGCTCTGCCTGCTCCTAAAAATTTGGTGGAGCAGAATAAGTGAGAATTCTCAACCCAGAGCAAGCTCAAAAAACACAGAGGAAGGCAAATGGGAGCAGAAAAGATCTCTCAAAAAGTCTCAACGAACGTGAGGAAGTTACTACAGTTCACCACCGAGGAAGTAACTTGAGCGAGGCGAATTTTCCTGTTGGCTGGCCGATGCGGCTGTGAACGTTGACTGTCGCGTCGATGCCACTTTATTTCCGGCAACCAATTATCCCAAATATTTGAACATCGGAACCTGTTAGACTTGGGTTTCGATCCGTCCGTTGTAAGCACTTTGGTCTTTTCGTATCGATTTTTAATTCGTGCGAGCGGGTGATGCGTGAAATATAGTTAGATGTCCGTTGCTTCGGCATCCGTGTCGGCGAAGACGTATCCTAAAAATCCGCTGGCAAGGCAGAATTTCCTACTTCATTGGCAGAATTTCCTACTATGGCGCCGTGCAGGTCAAAAGAGGATACACGACCAAATCAGGCGAAGGAAATGGAATTGGATTAGCCACACCTTGCGACGTAAAATGAAAATCAAGCCAAACAGGTCCTTGACTGGAACCGGCAAGGAACCCGTCCAGCTGGAAGACCTAGAACAACGGGGAGGAGAACCTTTTTAGCAGAGGCCGCCACAACTAGGAGATCCTGGATAGATTTGAGAGCTGTCGCATCGCACAAAACAGAGCACGCTGGAGGGCAACTGTTTTCGCCCTATTTCCCATGTGGGATTAAAGGGGAATAAGTAAGTAAGTAAGCATCCTCGATGTGGTCTATATCTCGCTTGTTCTCTCCGCTTCGCGGGCTCTTCATGTTTCTGCAGCCCCGATTGTATGATTTTCATAAATACTGTGCCGACGCGACGATCGAAAGGAGGCTAATACCGTCGACGGGACCCGATTCGGATGCCATAATATGTGTTATGAGGACGTGGAGTTGTTATGATAAGACATCACTTCCAGCTTTTATCATCTCGCCGGTTACTTGGTTATTCTCGGCGCTTTTCGATTTTTCAGGGATTTTATTGCTGTCTTCGCCTCGATAACTGTCGGTTCAGTATCGAGAAACTCATTCGTCGGCTGTTCGATAATCGGCAATACGGGTGCTGGACTTTGTGGCGGGTCGTGGTTGTACACAGGGCCGGATTTATATATTGCGGGACCCCAAGCACAACCTCGTGATGGGGCCCCCAAAAATGGCTACCGTAGTTACGTTTAGTTTTACATTTTATTGTTTTGGTTGCAAAACTATGACGGTTGTGTATTTGATCCGCAAAAGAATATTATGAAAACATTATGGCCAAACAATTTGTTTACTTCCCTTTTATCTAAGGACTAACCAAATAAAATATAAGAGGCGCGGGGCCCCCTGAGGGTAGGGGCCTCAAGCAATTGCTTGTTTTGCTTGTTGGTAAATCCGGCACTGGTTGTACAGCTGGTGGAAGAATTCTCTCCAACGCTGCAGGCGCCAATGGGGAGAGGTCTATGTTCCATCCGATTTTTTATGATGTCGTTTGTTGATGTTGTTTTGCCGCCTAACCGCTGGACGTTGGAACGCTTCTCGTTCCGAATTTATTTTCTGTCGAACTTCTTTGTTCAATCGTCGGTGTTGCTCGAAATTATCGTGTTTCATTCGTTTCTGCTGATCGGCGAGGTCCAGACAGCTTTCCTGCGCCCGTTCACGATAGGTGGACACATTCCACAACAGACTCCGATAATTGCCTTTCTCCTACATATGAATAAGATTAGAGCTCCAAAGCATAACTCGACGCAGACGATTATATCAGAGAGTCCAATGTTGATTGTAATTTCAAGTTGGAAAGGAATGAACGAATTAACGCCAGCACTCGGGCTAACTTTTATCCAACTCTAAGCACGATAGAGCTCTGACCGGTGACTCACATTTGCTTACAGGCGATCGAATAGAGAATCGCTATACAATGGTATTTCGGTAGAAGAAATAGACCATAGTTGCTGCAAGGAGCCGAACCATAATCTCCTGGATGGCAGTCGAGCTCTTTAGTCCCTAACCTAATGAGGTAGCGCTATGTATTACAAGCACAATAAAATAAGATTATATTTAAGTATGTTCAATTCATTTTATCGTGCTGCTGTAACGAATGAAGAAAACATTTGATTTTATTCTTGAGATAAATGATAATTTTTAAAAATAAACTAGAAAAGAATTATTTAAACAAATAAAAAATCCAAAAATATTCTAATATAAACAAATAACTTGAATTTCAGTCAGTAGACATGGCTGGTAATGATTAAAGGTGAAACTGGATAGTCCAGGTAGAAAGTAGAAGCTTATAACAACTGGATATTGAACACATACGAAAAATTGATTAAACAGATTATTGCTGGTGCGATATTAAATTTTGTTGCCTCTTGATTTGAAGCTTGACTGAAGTGTTTGTGTTGATACCAAATCATAATTTAATTAAAAATCACCAGCAAAAGTGGAAGATTAAATTTTTAAAATATTAAAGTGATATAATTTGACGAGGAAGATTGTTTTATGAAGTATCTACATAGTACGTAATAGGGCGATATAAATATTGGAAGTTATTTCGCAGCTGACTAAAAGTTATGATGATGATCTACCTGATCCCTTAATAGTAGTATAGCTCCCAGAGTTTTCATCTGAAAAAAAAAATTATTTATGAAATTTGGAATGGGGGGTGGTTAGCAATAGGAGAAAAGCTAACCTTTGTGTTTCGGGACCTACTTTGTGAAAATCAAGAACAAATTCGATTGAACGGGTTTTCCGACGCTTTCGCGGCCGTAACTTCCTCACCGTCGTCCTTTCGTCGTAATTTTTTAATCATACATCGAGAATTGAAAGTATGCGAAATAAAAAATCATACATTAACGTAACATTCTCTTTGCAGTGAAGGACTGATGGGGGAAGCGAAAATTAGGCTTTACTAATGTACGAAAATATATGGACTAGGGTATGCGCCTTGACGAGGAAGCAAATGTAGGCTAATGCCTCGGAGATTTAGTGGATTAAAGCTACAAAAAAAAGAAAACAAATAAAAGAAACTTGGATAGCATTCAGCGAATGTCCAGCATAGATATTAGCGGTGCATTTTGCATCACACCCAAGTGGTGCTTAGCTTGTGTTGGCCGTCATATAGCGAAACGAAACGCTGTATGATTTCCGACTGGAACTCAATATGGGCACCTGAAGAGCCTGAATAACATCAAGGGCCCCTAGAGCCTAGTCCGACCACCCCATGTGAACCCGTGTGGATTGTCCTAAGGACAACGCAAAGGATCTAACCCCTTGCCTCATTTGTCATAAGGAATGCCCGAGGAATGGGGAAAAAATCACTGCTCCTCGATTCCGAGTGGAAAAGAGATTCCGAAAAATGTAAGAATTTCGGCGTGGAGCTGCGCGGGTGTCGAAAATTTAGTATTTTTAAACGCGAGTGTCGTTTTACCAATACGGTGTCCCAACTGAGTACTAATTACGTCCAATGCTACTTAACCTCTGTAATCGAACCAGAACTGGTATATCGAGTATGCTTAATGATACTCTTTACGGTCACCAACATAATTGCCTGAAATATGCAACAACAACAAATACTAGAGCTTTGCATTAGTTAAAGTAAAGCTTAATGCTCCGGCTTCACCGACCTTAGTTCAATCCACATAAGTGACTTCGTCGGCTAAAGTCCAGTTCATGTTCAGTTCGTCCTAGAAATGGTTGTTGCTTTTTCGCCAGAAGTTAGACATATAAAAGCCCCCTGGAATGTCATTCCACTATTTCAGTTGATTACTCTCTTTTGAGCGAACTTGTACGGTCTACTTCAGTTCGAGACAAATTGGGTGAACTGAGGTTTGTTTATTCAATAGCAAACTGAACTGAGGTTAGAAGTTCAGTTCGCCAATTTGCTCGAACTAGCGCAGTTCAGCCAGTGAAGCTAGGGGTATTTCTTTGAAGCTTTCAAAAAGCTTTACGAAAACATAAGAGATATATCGCTTAATTTAATTGAAATAAGGTTTGCCTACTAGGGCCATTATGAAAAACTGATAATGCATACCTCACTTCAGTATCGCTGGCTTTTTTGAGCGGTGTTCATGAGGAAACTCTGTCAGCATGCCCTCAGCAGGTACATCGGGTTTTCATGAGGCAATCCCCTTTTTAAATGCTAGTCTGGTGGGGTTTAAAAAGCTTTGGCTATATAGTTATACCTTCATAATAGCTCTAATATAATATATTTAGATTTCGTATGAAACTTTCCTTCGTTGCCAGCGATCGAGATAGCCCCTCCCTCCTAAACTATTACAGGGTGTTTGGCAGATGAACCATCAAAATTTTTTTTGGGGGGGGGGGGGGGGGGGCATTTGTTTGTTTCATCAGTTGCCGCTAAGGGCTGCGGTAGCTGAGATATAAGTTTTAAGACCAAATTAGATGAATAGATAAACATTGATAAAATAAGTTAGCTGATATTTTATAAAATTCAATTTATTCATATTGCATTTTTCCGAGAAATTGGTTCGACAATGTGTCAGATGGTGAGTTGATTAGAAAAATTTCTATGTCAAGATGCTACCAGTATATTAGGGGATATTCTTACAGCAATCCTTCATTTCTTCATAAGGAGGCCAACTTATATAAACAAGAAATAATTTCTCAATAACCCCTTGAAGATCTACACGGAATGACAGAATGAATTTCACTGGTTGGGATTCCATTTTATAATAAACGTTCTTCTGCTAACATCTCAGGTTGCAATTTACAAAACCGACATTCCCCACTCGATTTTAATATAATTCATCTTTATCTTTCTACGTAAAAAACAGCGCCATAAAACTTACCTTGGATGACACCATTTTCGCAACGATCGATTAAACGTAGGGATGTGGGAGGCCAACAGATCTTTCTTCTTCATTGAAATTAGAAGTCTCATTCCAATTCTCGCCACCAAACCGGACCCTTTGCTATTAATTTACACTTCTCTATAGTCGACATTTATATTGTTAAACATCGCTCATGGGTATAAATCATCGATTTCTCTTTTTTACATGATTTAGCTCCATTCACATTCCTTTGGATGTATATATTGTTATATACTGTAACATCACACTAACAATATCACGACAGAATGTAGTCCACGGGGAATTACCCGTGCTAAGACTTATACATAAGACAAACCATGTTATGTATAAATATACATTGTTCAATAGACGTTGAAACTTGACCAATCAGAGTCGACCGATGAATATATAGCTTGTATACCATTGAAAGTTTTTAACCCCAGTAACTCTCATGCTATGAATTTAGACTCTTTACTATTTTCAATATCAATAAAACTTTAGCCATAGAAGCATTGGTATTTTACTTGATTAGAAGCATTGGAATTTAATAATTATGCTTGAGTTTGGTCTAAAAAATTCTATTTTATACCACTAGGTCAACCAGAAAAGGGTAGTTATTAAAGGAAAAAATACGTTTAGTCCGGAGACCGAAGTAAAACATACTCCTTAAAAGGTATTCCTTTAAGAATTCTTCGGAAGTTATCAGTAATTCAAGGTAAGGCTCAAAGAATGTTATACAGGTCATGTGTTATCCGTACATTCCTGGCTGAAATTACTTTAATTTTTTTTGAGGTTTTCAGAGCGATTTTTGAGTGCTGCAATAGTAATTATAAGGCTAGGGCACACATTATTCTTATCGCAACTTGGAGCGGGGGAATTGGGGCTCGAGACCAAAAGTAAGAGCCATCCAATTTCCCAGTAGGACCTGGAACCTTACAGACAAGGCCGTACCCAGGAAAAAATTTCGGGGGGGGGGGGGGGGAGGAGGTTAAACCACCGGGGGTCTGGGATGTATGGAAGACCCCCTAGTAAGGCAGGGGGTCCAGGAATTTTGGCAAAATTTAAGTGTAAAATGACGCATTTTTAGGCCAAGTTTCACTCTTAATTAACCAGAGTTTAGAGGCAAAAAACTATAGTTTGACTCGAGAATTTTGACTAAAAAATTTATTTATTTATTTATTAATTCGCCAAACAAGGCTTAATCATCATCATCCTCGACGTCATCTATGTATCTTTTCTTAGGACGACCTGGTCTCCGTTTTCCTGGTGGGGCTTTCTCCAGCACTATCTTTGTCGGGTTTCGTTCTCCACCTCGTTGTACATGACCAATCCGTTGTACATGACAACTCTGAGTTGTATCTTCTTCTCCAAACGCCCTCAACCTGTATTCCTTTGTAGATTGAACGAAGGATTTTCCTTTCGAATCTTCCTACCAATGCTTCGTCTGCGTTTTTCAATGTCCACACTTCCATATAGTAGGACAGGCCTTATTAGTGTTGTGTAAAGTGCCAATTTTGTCTTCCTTGAAATATTTCTAGACGTCAGGTGCTTGCGTAGACCAAAGTAGCATTTATTAGCCAGTGCTATTCGTCTTCTGATTTCGGCCGATGTGTCATTTCCTTTCGTTATAATCGTGCCTAGATATACGAATTCATCCACTGCTTCGATGTTGTAGGTGTCGATCGTTATATTTTGTCTGCTACTTCTGGTGTTTTTTGTGCACATATACTTTGTTTTGTGCTCATTTATTTCCAACCCAATTTTTTTGCGGCTTGCTCAAGTGCTACAAAGGCCTCCTTCATGCTCTCAAATGATCTTCCAAGGATAGCGATATCGTCGGCAAAGGCTAATATTTGCAGTGACCTATCAAAGATACACCCTGATGTGTTAATCGATGCATCTCTTACTGCTTTTTCTAGGGCCACGTTGAATAACAAGCAGGAGAGTGCGTCACCTTGCCTTAATCCTCTATTTGTTCTGAAGGGTGGGGATAATTCACCATCAATTCTGACTTTACACCTTGCATCTTTCATCGAGATTTTTGTCAGCTCTACAAGGTGTTTTCATATTCCGAGCTGCTCCATAGCATCAAATAACTCCTTGCGGTTCACACTATCGTAAGCATATCTGTAGTCGATGAATAACATGTGGATGTTTATGTTAAATTCAACGGCCTTTTCTAGGGTTTCTTTGAGTACAAATAACTGGTCTGCTGTGGATCTTCCAGGACGAAAACCGCATTGATACTCTCCTAGTATTCTTTCCACGTATGGTTGTAGTCTATTATAGAGTACACGTGAGAACACTTTGTATGTTGCATTCAATAGCGTTATTCCTCTATAGTTGCTGCAAAATAGAGGGTCTCCTTTTTTGTGTAAAGGACACACTATGCCCTCGTTCCACTCATCAGGCATTTCTTTCCGTCTCCAGATTTCCACTATTACTTCATGCAGTTTTTGGATAGTTTCCTCTCCGCTTTGCTTAATGAGTTCAGTAGGTATGTTGTCAGATCCTGATGCCTTATTATTTTTTAATGTTCGCAATGCTTGGCGTGCTTCTTCTATGGTAGGGGCTGCTGTGCTATCATCTTCATTGTCCGGATTCATGTTCCGTACGTTTGAGATACCACTGTGCTCCTGCTCTGGGGTCATTAATAGCTCCTCGAAATGCTCTGCCCATCTAGCCAATATTTCGTCATGATTGCTTAATATCTCCCCACTTTTATTTTTGCACATTGTCACTCTAGGCTTAAATTCTTTCCTTTGTTGGTTTATGCTTTTGTAGAAGTTTCTTGCATCATTTAGGTTTGCTGATTCTTCTAATTTTTTCATTTGCTCTTCCCAATAAAGCCTTTTTTTCTCTTCTCAGCTCGCCTCTTTTCCTTGTACTCCTTAAGGCTTAAACTAGGTATAATAATTAGATTAAAACATAGTGTACAGTCTTTTAAAATATAATAAAATATTACTATAACTACTGATAGCTACTAAAAACCTACTATTGTCAAGGGGGTTGTGTTAGTAGGGATCTGAGTATTTTTTATAGGATGCCTTGTTGAGTGAAGGGGAGAAAGAGGAGCTATGGCTATTAAAAACCATACAGCATCTGTTGACGGGCTCGTTCCTTGCGTAATCGGTGCGGTGTGGATATTCCCTAAGTAGTTTAGTGTGTCGTGTGTGTCGAACTACATCATTGAATTTGATTCTGTCCGACAGAAACTGCACTTTAAGCTTTCCACTTAGGACGTCAAAGGCAACGCAAGATATGAGCCGTTTTCTCCTGCTAGACAACGGGATGAGATAAAGCACTTTGAGCCTGTCCAAGTAGTGCGGCAGGGTGTGGTAGTCATGGGGGTTGTGTAAATGTCTCAGGGCAAAAAGAAGAAATCTCTTTTGAATAGATTCGATCCTCCTACTGCTCACTTGGAATATAGGATCCCAGATAGGACACGCATATTCCATGATAGGGCGGACTAAAGAACAGAAGAGTGTTTTTGTGACCCATACATTACCAAATTCTTTGGCTCTCCTCTTAATGAAACCAAGAAGTTTGTTGGCTTTGGCAGTTATACATATTATCGTAGTGCAGGTTGAAATTGAGTTTTTTGTCTAGGACGACGCCTAGATCTACGATATGGTCAACCTGATTCAACATTATGCCATTGAGATAATAGTTATGGTTCTGTGTGTTTTTTAAGCGGGAGAAGGTATTTGCATGACATTTGCTGGTGTTAAGTTGCAGTTTGCTCATGGTGCACCAGTCGTGTAGGGCATTGAGCTTTGTCTGCAAGAAGGAAGCATTAGTTTGGGTCTCAATGACGCTATAAATTTTGAGATCATCCGCGTAAAAGAGATGTGGAATATTTGCTAATTTATCGGAAAGATCGGAGATGAAAATATTGAAGAGAAGGGGACCGAGATGACTACCCTGAGGAACGCCAGAGGTTACTTCGATCTCATTAGATAGAAATCCTTGGAATCTGATAACCTGTGTTCTTCCGTTCAGATATGATTTTAACCATTCCAGGGCAGAACCTGATATACCAAACTTTAATAGTTTTGCGATTAGGATGGCGTGGTCCACTCGATCGAAGGCCTTGATGAAATCAGTGTACACAGCATCCAATTGATGGCCGCTCTCCAAACCGCATAGCAATTCGGAAATAAGGACCATAAGGTTAGAAGTTGTTGAACGTCCTTTCCGAAACCCATGTTGTTGTTCGTTTAGGTATGGATCGATAAGAGGAGCAATCCTGTCATAAACAAGTTTTTCAAAAAGCTTAGGAATTGATGATAAAATGGCAATGCCCCTATAGTTGTCTACCGAGTGCTTGTCACCGGATTTATAGATTGGCGTTAGGTAGGATTTCTTCCACAGCTTGGGAAACTTTCCTAACGATAAAGATTTGTTGAAGATGAGATAAAGAGGAAATGCGATATGTTGTGAGCAGCACTGCAGGAAAATAGCAGGGATATTGTCGGGACCATTACCTTTTTTGATATCAAGATTGTTCAGACCCGCCATTATCTCATCAACACAAAGGGATATACCATTTATAAGGGAAGTGTGAGTGTGCGAGTCAGATACATCGTGTGCTGCGCTGGACAAGGGGCTATAAATTTCAGCAAACCTATCAGCAAACATGCTACAAATTACTTGGGGGCACGAGGTGTGGGCTCTACCATTCGTCATTGTTGTTGGGTAGCCTGAAGTCTTCCGTTTAATGTTAACGTAATCAAAGAATTTTTTAGGATCACTTATGCTACTATCACCAACAGAATTAATATATGCAGAGTAGGCCTCGCGAGAACTGTTGGCCAGGCCAGTTGCCAGTTCAATTTATAAACACCATTAATTAATTAAATTATGAAATACTTTACTGACAGATAGCAAAATATCAAGAAAATATCATTCTCTTTAATTCAGGAAAACTTGTGTTTGAAAATACTTATTTCTGTAAAATTTCGGGGGGGGGGGGGGTTCAACCCCTCTGACCCCCCCCCCCCTGGGTACGGCCTTGCTTACAGAAGTACTGAAATAAGCACTTAAGGAGTAGGCCTTACCATACCTCTTACAGAAGTGCCTATTTTTACACACGATGTCATAGGAGGTAAGGCCTTACTTTTGTACTTCTCTTCGAGTAGTTACATAAGTAAGTTGAGTACTTATAGAACTGCTCATCTTAGAGCAGTTAAAAATTACGTATTACAAAAATACGAAAACAAATGAGTCATCGGGCAAATTCTCACTTGTTTGGGTCTAATTCTCTTGTAATGGGTTATATGAGAACTCATCCAACGAACCAGATGACTACTTATGTCAGTGCTCCATCAGTAACTGCTGCCTAGAGGCACAGGTCAGGAATACGAGTTTGAAGGGAAAAATCATTTAGGTCAGTAGTAGCAGCCGACAATAGTGTGGAACCAGAAATACGCGTACGACTGCTAAAAGCCCACAAAGCCTACTATAGTCTGCCAAGGCTCCAAGCATCTAACCATAACGTCTAAACTTTTACTATACCGGTACTCGCATATGCATCTGAAACGTGGGTGCTTAGCAAAAAGCACTCAAACCTCTTAGCCGTGTTCGAAAGGAAAATACTTCGGAGGATTGTTGGTCCTTATGTGAGGAAGCACGATTCCAGAGACTCTAAAATGAGCGCTCTCGCGACATAGATGTTGTGAAGAAAATAAAACTCGGTAGGTTCCGGTGGGCAGGGCATCTAGCTCGTATGAGTGAAGATGAGCCTGCTCGGAAAGTTCTCTGCGGTAAGACCTATGGGGTGCGACAGGAAGGGACCCAATCTTCGCTGGAAGGATGGCGTAGACCAGAACGCTCAGAGCTTAGGGATGCCAAACTGGATGACATCGGCTCAGAATCGGGACCGGTGGAGAGAACAGTTGCGAGAGATCTGGACCGGATCCCGGAAAAGAAGTATAAATACTGTATGTTGTCTTAAGTTGCAAAGAATAAAACAAATATGTACTTGTATTACCACTCTTAAAAATACACCCAGTGGTTTTACTAAAACTTCCTGAACTGTTTGTCCTCTTCGAGGGTAACTTTTGTCCTTTCTCCTCTTAGTCAAATTTACTTTAGTCAGTGAAATCGATGAATCAATAGGAGGCAAGGGGATCTACAGTGGACGAAACGCAACTGATGTTCATACAGTGAAACTTCGTTGGCTAATTACCAGGAAATTTGTGGGGAAAATTATGGTAATAAGACTTATATTGGGAATAAATCTAAAGATTTAACTCCCGTGTTTCACAATTTCTTTCGCAGAAATAACATTGATGAATCATTTGTGAAAGTAGTTAAAGTAATGAATTTACCGACGGCTTTCCGAATGATCGTATTGCACGAACATGAATTTAATTTAAAATAAAAAGAAACGGCGGAAAACAAATCTTAGTTAAAAATTGACTCGTATTCCGCATCCAAGCAAACTTCGGCGTGGCAAAAGTGCTCTCGTTTTATTTGAAAGTTCCAGTGACAATGCAATTATCAAACGTACACCGACAACAAACGAAAAGAGGACTTAATTCAGTCGTTCAAGGAAACCAAGTTTTTAGTTATCAAACGGCTTAATATCCAACCGATTTCTTTTCAGATTAAAATGACCAAGCAGGCCATCGGTATAGGAGTTATTAAGGTTTAAGTAGTAATTAAACACTAAAAAAACTGTCAGGCACTTGCCACCTGCACATAAGAAGCAAACCTGTATTTTCTAGTATAAAAATATTCAAACTTTAATTTGGTTGTAGGTTTTCTCTTACTCGTTAGGTCAGTTCTGGTCTCAAAACAACAACAAACAAATGGTCAGCCAAGGCATTAGCACCATTTTTACTCCATAAATACTAAAATTTAGCCTCATTATATTGTTAAGTTTATTTATTCTAAGCCCTGTACTACACTTCTCGCGAAGTTCTCGCGAGTGAAAGGACTCGGGGTGCCTGGGATACCGGGCAGCTGAGCTCCTCGTAAGATTGCACGAGTGTTTTGTCACGTACTTCGGACTTCGATCAACTTCTACCGAGTTTCCATGGGCGTCGAGTTGAGTTGAAATGACACTGAAACTCAACGATGCGTTTCCATTTTTTCCTCCATATCTTTCCATAAATTAATTTTATTATAGATTTTTCTTTAAAAGTATTAAATATGAAGTCTCTTCTGGCGTCCAAGCGAGATGCGAAATTTTCACTTTTTGTATCTTTGCCAGTGTGCCATTTTTAGGTGGTGTGCATGAACTCAGTTAATCCTACCTATTTTCGTTGAGTTGAGCAGAGTTGAAAATCTTTAACGAAAACTGTGTCTGTTTCCATGACTTATAACTCGATTCAACTCTGGTCTCAAACTCAGTATATGAGAAGTACTTTGCGAAGCAAGTTTTGCTAGTAGTGTAGTGCACGCTTTATGTTCTCATATTCAACCCTAATTTGCTCTTCTTTCGATTTTGGCACATTCATTTTCCCTCTCTGTTTCCTCTTCCTAGTTTTATTGGAGATATCTCTGTCCTAAGTTTCTTAAGTTTCTGTCCTGTCCGAGGTTGTGCCGTAGGTTTCATAGCCAGAAAGGGTTGCTAGCCCTTCACTGGTAGTCGAAAATATAGTTGGTTATCGATTCGATAGGACGACGTGACGGTTGGATTTTAACTCGCCAAAAAAACCTTTTCGTTAAATTTAAAAAAAAAAGTTTTTGCCCGGTGAAACAGCTCAAGCTCTACGTCCGTAGTTTTTGTCCGGCCTCGGCAATTTAGGTGATGGTAGCCCTATCCTCTCTTAAACCATCAAGTCAATCAAGTCGACTTCAAAATATTGAAGCGTTTTAGCTTGAAATAATTGAAGTGTTGTAGCGTTTTTAATAGTGAATAACAATTTTAACATATAAAACATATGCATGACTATGTTTTCGCATACGGTGATTTTTGTATGATTCCATCACTAACTGAATTTTAATTATTTCGATTCATTGTAACAGATTTAGATTCATTATTATTCTTAATGAGTATAACAGTTCTATTTCTTGAATCAATAAATCAATTCTTTTTCTGATTATCAAAACTTCAATAACATTACACACTCCTAAAACTTCTTGTGAAACAAAGCACTTGATGATTTGTCATTTTAATTATTTAGTCGTCATCTTGTCTCATCTTATATAAGTTGATTGATATAGAGTATAGAAATTGAATCGAAAAAAAAACACCCTTTTGAGTGTTTTAACTGAATGTTATCACAATACTATAAAACACAAAAGGTAGCGCTTGGATATAAATATAAACACGATAAGATACTTTCACTTTATGTAAAACTAATTAGTCTAAATGAACTTTTAATTGCTGGTCTATTTTCTGCATTTATTACTATCTCCAAAAGAATATTTACGAGATTTATATGTTTATTTTTTATCCACTGTGATATTTAAAAATAAATTCATGAATAAAACATTCTCCAAAAATGATTTTGCATTCTTAACAAAATTCCATTTTACACAAACCAACACACCACACACACGAAAAGAAACTACCAGATTTAATATTATTAGTAAACGATTTGTTTTCAAATTTATTGATAACTTATTTTGCATTCACAGAATGTAACCAATTGACAAACAAATTTTTTGTTAATTTGTTTAATTTTTATAAATAATTATAGTTAATATATAATATGGAGTGTGATTCTATATATTTAATGTAGCACAAAAATTTTTGGCATTATTTTCTTTTTTTTTAATTTAAACAAAAATAAATAAAAAATTTAAACTACTTAGTTTAGAATTAGTCATCATGCAGCTCTTGATCATCACGTGCAGCGTGATGCGTGCGTGCGTCTCCTTCTAAGCACGGATGCAGTTTGTTACAATTATACTTCCATTGCCGCTGGCGATTTCAATTGAACTAGTAATATTGGTGCAGCCCGGTAGATTATCCAAATTTGGCAAGGATATATTATTTTTTATCGACAGACAAAATTGATGATGATGATCGTTGATCTTGTCCGAGCCGGATGTACATCTCCTTTTATTCTCGGAACTTTGATGAATGTATGATGCAGGGGAAGTACCGGATTTTTTTGATGTAGTAGAATTCTTCTCCGAAAATACTGTTTTTGATTTATCTTTGTTACAGTTCTTCGCATTATCCCATAATTCATTGCTATTGACTAATTTTAATATTCCATTGTTTCCAATGTAGTCGACATCGGTGGCTGGTGAATCACGTCCTAGGTATAATTTTCCACTATTTCCAGTATAGCTGACTTTTCCACTATTATTAACTATTTTAACACGTGTAGCATTTCCGATTATCTCTAAATGACCACTATTTGAGGCCAGCTTGATCTTGTTCTCATTACCGATGATCTTCAAGTGACCCTTGTTTGATTCTATTCGAAACTCCTTGCAGTTCCCGATGAATTCTTTCTTATCCATTCTTATCACTGCCTCATTTACAGTTCTTATCTTCTCTGGATTACTTTTAACAGCGACAACCATTTTTTTATTTTCACTGATTATAATTTAAACAAATATCAAAACAATAATTCTTAAAACTCCGCTCTAGTTTAACTCTGGCGAAAAAAATACAACTTAGTAATTCCGAATCGGGTTAGAATGATCCTCTCAGGTTCGACTAGCGGTTGCTAGCCTAAGCGCGACTGTCTCTGAGCTTTCTCTGCGTTAGACTGAATGGATTTCATTTTGTTGCCGTATATAAATGTGGCCGCAGTCTGGCCGATCGTGCTTCCTCTATGAGATAACGAGCGGTATCGAGGCGGTCACTAGTGGTGCCATGAGCCACAGTATCGATTCAATAGGCCGGCGCGCGGTGCTTTCCCCAAAAGAGCTCGCCAAAAAAATTCTTTTTAACAAGCGCGGGCATTAACGGGCGGCGATCGCATCTCCCATCAATTATGAACTTGAAAAATTCACTTTTTTGAAATAAAAAATTTTGATACCGACATTATCCAGGTAAAATCATGTCACTGACCCTCCCCTCCGCGGGGGCAATACATTTTTCGGGGGTTGTAATTAGCTATCTACAAGATTCATATCGATTTAAAAACCACCAGCAACTGACTCCAAAGATTAATCAGGGTGTAATCTAAGATCGACAGATGAAGTATTTGTTTTGGTTGGCAAATAGAAGAGTTTGTGTGACTTGCATGTAAAAACAACGCGACACCTGGGGGCGCGTAATTGATATCCAGGTGTCAAAACTTTCGTTTATATTTTGTCGATTTGCATGCGTGAACCTGAGCGTTATCTTTATAACTTTTTTGGGGATTGGGAATTTGAGAATGTTTTGATTAACGTCAGGCTAGATGATCGCTGTGTAGTTCGATTCTAGTAGTTTTCAAGCGTTACAATAAAGTGGTGACTCACTTGTATCAAATCAAAGAGCTTTCATTAAATATGCAATAGAATGACTTGGAGCTTTGTTCGTTTATACAATTTTCAAGCGTGAATTTATTGTTATTTTAATTTTTCATTATTTGTTTATATTATGATTTTTTTTTAAATATCAGGAAGAATAAAATAATTTATTCTAGGCTTTATTTTTTCTTCCTTGATGAACGAGTTTCCTTGTAGGTTTATAATTAATGATTTTTAATATCTTCTTTTACTTAAATGGCGCTTCAGTCCTTAAATAGTCCAGTCAAATGGTAGTTTTGACGTAACATAATTGTGGGAATTTTTTATCTCAACGGTTTTTTTTTGGGGGTGCTGATTACGAATTTCAAGTTTGCTGATTTGTAGGAAGCCAGTTTCATACCGAAAAATGCAAAAAACATAAAATTTTCCCATTTTTTTTCCTAACGGGAAGTGCAGTAGAAAATAATGTTATCAACCACACGCTCTTCCTCCACGTAATGAGTGGTTGCGATTTTCCGTCCTTGTTATTAAGCCCAGGCAAGGCTAAATTTCTAAAAATCCTATCTAAAAATTGGGATCTCGAACCTTACATAACTAAATATACTGATCCTTTAGCTCATCCAAATAAACTAACAGTTGCTGCTGAGAAATTCTGACTCTCCTTTATGGTGGTAACAACAACATTGAACAAGCTGAGGTATAAACAATTACGAGAGATCAACCTACAAGGCATCAGCTAACACGGCTTCAATACCGCCCAAGCTTCAACTCAAAAACACATCTTCAGAGTTTGGAGGTTCGAAGGGTGAGTGAGTTTAGTCAGTACGACGCTGATACTGCCGGCTGAATGCGCACCCCCAGCTAGGGAATCCAATCTCGCACCAGTTTTGCGGGATCAGTAATGCGGGACTAGACATGCGGGATCCGCGGAATTCACGGGATTTGGTCAGTAGAATCACCTGTTATAAGCATCGGGGCTTAATAGAGAAATACTAACAATATTGCAAAAAAATAGATTTAGGCCCTGCTAGCACGAGTTGACTGTTTTGCGTGGTTAGATTGACTGTTTTGAGTGGGTTAATCTGGTGTTGCGGGTATAAGATTGCCGTGGAGGCAGAAGGGCGATTATTTCGGAGGAACAGTCACTATGATAGTACCGATAAATTTTTGTCAGTGCTGCTACATTCCTAAGGGCCCTGAGCCCCCTTGTCGATGGTGAAGCAAGCGGTATCGTCATCAATTAATTTAAGGGTCCTTTTTTACCATGCCAAGGTGGTTATTGGAGCGCACCCCCCCCCAAACGAGGGAGTTATATTCGAGAAGAGGCCGAATGTAGAATTTATATACATATAACAACATGGGCCGATGCCTGGAGAAGGAACTTGCACCTTTTTAGAAATCCAAAGCACTGGGATGTTTGTTTGGCGATTTGGAATATGTTGTCATTCCATCAAGTCTTTGGCTAATGTCACGCCTAAGATATGTAGGGATGGGTCGGCCATTAGTGCAACGTCACCCACTGTCAAGGATGGTAAGGTGTTGATTTTTTTTTTTTGAAATAACACAGTACTAGGTTTTGGTGAGGTTGAATTCGTTGAGTGAGTTGGACTTAGTTCACGATTATCAAGACAAGGTTTGACATGAGTTTGTCTCTGGGTGAAAGTGACAGATAAATAATTTTACATTGCGTCGCCGTTGATATATGTGCAGTAAAGGATACTTAATCTCACACTCAATTGACAATAATTTTTATTTTTGTATATGCTTTTAATACAGTAAGCAACTAAATATTATATATGGATGTAGAAAATATCATTATTGACAACTATTAACAATTAGACAAAACTGGACAAAACTAACAACTTTATTGCTGGACCTAGTTGACTGTTGGTCCAATAAGCACACTCGTCCAATTACTGTTTCTAGAATGTCGCTAATTGTCATTGTAAAATAACCATTCTTGTATACAACAATCGTCCAGATACATAAATCCAGAGTATCTGACTTGCTGGTTTTTTTAAATTCATACTAATTCTTAGAAATTTATCATTTTTCTACGCAAGCAATAAATTAATAGCAAGTGCCATAATCTTTGACCTCTCTGACGTAAAACAAATAAAAGTCGATGATGATTCACTAAATGAAGACGTAGAACGTTATCAGTATTTACATTTTCATATATGTACATTGCGAGTCCAATGGTTTTATGCGGATCCATTTCCGCTCTTCTCTGGAGTGGAATCGGAATTAAAAATATTATCACGAAGTCTCGCTCTGTTTGTCTCTGGTGTTCAATTGTGATGCGATCTATCTCGTGCGATAGGGAGGGAGACTAAATCTTCGCTCGAAGGATGACGTAAACCCAGATCCAGAGTTTAGAGATGCCAAACTGGATGACATCGGCTCATAATCCGGACGAGTTAGAGAGGATGGAGAGCCGTCAAAGAAGAAGAAGTTCAATTGCGTAGTGATAACAATTCTTTTTGATTTTTGAAACAATCGATAACGTGTAGTTCGACATTCTGGTTTACTTTGATTTGAATTGGATTTTATTTGTATCGTGAAAATGATAATAATTGTCGACCTTGGTAGCTTATGGTTAAAACGTTCGATTGCCATTCACGAGGCATTTGTTTCCAGTGGCGGTTCGTAAGGTTCAGGATAAGGGAAGCAATGCGCAAGGTGAACGATGAAAGTAAAAGTATCGAAGCCTTTAACTAAAAAAACTGAAAAATAACATATAATGGAGTTCAGATAAGCAAAACATAAGGAATTGTTTGCAGTCTAAAAACATGTTAGCTACATCGAATACTATACGAAATGGCTAATTTCTAGCTCTAGCCCCGTAAGTTATTGACCATTTTGTGAAAATTATATCATTTTGGTCGTTTTTTCTAAATATAGATGTGTATATCTCGGCATGTGTAAGTCCGAAAAAAACAAAAAAAAAGGGGCTGTTCGTTATGATATTGAAATTTTTATCTGTACACATAACCTCAAAAAAAAAAACTTAAAAAACTGCTAAAAATTAGTGTTTTGGTTCCGAAGTTATTTTTTTTTCAGTGAACTTATACTTTATAATATAAACACTAACTGGTTAGAATTTCAGGTCAAATTATCATATTCAAATACCAAAAATTGACCTTTTTGAAACTTAATTGCTCTTTAATTTTTGTGCATCGCATCGTATGAAGTGTTTTCTTTTTTAAAATGTAGTATTATTTTATGATGGTGAAACAGAAAATTTGTTTAAACGTGAAAAAAAATAATCTCATTTTTTGGTTAATTTTTTCGAAATATTTTTGCTGCTAGTGGGCGTTTTGCTCCTTTTTTTCAGATTCTGTTGATAATTAAAGCTTTCAAAGAAAAATTCGTTGAAAAAATGAAACTACTACTTTCATCTCATTTAATTTTTCATACATGCATGCATAATACATAATTTTGACTCAAAATCTAAAAAAAATAGTAATAATAAAACTCTTCATATCTCGCATACACCCCCTACACCTACGCCTATAATCATTACATACTCCTTACAAAAAAACACTTCAGGCAGCCCGTACTCATACAATTCATAAAAATATTCTCTATCCCTTCAAATCGTTTCTAAAGAGAATCATAAAAAATATAATGGAAGTTACAAAATTATCAGCTTATATTCAACACACATTCACTGTTTTCCAATTAGAATCAGCAATGCATAAAGAGAAACTTCACCTATCTTCGATCTCTTTTTTCTTGACTCAAAATACATTAACGAAAATTCATATTTTAAAAGTCAAAAACTAAATTTCGAAGCAAAATTTTAAGAGCAAATTTAAAATTGCCCGAAGTCAGAACAGATTACCAGAAAATGAAACCAAGAAAACAAAGAGAATTTGGAGGATACAGGAAATTTCTCATTCTTCGAGTTCTCAATTCCGCCTGTTTGGTTCCGAAGAAGCTGCGTTTAGCTCAGCTTCTGAGGGTACTGTATTAACCAAAGCTTTCTATATTTACAAGCCATGCACAACAAAATCTCACACTCACATTCAAAGGTTCATGGGACTTCAATTTCAGAGATTCGTGGGACTTCGAAGTGTGGTTATGTGTTTTTTTTTTGGGAATAAATTCGGAAAATTACTGCTGCCTTCACCTTTTTTACGGATTATTTTTATCTCCAAAATAGAATTAATTAAAACAAAATTTAGTTGAAAGAATCTCGAATACATCTTTCACAATGTACACAAATAACTTTTTTTTCTTTCTTATTTTGTTCCAACAACAAACAAAATAAATACAGCAATATTTTTCTATCTTCACAATAAAAATTTCCTAAAAAATATCTTATTAAATCAAACGCACTAAAAATGACTTAAATAGGACAATCTCAAAAAACATCGTATGGATGAGTTTCGCTTTCATTTTGGCAATGATGACTTAAAATCCATTTTACTTCCGTGATACTGTCTGTGATATGTCCTGCCCCTGTTTCAAATGTTTTTATATTCAGAAATAGTTTTTAATATAACAGAAAAACAAAATACCTTGCATAGCAACAGACAATGCACTGGTGCTTGGATTTTCCAGGACTTCACGAGATAATTCGGCGTCTAGCCTTAAAGTGCATATTGTATTGCCTTAATTCTTTCCTCGCTCTGAATTGTGGTCTTGCCTAGTTCTGTTACGTATTTATGGAAACTTTCCTCGTAAAGATCTTTAATTTATTTATCCAAATCCACTTGAAACACAGTAAAATACATACACATATCGGTATATTTTCTACTATGAAATTGAAGAATGTGCACGCACTTTATCATTATAACACTGCAGAGATAAATAATTTACTAATTCCTTTTTGAAGTAAAGTCCCTTTTAATATATTCTTATTAACAAACTAGTTGCAACATATCTCAGAAGACGTTTAGATATAAGCTGAGAACAAAACGGCCCTCCATGACTAACATAAATCCCGCAAACGAATCAAACATATTGCTAACTTATGACACTTATTTTGAGCACTTTTTGCACGTGTTTTATTTGGATAAATAACTATCAGTTTTAATAAAACCTCACTCGCAACAGCACTTTCCGCGGCACGAAACCATTTTCCCCTTGTTTTTAATGGGATTTTGACATTTCACGAATTGAAGTTGGGACTTCATACAACTACATACACACACATACAGCATGGCTTGTAAATGTAGAAGGCTTTGGTATTAACGCAAACCTTTGCGTGAGTGTGAGTTCAATTAAATTAAATATGTTGGAGATATTACATTGATTTTCTGAGTCAAAGAAGCTGGAGATATTACAGCCTCCCCATGTTGTGTAAGACCTCGGCCACGATAAGAGCGGCATCGGAAAAATTTAAAGTCTCGTATTAGCGGAGAACGGCACTTAAGTATTGCCACTCTGCCGCTCGCCGCTGATATCATGACCATGTCTTTGGTGTTTCCAGAGCAGGAAATATATTAAGATTTTTCTTGTGATTAATCTTGATATATTTAAATTAATTTTTTTAGGAAGTTGCCTATTTGGTCAAGGGAAGCAGTGCTTCCATTGCTTCCAAAGAGGAACCGCCACTGCTTGTTTCACTTCATTCCTTTTACTTTTATCTTCTATCTTTACAGAAATTTCCACTCTCCACCACTCTCTCTTAAATCACCGAGGTCAACTTTCTGTCGCGACAGTATTGGAAGGAGACTTGTCCAATAAAACGGCTGGATGCCCCTGGCATTTTATCATCCTTCTCTCTACTATGTTTCTTATTAGAGCCTGCTCTACTGGCTTCAGCTTCTAATATCCTGCACTTTACCATCAAGGACAGAAGATTTCCATACATAATTTGATTCATTCATAGGCTTAGAGGACACCAGGGTTGCATGAATTTCTTTTCTATCTAACAACAGTATCCTCAATAGGAATCGCAACTTATCAACAATTTATTTCCTAGTTATCCTGACGCAGATAGTATTATAAATTAAGATTATAATCTTTCTTCTGTTTTACTCAGGACATTACAAGCGGCAATCAAAATCTAATCTAGTGGTCTCTTTCTCGCTGGTGGGCAAAATTCAACTGATTAATTTGTTCTCACAGAAGAAAACTTTAAAACGGTTGGTTTTTACAATTCTTTGTTCGTTTGTACTTCTTTATGTGACAGAACCAGCCTAAGGCTTGTGCGACATTTATTGCAATGAGATAAATGCCGCAATGCGGTAATTACTGCAACGCAACAAATATCGCATGATCCCATTTGGAAAGCAAGCAGAGTGCTGTTGCTGCCGTACATCAATGCGAACAATCGAAATATTGCATTGCATCATGAAGGAGATATCGCAAAGAGATAGAAACGTCTTCCTTTATATTTACAGCATGTTACATTGCGATTTTGAGGTTTGACTTGATCGGAAGCGTTTATTGAAAAATTCAAAAATGAATTTAAAAAAAAAAAAATAAAAGTTTTCTTTAAAAAATACCAAATTACAGGCATTTTATCTTAACTAGAACTCATTTTGTTAAACTTGCTTACACCATCATACCTTGCGGTAAATGTCGCATAAATATACGGTTTCAAATCTCAGTGCAGTAATTATCGCACTGCGGAATTTATCTTAATGCAATAAATGTCGCACAAGAGTGCGGCCCGCCTAAGAGTCAACATTTGTACTATACTATGCTAACATGTCGTACAACGCATGATGTAATGTCTAGTGGTAAGAAAGATAGATAGAGGATAAGCTTACAACAGTTTGGAGGGTCCTGCGGGAATAGGCGTTGAGTTTTACTTTTTTTTTAATTTTAAGGTGTTGTTAGACTTATATTTAAACTTAATACTGCTGAATCGCTGCACTTATTTTTGATACATTGGAAAAGAGTAAGCTGTCAATATGATATCATATCTTTACACTCAGAATCATCATTGAACAATTTTTATACTTCAATACGTCTTTATTTGCGCATTTTGTTAACTTTGAGACGTTGTTCTACTCGGTGGGTAGAACTAATATGTGCACTTCCAAAAGAGAAGACCAAAAGAGATGTATTTCACTATCACTTAGAGAAGAACTCCAGCTAAAATGGATACTCTCATATTGCAGTTATCATTTCTGTGATACATGACGTATTGAAGAAAGCATTTCAAAATGTGTGTGTAAGGCAGGCCCGTGCGGACAGGGGGGGGGGGGTGGTGGTTCGGGGATTCGAACCACCCCATGGGGATCCTTTACCCCAAAAATTCATTAAACTATGAATTGAAAATATTAGAATAAAAACGCGGCTCCAGACTAATATTCTAATAACAATGCATTTTCCGCCGTTTTTATTTTTCGTGTTTCTTAGAGTATACTCCCGGAGAATATAATTGAGCCGTTTTCTTGAAGTGGCATAGGTACTTTCCGGTAAAAGGAAAAGTGGCGATTTTTCGATGACTAAGGGCCGGTTTCACAGTGCGAACTTAAGTATAAAAATTAACTTAAGTTATACTTAAGTATGGATGCCTGTTTCACAGTCGCCAGTGTAACTTAAGTAGCAATTTCTCTAGACTTAAGTTTTTCTTAAATCAGAATGCATAGAAAATTCAAATCTCAGTTGATTCCAGTACATTTTAAGGAAACGCGATTAAAAGAAAATTTTACCTGTAAAGTTCGGCTATTGTAAGTTCATAATTTACAATATTGAAGTGCCGCCGTAAGAAACAAATATAATAGTAAGAAGAAGAAAAAATTGCACTGTGAAACCGGCCCTAAAACGAATTGCGAAAGCCTAGGCTCACCTCGAAGCAAACGCAACGCGCCAAGGTGATGGTTGACTCAGTTGAAGATTATTACCGTGTAACCATCTACATTCCATATCTTGATACGTTCATCGCTCGTTTTCATGATCGATTCCTAAATCATCGCAATATCTTATCAAATTTTGCCGGCCTTTTTTCCCAGTAAAATGGTAGCATTCAATGAAGAGTTATGTAAGCAATTATTTGCGCCATACTCTACAATTTTGCATGATGATTCTGAAGACATCTGGAGAAGTGAAGTTCAAATTTGGCGAAGACGCATTGTCGGAATGGACGTAAAAAAATCGCTTGAAGCACTCGACATTTGAAATGTAGATGCATTTCCGAATGTACATCAAATTCTCCGCATTATGCCTATTTCTCCTGTCACTACCGCGACAATGAACGCTCCTTCCCTACGTCATCTTAAAACGTATCTCAGATCAACCAATTCTGAAGATCGGCTATACGGTTTAGCCTCCCTCAAAATACATCGTGAGGTCGAAATTGATGTGCAGAAACTTTTAGACGAGTTCTTTTCGGTTCGTCGAAGAGTTAATATGTTAAGTAACAATTTTTGATTTTTGATTAAATATATTTGATGATAAAAAAAACTGTTTTGTTTACTTTATGTCCTTAAATATCTACTTCTACCAACGCTTTAGACTGTCATAAAAATATATAAGTTCAGACCCCCCTTTGAGGATTCCTGCGCACGGGCCTTAAGGATACAGTTATCATTGTCGAATAGCTTAAATGAGTATTCATGCCAAGACGTTATAGTGTCATTATCCTATTTCTATAATATGCAACAAAATATACATTTTAAATGAAAAGAATTAGAAATGCGCTTAAAAATAGACATCGCAAATACAAAGGAGTTAATCAAATAACAGTTCAGAATTAACTAAATGTATTAGGTGAGGCATTACAAGCCTATAGATTTTAAGTAGGATGGTTTCGATACCTAGGAGCTATCCGGTCCGCCACACAACTTGCGGGGACTGGGGCTAAAATCCCAAACAAATTTTGGCCCCAGAATATTGAAATTTCATAAAATCTATTACTAAAAATAATTTTTATACTTTTAAAATCTGTTGTTATTTTAGAGTGTTCCGTATTTGAGTTTCATACTCTAGACTAGATCATGGGTGGCCAACCCAAATAGTATCGCGGGCCACCTACGAAAATGCATTATGATCCCGCGGGCCGTGATATATTGGGTGATTCAACTTTAATTAAATATAATGTAGGGAGAGAGAGGGTTCCAAAGCTGCGATGCGAGGACAAAGAAAGAATGATGGCCAATTAACGTGTGCAAACGCTGATTTATTATGGGGCCCATCCACAGGCCAACTAGTTGCCCAAACTGAGTTGTGTAAAGAGTTGGTGTTTTGCCACAAACGCTTCAACTGATTTGGTACTTCAAGGGTCAATTTGATATTCTATAGGCAATTTTAAAGTTAAATGAAATTATAGAAAACCCGCGATTAAGTTTTATAGTAATAATAAATGAATAAATAAATATTTATATGTTTTTAAAATATAAATTATGAAAATAATTTAATATTATGTGAACTTTAATAATTTAAATTAAAAATCTCAACTGCGCTCTCAAACTGATTTGCTCCTGCATAGGCGCATGAACTCAACGTAGGAATGTTGCAGTATATCGTGTCCTTATTACTATAGCGACTGTTTCGCAGAAATCATGCTCATGCTCCCCTTCCAACATGGACGACAAACTTTTCCAGCAACACGAAACTAGTACGCTCGGCTTAGTCCACAATCTTTAACCCTCCTTTTCGCACGCACTACAGTCTAGGAATACATTTATTTATCAATAAAATTAGTAGACTATGTAACATTCCTCCGAAGTAAGTATTTCTGATCTTTGCAGGTTATAAAATGCAAGGCCCATCGCCTCATGCCTGAGGGACCTCCAAATTAATGCGACCGTTTGGTAGTACAAAAGGAGACTCCTTTACATGTGCTCCCGAAGACGAAACGAGACGAAAACGAAACGTTTTCGTCTAAACCATGTGTGCTCAACCAGATCGCTTTATTAATTATAAAATTGAATTATTAAGCTTTTAGAAAAAATTCCAAAAAGAAATCATTAAAAATTTAAAAAAAATTTAAAAAAATTCTTAGTTAAACCTAGTATGCTATGCTGAAGAGAAACGAAATGTCACGAAAAAGTTATAAAAGGCGAATGTAGAAACAAAAAAAGTTTATATTTTTTGGGTCTAAAAGCGTTATATTTAAAAATTTCTGTAGTAGGCTGGTTGGTTACTGGTGCCTATTGAAAGTTAGTTAGTTTTTGAGTTGCGATTCATAAGTATTATTGATTTCGTGCAGGGTGGTTTGTCACAAATTCCTTGGTAAACGTTTTTTGTTATTTTCTAAATTACTTGGTTATAAATTTTTCAACAGAGATTTTTTAAGTTGCATTCATTGATATATGTACATATTTGAAATTGTGCCGAGTGAATAATTTTACAAATCACTTGGTAAGAATATTAACTTTATATTTGTACTTTGCGCTAACAATTTAAATATTTATACCCAGAATTCATCATGAGTACTCAATCGAAACGTAATAAAAAATCCAAAACATACCATTTTAATTGCGATTGGGAAGAAGAATTTCTATTCATTATTAATAAAGATAAGTGTACTTGTTTAATTTGCGGTTCCATAGTAGCTTTACCGAAAAGAGGTAATTTAAATAGGCACTTTGATACTGCACATGCCAAGTTCGGCCGAGATTTTCCTCCGAAATTTTTGACAAGAAAATCTGAACTACAAAGATTAAAAACATCTTTGAATTTCCAACAATCTATGTTCAGAAATATTTGCACTAAGCCCAAAATGGCAACTATGGCATCTCTACGTGTGAGTCGTTTGTTTATACAGCATAAAAACAATTTACAGATGGTCAGAGCCGGCTTTAGGTATTTTGGCGCCCCGGGCGAGATATTTTTATGCGCCCTTAACTTTTTAGATATTTCTTTTCGGTAGATTACCTATATTATAATGCACAAATTATACAATAACCCGAGTAAAAATAAAAGATGGCATAACAACGACCAAACACTGGCCACTTGGGAGTACATAAGGGTTTGGGACGGCCAAACGTAAGGTTCAAATGGCCGAGAACTGAGCTATTCACACGGGCATACGACGGCAAATTTGAACTAAAAAAGGAATATGCACCTAATATATTGTTGAATGTGCTTTTTGTGAGAGGCGTATAGAATTTTTTGTTTAAAGGATTTTTTTTTGTTGGGTGAGAAGCATATACAACATTTGTTGCGGACTCGTTCTTTGCATATTCTGTCCGATGAGGGTATTCCTTAAACATTTGTATATGCCTATGGCATCGAACTTGATTCTATCGGACACGAACAAGTACGAAATAAGCACTTCCCTCCTTTGTGGCAGCGGCATGAAATCCACTTTCTCGAATCTGTCCATGGAGGGCGGAAAGGTGCTAAAATCGCGCGGGTCGTGTAGGTTTCTCAGAGCGAAGAGGAGAAATTTCTTCTATACTGTTTTCAACCTACCACTACTTACCTGATTGGAGGATGATACAGGTCGCCTGCTGCCATGTTTATACTACATTGTCAACCGCTGCTTCTGAGCTTATAGATGCTAACTTCCTCTCAACCCTGATGACTGCTCGTTCATCTAAGCGCTCACAGAGCTCTTTATCGGAGTCAGCCTCTTCGTTAGGTGAAGCCGTTTTGGAAACCTTTATCCATGCCTATCTTAGTCCAAAATGGAGTTTATAATCAACTCTTCCGAGCCACTCCAGGCACTCGTCGTTGAGTAGCAGTACCAGTGTTTTCCTATTTCTTTGGGGTTGCCCGGCATTGAGTAAATTTTAGTTGTCCATAGGGATGTCCCGGTTGTGGCGTTGAAGCTACTCAGCAATTTGTCTGGCTCTGCTTCCATTTTTGGGAGCCAGATCCTCGCCCTTGGTATTTTGGTAATATCTCTCCCCTTTCATCCCTCCCTTTTGGTTATATCTCTCCCCCGGAATCAAAAGGGAGCAGCGGCACTTCTGACGACTCTTACCTCATCACGAACTCCATGAATATCCCTGATATTTTGGTCTTGATGTCGGAGAAGGTCCGGGAGTATGCTGCTACTAGAATTGGCATAGGTTAGTGCCACTAGAAGGTGGTCCTTCACTACTTCGCTCATTTTCCTGTATTTCCCGTTGAGCCTGATTGTTGGGTTCCTGAAGTAGAAGCATCCCGAACTATTGTTGGTCTTTAGAGCTTTTTCCTTTTTGGTAATTATTTGGAGGCTCTGAGCTATCTTCACGGGAATGAATGAACACATTATTGGATCGCGGCGGCGCGCGCCCCTAGGACATGGCGCCCTCGGGCGATCGCCCGGGTTCGCCCACCCCTAAAGCCGGTACTGCAGATGGTGAGCTATTTAAGGAAGCATAAGGAAGCGGCTGCTGATAGTTTATTTGAAAACTTTAAAAATAAAAAGGAGATTGTTGACGCCATCAAAGACATGCAGCTTTCAAGACACACTGTAACAAGACGGGTTGAAACCATAGCAAATGATTTACGATCTCAACTTAAACTAGATTTTGAAAATTGTGATTGGTTTTCACTTCAATTTGATGAGTCTACTGATAACTCCGATATGTCCCAGCTAAGCATATTTGTACGTTTTGTATTTTCAGATTCAACTGTAAAAGAAGAATACCCACCTCAAAATTCTTCCTGTGAAAGAACAAACTAGAGGAGAGGACATTTACAATGTTCTGAAAGATTTCATAATATCTGAAAATATCCCACTAAAGAAACTCGTTTCCATTACTACAGATGGAGCTCCTTCTATAGTAGGCTGTGAAAATGGATGTTTAGCATTTTTAAAAGGGATAATGATTTTCCTGATTTTCTGTCTTACCACTGCATAATACACCAACAATCATAATGTTGAATCTCGATGATGTTATGAAAACAACTATAAAAATGATCAATTCTATTCGGGCGAAGGCTCTACAAAGAAGATTGTTTCAATCCCTTCTAGAGAGTGTTGATGCACATTATGGAGATTTGCTTTTGCATAATGCAGTAAGATGGTTGAGCAAAGGAGCAGTTTTAGAAAGGTTTCGGAAATTATTACCACATATTAAAGATTTCCTGGTTGAAAGAAATGATCCTTATGCTGAACTACTTCAAGATAAGATATGGTTGCAGAAACTACCATTTTTAACGGATATCACATCGAAATTAATCGAATTAAATCTTGATTTAGAAGGAAAAAACAAAACTATTGCTGACATGATTACCGCTGTTGATACATTTAAAACAAAATTGGAAATGTGGATAGCTCAATTAGATAAAAAAGATCTAAAACACTTTTCAAATCTTAAAGATGAAATAGGCTCAAACATAGAAGTTTATAGTTATGACGAATTTGGTAATATGTTACAAGAAATTTTTGTACAATTTGAACACAGATTTACAGAACTTGAAAAGCTTCGGCCAATCGCTTCTTTTTTTTACTTCGCCATTAAATAAAATAAATGTTGAAAATATGGCTTCACTAATTTCGGAATTATTTAGAATGGACGTATGTATGTGGCTTGGAATTGCAACTGGTTGAGTTGCAAAACGACATTGCTCTGAAATCGCGGGATCAACTTGATATATGGAAACATATCAGCATTGAAAGGCATCCACTTTTGAAAGATGCTTATCATAGAATACATTCTTGTTTCGCCTCCACATATTTATGTGAATCATCATTCTCTCACATGAATTACATAAAATCAAAATATCGTACACGGTTAACTGATAAACATATGGACGACTGCTTACGTTTAGCTATTAGCAATTACGAACCGAACTACTTGAAAATTGCTGAAAATATTCAATGTCAAACGTCTCACTAATAAAATGTAGTTTGAATGTTAAACTAAAAATTTTAAATTAAATAATTTACTTGAAATATTGGATTATGCATTTTTTTTATAGTTGACTTATTAAAATAAAATTTGACGTAAGGTCGATCGCTATTCGTTAAGAGAAAATAATGTAGCCCCTAGGCTTATTTAGGTTGAGCACGCCTGGTCTAAACAAACGATGGCATATTTGTAATCGGCTTCGTTGGGACGTTATTGCTTGTTGTGTGTTAGTTGGTTTTGCGGTTAAAATGTAAGTTGGGATTGTTAATTATTTTGATAGCTTTAATTTATTTTGCATAATATGTCAAAAATAACAAATGCAAGGAAGTACGGGATTATCGTCTCCAGGAGTTGGAAATATATTTGCGTCTCGCCTCGTTATTACGTTGCGTTTCTTTATCTTCTCGTCTTCGGGAGTACAGGCCCTGGATTTTCACATATAAAAATCTCCATTTGCACATGCTCGCTATATTCATAGATTAACTTTTTGACGGATTTTAATTAAACGTAACCAATATCCTAAAGCATTGTATGCTCAGCCTTAAGCTACAGTCAGTCAAGTAAGAGCGTGGTCGTCATTACCGATAGGTAATGAAAGATTTCGCTCTAATTCATTTGCGAGCCGATAAAGGGAAGCTTTATCCTTGATGCATTGTCAACAAAGATTCAGTTGTCGTTGATCTTTTGAAAGAGAATCACGTTAAGCGCCATACGTCACGTACTGAGTGGAAGACTCAATCTGGCATCGTTACATTGGATTAGCCGTCGCAGTCGCCCGATGCAAACCCTATTGAAAACGTTTGGGCATATATTAAACAGAAACTTCGTGGAAGACGCACACACACTTTGAAGCAGCTATCTTGCGAAATTCGTCGGATCTGGAGATCGTTGCCACTACAATACGCCGTCAAATTAGTAGAAAGCCTGCCTCGGAGATGTCAGGCAATTATCGACGCCGATGGTGACTGGATACCATATTAACCGAATTGCATCATCGTTTGTAATGTGTACAATGTATTTATAAATATGAAAGTTTCACGGAATAAATTTTTTTATAAATTAACCCGACCACGCTCTTACTTGACTGACTGTAGTTAATCCTCTCTGTGTGGGGTGTACTAAGCCCACTTTTTGATAACTATAATTATCATTCCAAAAAAATCAGCATTTTTATCAATATTTTTGTTCTATGTAAAAAACAAAAAAAAACCATGAAAATTCGATTCTGAAAACATTTTTATCATTGCGAATTAATTGACTCAGAACACGGTAGCGAAATTGGAAGCTCTTTCAGGTAAATGTTAATACGTAAATAAATCTACCCAAAGTAGATTCTTATCGCTACACAGAAAAAAAGATAAGCGATAGTGAAATACATCGTAGTCCATTGTGATCTCACCGATTGATAAGAGTTCCATTTGCTTTCTTTTTAACTTTTCGTCACGGTTTCTTACCGAGGCTGAGCATGTGAGAAGTGACTGAGTATGTGACGATATCTTTCGATCAGTTATCAAGATGGCAATTGCTGATATAACGACGAAAAGTGAAGTACCCGATTTACGTCAGTGAAATGACACACGTCGAATTGTGTTTTTTTTCGTTGAGTTGTTCTTATCCGAAATACACTTTGACTTTGTTTTATTGATGGCTAAGTAAATAAATACCCGTCTTCTTGGTCTATTATTATCAAAAACAAAGATTTTTAATTTTAGAAATATGATTGGGCTTTGTTATGCAATTGAAATTCGACATAGACCAAATGTGTTTTAGGTGTTTTATATTTCACGATTTCTTAAAAACAATATGTGTTTTCTTAAATACTAATTATCTGTAATTGAAATTATTCAATCAGCACAATTTGTATTCTTAAAAGAATAGATCATGCGTGAGTGAGGAATGGCTATGTCAGTTAAGAATGACTATTATTGTAAAAAATTGAAAAATACTAATTACGACCATGTTTCAAACTTAGAATCGCAACTTGCAATAAATAAATCATATCGTGCAAAATTATAAGCAATCAAGCAATCTATTTTAAGAGATTTCAGAAACAATAAAATAACGATCTTCATTAAATATTCTTTGAAACGGAAACGGAAATTGGAGCTAAATTCGATTAAAAATAGAAAATCTGCTATGATTGTAAAATGGTTTTATGATTGATAAGGTTAATAAGATTTTTCTGATTTTTAAGATGGATAACTAAGCAAACTTTACTGTTTCCTGGTATGATTGTTACCCCAGAAATACACTTTTGTATACCTAAATATGGAATGATAAGACATAGGAACAAATTGTATTAAAATTTTATGTACTGCGTAAAAAATTAAGACCACCTACACTTTATCATGAAACTTTTACTTTCGATGCATGCAGCTTTCGAATGATATTTTGGGCTACATAAATCTAGTGTCTATTTTCTGTAATAATTTCATTAAAATAAAACAAGACGGTATTGCAATATAACTTATAAATGCACTGCAATTATCATATAATTCAAACTTGTTATATCCTGCCATCAAAAGATACAATGAATGTTGGACCTTTCAGAACAGAACAACTTCAGGACGTAAAAAAATTGTGAAAAGACGTGTTGGAAGTTCTCTCCTCAAGTTATTTAAAGAAAATCGAGCCCTGCTCTTTCGGCAGATCTCCATCATCCAAAGGTCTGCTGGTCAAATTTGACGAATCCTTTGCGCAAAAGGATAGTTTTATCGGAGCACGACAAAAAAATCCTAACATGCAGACCTGTTCGAGGAAGAGTTTTGTGGCGTAGAGGGCCCACAAGAATTGGAGTCCGCAAGACTGGAACGAATTTTTTTCACAGATAAAAATGAATCCAAGCCAAAGCCATTGAAGGCGGTCTTAATTTTTTACGCAGCACTGTAGTTTTGTAAAAGTTAAGTAGGAAGGGCTAAGAGCAGTCTGTTGGGTACTCAATAACTGGGTGAAGTACCTTGCGTTTGAGCTCTAGTACGAGTACGGGAATATTGTCTCCGAATCCACAGTCTAGCGAAATTCTACAGATGAATGTATTCCTAGATTATATAGGGTAGAGGAAGAAGAGCTGAAGACGACGAGAGCGAGTCGAGTGGGCTTGACTTGTATTCCGAGTAAACATAGCCGTAGACAGGAGAGCATGAATTTCTGTTGACAGCTGCAGTCGCTATGATAACAACGATAGAAATCTGCCAAAGTTACGAAATTCCTACACAGCTATAAATAGGGCTTCATCTTATTTACCTACCACAAGGAGAAATTTGTAACTCTTATGCTATGCTATGGGATGCTTGGTTAGTGATTTAGAATATGTGGTCGTTTAATCGCAAATCCTAAATTATTGTTATGTCTAGGATGTTAAGAGGTGGACTACGGGATAACTGCACATTGTTCGATGAGAACATGGTTGCAGGTGTTATTAGAGATAAAACAGTACTTTGTTTTAGAGGTTGATTTTGTCAGTCAAATTAACCCTAATCTTGAATTTTGTACGGGATAACCTACGTTGATGTTTTTATTAAAATTACGATTAAAGCTTACCTTTATAAATGCAAACGGCCCTTAAACTGAACAAAGTGCTCTTGCACAAATTTGGAATCAGTTCTTAATCAGCATTAGTCAGCTTTATCTATAATTATTTTTTTTTTCATTCTTGTTCTAGTCACCAAGCAAAAAAAGTTTGATTTGATTTGCCGTATTAGCTTTTAAGGTCTGGAGATAACGATATCACCTAATTGTCTTTAGCTGTTTTTGTACCTAGGATAAGCCTCTATGCCGGATATGAATGAATTCTATTTCCGTTTTCGACGATCGGTTTTTATCATTGAAATTTTTGTTTACAATGTGTGCTGTAATAATTTAAATATTTGACATGATTATTCGCATGTAAATTAACTTTCATAGAAGAACGTTTTCATTTGCGTGATCCTGGAGTGACAAGATCTACGAGCGCCAGTGGCGGCTCGTCTTTAGGGGCTAGTGGGGCTTAGCCCCACCAGAAATGATCGATTAAATCATAATCATACATTTTTAATTATTTTCATTTTTGCAAAGAAGCAACGCAATTTTTTTTTGTAATTTATTACAATTTCTAAAAAAATCTCAAAATAATACCTCACAAAATTCGAAGTTGAACTTCATAAAAAACAAACCAAATAAAAAAAGAAAGACTCTAAGCTCTCTTCCCTCTATCAAAATAATCTGGGCGAATCATAATGCCATTCCCATAGGAAACATATACATAGGTATGTATTTACATGTAATTCTCTACCCTCTCAGGGGCTATGTTTGAGTCAGCCCCGAAGATGAACCATTTTGTATGCTAAATTTCTTGATTCAAGCGATTGATTCATGCACTTTTGTTCTACCAAGCGGGGCTAAAATTTATTAGCCCCGAGCGATTCATTGGGATTCTCTCGCTCGCTTTGCTGGGTTTACTCAAAGTCTAGTAATAAATTAGAAATTAAACGTTTAGGGCCGCATCAATCATTGGATTTTAAATTAATTTGCACTGCAAAATGCTAAAGTAGAAAATTTTGGTCAGATTGGTGTTCCAAAAAAGAAATGGTTTACGATTAGAATAGAAAAAAATGCATTGTCTTGTTTTTATTGCGGTTTGTTTAGAGGAGAATCGGCTTGGACAAAAGGCGGTATCCGGGATTTAAAACATGTATCGGAAAACATTAAAATCCATGAAACAAGCGCTACGAATTTAAAAAATGATTTATAAATTACCAAACCTTCTGGTTGGTCAATATTATCGCACTGATCGATGCAGGATATGCGAGTTCTGTAGCGAAATATAAGTAATCGTCAAGTATTGAGTCAAATTTTAGATATCTTAAAGTTTTGCGGTGGTCACAATTTTACTCTTAGTGGCCACGATGAATGTGAATCAAGCAGTAATCGAGGAATATTTCCTGATATGGTTACATAAAACAGATCAATAGATATCACATTCGATGACTACTTGAAGAATAATCAAATCGTAAAAACGCTTCAAAAATTAGTTACTTGAATGCTGTTTACAGGTTTATCTAGATAAACTGAAATCTTAATTTCAAGCAAAACTTTGTGTATGTTCAATCTGATGCAACAGATTAACAGATTACATTATCAATATTTAATAAATATGTATATTCCCGAGATTCCAAATTGTAATGAAAAGCTATTGAATTGTTCGCGCATCAAAAAGAACAGCGGACAGATTATTTACAAAAAACAGTTCAATTTCTCTTTTTTCTTTTATTGATTTATTGAATTTTTGTTTTGTTTTGTTAAATATTTTATTCTTTTATTATTTTATTTTATTCGTTTTCCAAAGAAGTTGAGCTTATATTCTTAAAATTAGTGGGATAGGCCTAAATTTGATAGAAATTCCTTTTTGTAAAATCGTTTCTCAAGCCCCACCAAATTTTAGAGTCAGGAGCCGCCACTGACGAGCGCTATAGCGATATAGATGTCGTGATATTTATTTTTTTAATTCCGCACGACGGCGGGACATCTACCTCGCTTGTTAATGTATTTCGAGGTAAGATCTATGGCATGTAATAGTGGGGTACACCAAAACTTCATATCGCTTTTGGTCAAGTTCAATGACGCTCGACATACAAGTCATACGAAACAAGTATCACACAACTATCGTACGAACTATGTATGAACAGGTAAAAAAGTAAAAATAGAGAAATGGGTACAGGCTGAAAATTGGCAGAGAGCTTCCTTTAAGGGTCCTTAGCTACTGATTTACTACTCCGAAAGCTCTTTTTTGAGGGTTTTTGGGTTAAAATATCAACTTTTTGCAAATACATCTTAAACGGGAAGTCTAATCATAAAACAATGTTTACAAACTTTGTAGATCATGCGATTATCTACAAAAAAAAGTCATTATACCTTTTCCCGCACGAATTGCCATTCATGAGATAAAGACTTAATATACTCATATGCACGAATTCGCAACTTGTATAGCTCATAAGACGTCCCGAGTAAAAATAAAAGATGGGCTTATAGCGGGCGAGTCACGGCCGCTTGGCTTTTTAAGAGGGATATGACGGCCAACATTTTTTGGCCAATTTTTAATGGGAGCACATGCGGCCTAACGACGGCTAAACTTAATCAAAAGATTTAAATAGCCCAGAACTAAGCTTGGCATGCAGGCAAATTTGAGCCAAAAAAGTATCTGCACCAAATGTGCTGTTGAATTGGTTATTTTATGGGGACTTGAACATTTTCGTTATGTACAATGAATGGCCCTTTCGATTTTACAAGATTATTGATTCACAATATGAACGAGGTCGCCGTTCGTCGGTTTGTTGTATATGAAATATGTGGTGCGTGTTTGTTTATTTATATTTTAGGGAGAGATTTTGTTAATTAACCGCTCGAAGAAAAAACAGTCGACAAAAAAATAAAACATTAAATTGCAGTGCGTTTATAGAATTTGCACCAGGGCCTCAAAAACATGATTAAAAATTTGGCAACAAAAAGTAGTCCAGCAGGCTTAAGGCTAAATCCAACTAAAACGAAAGAAATGCGGATAAATGCAAACACCATTGAACGGACTGCGCTGAATAACCGTGACGAGGAACAATTAATTCAATTAACACCAAATTGCGGCTGTTCAACTCCAACGTTAAGGCAGTACTTTTGTACGGTTGTGAAACATGGAAAGTCACCCAATTCATCACAAGGCGCCTACAAGTCTTCATCAACAGATGCCTGCAACGTATCCTAAAAATCCGCTGGCAGGATAGAATTTCAAGCGAAGAACTATGGCGCCGTGCCGGCCAAGAAAGGATAGACGACCAAATCAGACGAAGGAAGTGGAATTGGGTTGGCCACACCTTGCGACGCGAAAACGAAAATCTAGCCAAACAGGCCCTCGACTGGAATCCGCAAGGATCCCCTCGAGTCGGAAGACCTAGAACAACGTGGAGGAGAACCCTACTAGGAGAAGCCGCAACAACTGGGAGATCCTGGTCGGAGCTGAGAGCTGCGCGCAAAACAGAGTCCGCTGGAGGGCAACTGTTTCCGCCCTATGTCCCATGAGGGATTAAAGGAGCGCAATGATGAATGATGATTATAGAATTTGACATGTTCGAATACGAGGATATGAGCACCGGAGCACACGTTTTTCTCAATAATTACGGTGAGTTTTGTTGCGGAGCGAAAATCACACTTTCCCTCCAAAATGATTTCTTTGAGTAGTTAAATTGCGCCAATTATAGTTGCTTAGTAACTTAGACTTATAGTTTTACCGGATATTGGCCTTGAATATAAAGAGAATGAGTAGATTATGATTGTTCGTTTGTGTATGCGTCTGATTTATTATAGGGGAACCCAATTGCATTTGGGTATGAAAATATCTTTATATAGATGTTGGTATGTGTGTATGTGTGGTGTATGTCCTGCAACCGGCCTTCTGATATCCTCAATCATAAGCTAAGGCGGAAAGAAACCAAAGGAAGAGAGTAAGGCTTAGAAACGCCAGCAGCATTAATTATCAGGTAGATAAAAGCAAATCCTGCTGGCCGCGCATATAAAGCTTAACATTCATTACGTTTTGAAGGAAAATTAGCCAGTTTTAAGAGATCTGGCTTTTAAAGCCTGACTTAAGACCATTGTAGTTAAGTCTAATGGGTCGACTAGTAGGTGATTCAGTTAGGATTAGAATCCGGTATAACCGACAGGCTGCATCGTGTCGGCATCATAATGCGTCCACTTGCCCAAGTATGAAAATAAAAATAATCTAATATTTTATTTCTATGAAAAATAAAAATTAGTCTTAAAATCACGCCAAAGAAGTATAACTTCTATTGTAATGCGGTATATACATAAGTACACACACCCACTGTTATTGACAAGAGTATCCAGGGGTCAGCCAAGTATTGAAACACTCTCAATCTTCTCCTGATCAAGAGCGATTCGATCTAAACTTTGTTTCGGAATATTTGTCAGATCTTCTACATCCCGACAAATTAATTCTTACTTGAAAAATCTAATTAATGCATTCAAAATTCGCAGAAAATTTCTCTAATTAAATGAAGAAAAACTTAGGCATCTGCCATTATTGTGATGGTAGACGTCAAGGTAATTCTTCTCAGTTTTGCAAGAAATTACAATTTAACAATTTTTTATTTGTTTTAGTTTTTTAGATATATGTATATGAGCTTTCCAATTGAATAAAACTACAAAGTATGAAATAAAATTGTATCTAATTTCAATTCAATTATCAATAAAATTTAATTTCACAATTATTTTTGTCATCAACTGGTGATCAGCTCTTAAAACGCAATTTACATATAACGCCGCAAATATTAATTGCGTTGTAGAACAATTGTGTACTTTTTTGAAACAGCTCACACACGTTATTCGCTGGTATTGATCTCGCTACACCCAATATTACTATATACTCTGAAAAATCCCAATAGTCGTTAAATTACTCAGCACATTTGTGAAGTGCGACTTTGTTTATCACAAGTAGCCATAAAGCGCAACGGGCCTTTACCAACAGATTAGGACGTTTTCTTTTTGTTTACAATTGTACTTCAGCGGATTTCTGTCGTATCAAAAGAAACATCTGCACCAATCGTAGACGATGAAAACCAACTTGCACCAATCTTAAGCTGTCGAATTAGAATTGTCCAGTGCTTCTCGTTAAGTGGCTGAGAAAGTACGTATACATGGATATGTTGAGTTCGAGAGCAAGTTTTGCGGTTTACAAGCGAAATACAAAAGCAACTATCGATTGTGTTTTTGCCATTTATTTTGAAATGTTCAAAAGAAAACAGACTTGTTTTGCACACGTGTAAGCAGCTTTTGATATTTACGTTTGAAAACAATTTCCATGTAACCTATTAAGTTGGTATGAGATTCAATTGTAGCATGGGTGGGGATTAGGGAATACCAAAAAATTCTCTAAAGAATTATCATCTGTTTTTTGTAAGCTTTTGCTCGTATCAAGCAGAATATTTTTTTTACTAGAAATAACAACAATGTCCACTTTTGTTGTAGTACTAAGGAGCTTCCCCTTGGATTGACGTATACTTCCGCCGAAGAACGTTCTCAGTTATTATTCTAATGCTAATGTTAATTACCAAAGCGAGCAATTTAGTTGTAAAGTATTTGATTTGCAGTCACCAACAGCGGAAATAATTTGTGATTCCTGGCCGCGTGTAAACCCCCTTTTGACGGCTTCATTTAATCATTTTTGTTGTCAATGTGCAGTTGCAATTATATCGTTATTACTAAATAAAAATAACTACAATAAATATATAAATCACCTTGATAATATCGTGTACCTGTCGGACCAGGTAAATTTCAGAAAAAAAGCTTCAACGTATTTTTTTGTTGTTGGAGATTGTTTTACAGTTCTACCTGACATGTTAGGCGGCACGTGCAGAACTCTGCGATGGTTTTACGATCAAATTACATTTTTGTGGAATTTTATTATGATTATTGCTAATTGATAGAAGTATTTTTATTGGAGAAGTGGTAAATGAGAATCGATGACGATAAAACACGATGAGCTGAACGAAAAAACAAGTGGGTTTTAGCTTATAAAAGAAACTTTGTGTTTTCTCTGCAGATTTTGAAAATAAAAAAATACTAAAAGGTTGAATAACATGAAGAATTTTAATGAATCTATAAGTTTGAACAAACCAAAAACGTATGACTAAATACATAATACAATTCGATCAAACCTCATTGTAAAGTTAACAAGCAACGAAAGGAGTTTGAACCCAAAGTATAGTGATATTACTAATAAAAGTGAAACTCAGGCGTCGTCTGGTGCCAAGCCCAGGGTGTGAAAGGAGGAGGGTGGTCGACCTGCCGAATTAAAACTATGCAAGAAACCGCACGGATACACCAATCAACTTTCACCGAAATAATGCTACTGCATCCGGGGCAGCCGATGCGCCAGCGCTGGGGAACAGGGGTGCGGGTGAGTAGTGGGTTACTGGCCGAACACTCAAATTAGTCACACCGAAAATGGAAACTATTCGCTGCGTGGAATGTACGAACAGGACATCACGTCGGTCAAAAGGAAATCATAGCAATGGAATTCTTTAATTGCAAAATATCAGTTGCTGCGATATCGGAGGTACGACTTACCGGATCCGGGACATTGGCGATCGTCCCGCCAACAATCGACGAAACGATGATGCTTTACTGTTACGGTGGTGAGAGACGAGAGACCGGCGTCAGCTTTATGGTCCATCGTCGGAGTGCCAGCAGCGTTATCGCATTCCAACCGATATCCGACGAACCGAGCGGTTATAATAATCAGTGGAACGATCAAGACCCGTATGGTATTCGTTTATGCGCTATCAGAGACCAACCCGGATGCGAACAAGGACGAATTTTGCCGCAACAGACGCTGGATACGATACCTCGAACCGAATTAATTATACTCGCGGAGCACTTCAATGCGCATTCGGGAGCAGATCGAGCCGGCTGGGATAAAAGGTGGGCTAATTTGGGCACAGAGTAATTAAGGTCAACGGCTTACGCCTGCTTTCATTCGCAGTGTCAAACAGTTTGATCGTTGGCAACAGCATTTTCCGCCAACTCACCTAACGAAATCCATCCGGCATCGACTCGGCGATGTTAGACTACCTTTTGATCAACGTAAGATTCCGATCGGCGCTCAAAGACGTACGTGCGAAGCGTGGGCCTGATTGCGGGTCGGACCATTATCTTGTTCGAGTGAAATTACAGATGCGATTTTAAAGAGCGCAGAAAAGGCCGCGATTACCAGCCAAGAAGAATTAGAGCTCCTACGTGACCAGGCGATCGGACGAGAGTTTCAAATGGCATTATCCAACAATCGCAATACTCGACGATATCGATGTAGAAGAAAGGCAATTGTCGGACCGTAAACGGACGCAGCCGTGGATCTCGAACAGCTGTCTGGACCTCGAGGATCAGCGGAAAAGAATGAAAAACGTCGATTTCGAGCAATACGAGGAAGTTCGACAGAAAATGAAATCCAAAGAGGAAGCGCACTGCAATAACGTTGAGGCCGACATGGAAGAAGCGGCGTCGAGGCAATAGCACCGGACGCTGTACGAGGCAATCCGGTGATTAGGCGGCAAAATAACATCAACAAACGACAACATCAAAAAATCAGATGGAACTTTCGTGACCTCTCCCCATGGGCGGGCTGTAGCGATAGAGAGAATTTTTCCACCAGCTGTACAACCACGATCCGCCACAAGGTGCAGCCGACTAACGAACAGCCGACGAATCAGTTTCTCGATACCGAACCGTTAGCTGGCGGTTCAAGCGGAACGTTCGCCGCAACACACTGTCGGTGCCGCTTTAAAAAATGAAGTCTCTTACCTAGTTTCTTCAGTTTTCCGATTCTGGTCATTTCGACTGCTCGACAACTCTCCTCCTTTCACACCATAGTCTTGGAACCGGAAGACGGCGGAATTGAACCGATAAGTATCAAAGTGACTGCGGTAATAAAACGCTGAAAAATGTAATAGCGCCGGGAATAGACCAAGTAACCGCGGAGATGATCAAAGCCGGAGGTGATGTCTTATCACAACGACTTCATTTCGCCATAACACACTTATGACATTCGGATTGTGCCCCGTCAGCATGGAGGAAAGCGATCTTTGTCCAAATTCTGAAAAAGGCGACAGGTGGGAATGCAAGAATTATCATGGTATTAGCCTCCTTTCGATCGTCGGCAAATTATCTACGAAAATCATACAATCGAGGCTGCAAAAACATCGAGAGAAAGCGAGCCCGAAAGAACAAGCAGAAGAGAAATCATCCAACTCCTCCAAGCGTCTACGATGGCTCAGCCAGTAGCGTTCGATTCAAACGGGTTTCCGACGGGGAGACGTCGCTTCTCCCCTTTTCTTCATCTATAGAGTGCAATGTCGAACAGCAGCCCTAATCGGGGAGGAAGGAACTGCCACAACCTTCCCGCGATATTTTTAGTCCACCTACTTCCAATCATTACTATAGCGACTATGACATCGGGGCATCGCGAAACAACTCGCTGGAGTGTTATGCCTCCTGAATGAGTTGAATCTCACCAACCAGCCGATGACATGCGCTTTTTGGTGGAGCGGGAAGGGCTATGGAAGGCTATGACAGAAGGAATCAGGAATGTAAAGAGGGATGAAGAAAGAAGGAAAGTTATCTAGGTCGGAAAGTGAAAAAGGCAAAAAAGAATGTGGGGCTGGCCGGGATTCGAACCCGGGACCTCTGGGATAGCAGGCAGGCGCCTGTGAAGTATTCGATGGACGACTCGGAGTCCGATACGACAACAACTTTGTAACCGACTTGCTGTTCCCCGACGATCAAGACGGTGCTTCGCAGACACGGATGCCGAAGCAACGGACATCTTATACGACGTTTCCCTCATCGCCCGATCATACGGGTTAAAAATCAATGCGGAAGAGACCAAAGTACTCACAACGCGGATCGAGGACCAGTGTTCACCTCGATGGAACCCAAATCGAACAGGTTTCCATGTTCAAATATTGACTGGTTAAGAAAACGAAATTGGCATCGACAGCCGACATTCACAGGCGCATCGGCCAGGTAACAGCAACATACGCCTCTCTGAAGCGGTGCATATGGAAACGATCAAATATATACATCAAAACGAAAGGATGTCTTTACTGAACGGTAGTCCGTCAGATTCTTCTTTATGGATCTAAAACGTGGACACTGCTCAAACTGGATATTAAGAAGCTCGAGGTCTTCCAAATGCGATGCTTGAGGCAGATCCTCGGCATCTCACCCCCGACTGCCTTCGAAACGAGAGAGTTAGATAAAGATGCGATCAGCAGACACTGATCGAAGAAGAAATGCAAAAACGTCGACTACGGTGGTTTGGACATGTTTGCCGAATGGATGATGATCTCTTGCCACGTAAACTTCTCTGGCGAGACCGTCCCGCAAGCTGGAGAATCCAACGATCGACACCGAAGAAAACCTGGCTAAAGAATATAGAGAGTGGCCTAAAGGATCAACGATTTATCAGTTACCGAGGCTCGAGACGTCGCCAAAAACCGGTAAATGAAAAAAAATCGTGAATAGAGTTCGAGACCCAGCGGCACCGACAGCAACGTTTTCGTTGCAGGGACGACCCGCTGAGCTAATGGATCAAAGAAGAAGAAGAGCAATGGTAGCTAGTATTCTTGATCCTAGAAATAAAATTCGACAAGATAATAATAGCTATTTCCATATATAATGGATTTTGCTGTATGCACTGCATTTGGTTGTAGTTACCTGAATACACCAGCGTGCAATATCGATGGGATTTATTTAAAAAAAATATTTCGAAATTAATTTTTAAAGCATCCTCAATTTATAAATAAATGCAAATGATTTCTACACAAAATTAAATGCACACTTGTATTATCAACATAACAAATGTTTTCAAGAAATGCAAACATGTTGCTAGAAGAGCTTTTCTCCAGAAGTTCTAAAATGTTGCTCAAAATCATTCCAAAGTTTTCATGATCGTGTGAGGTTTTTGTCGCGGAGTGTACCGGTGAGCTTTCTGTCAAATTCTTCGAATTCTTTATAAATATTCATTGGATACAAAATTATAAGGATGAGGTGTCTTCTGGTGCTTTTTTGCTTGCGATCGGTATTCTTTTCAATTGATGATTAAATAGGTTTTTTACAATGCTAATAAAGTTATTAGGATTTTTGTAGCTACTGAAGTTTTGTAATTTTTTGAGAGCAAAATTGTATATTGGAAAAGATATTCCAATTATTTTACAAATTAAATTAAATACGAATGAAATACCGGAAACTTCGTATGACGCAAAAAGGCGTCCGAGCTTAGCTATATAAACCTCAAGTGAAGACTAGACTGAAGATGGATAAAACGTGTTTTACTTTAAATTTGTTGAAATATCCTCCACCTGGCTTGGTCTATAATATCATCACAAGTGACTACTCAAACGTACATACCAGAGGTGTTGTTGCACCAACATTTTAGGTGCTGTTGCACCAATATATTTTATACCAATAAAGAAATAAAAAGATAAGCACTTGAGTTTCTATGATGTTGTGGTTTAAGCTTTGATTTGTGTTTGTTTGCGATCACGATCACGCATGGTAGACATATTGCCGCCAGGGGAAGAGACTGTGAATGGCGGAGTTGCCGGGTGAGGCTACGTAACTGGATGATGGTTCAGTGATCTAAGAGGTGTTCACATTTTGATCGTGGAAGTTTCGTGTTGCCTTGCTTAAACTCGTATACCCAGTTCTAAGCGATCATCATATCTGGTTGTTGATCTCAAGAGGTAGGCTTAAGCGTGCAACGGACATGTCCTGACTTGAGTAGGCCTCACATCATCTTGTGAATCTGCCTACTATCGTTAAGATGTGGGCGTATCCATGAGATTATGGCACAGGTCTCACTCTATCCATATGGGTATGATCAAATCTATTATTTGGAAGCTTGAAAGCTTCAAATAGAGATTTGGTGTACCGTTTCAGACTTTTGCCAACCAAGGCACATTCGAGACTATTCATTGCAGTCTTTATTGATCAATGACCAGAAGTATTTCTTGGTAAAGGCTCCTCTTGTAGCGCGAATACTATGATGACTTTGTTTGGAATTTTACACAAGCCTGCCTAAGGAAGTGGGTATATGTATAAGCAAGACCCTCTCAACTACAGGCCATGAAGTTCTCTCTCGAACTAATACAACCATAGCTGAAGTCGGTCCAAAAAATCTGACATTTAGTTAAAATTTTTGTGGCGCGGAATAGGTTCGGGACTGTTTTTGTTATATTTTTGTGGTAAAAAGTGGAAAAACATTGTAATTTATCACTTTAAACTATACATGGATTCAATGATTACTTATTCTACACCTGCTTGAGACATTTCATTAAGTTAAAGTTATAAAGGACTATATGGAGGTGTATCAAAAAGTAACCGAACTGAACAAATTCATAATATCTATTAATATAGGTATACAATATAATATTTCAGCATTATGAAACTCACGTCGTAACCCTTTTTCATCTGTAGTCGCTTCTCTAGCCAACCCCCGTTAAAAACCGGGATTCTTTGAACTGAACCACCCATGGGCGCCGGCAGAACTTTTGTCAGGGGGGTGCAAAAAATTTTGGTTTCAAAGTTTTAAAATTCAGTTTCGTAACATTATATGCACAAAAATTTGGTATGTTGGCTACAAACCCCAAATTTTTCTTCCAAAAAATCTATTAACAGTCATCTTGGGGATTAGGGTTTAAAAAATCCACAATTTAATTTCTGAGACCATAACAAAGCCCTACTTCCAATCTGGAGATAACATTTTAAATGAACATTTGGAATCGAGAACGAAGAATTTCGTACACATCTCGCATCAGATTCAGGACGAATTGATTCAAAAGTGTTCTTCAAGCCAAGATTACGCTCGAAGCAAAAAGCGCTTCTGTTTAGAGGTCTCCTCCTCTCCTTGAGGAGGAGCTATCTTAGCAGGCGAGACTTCTGCTATTAGTGGAATTGAACAATTATTAATCGGAGTTCGCTATCTTCGCTTCGATCAAAAAAACGGAAAAGCAACAATTTGTGAAAAATTCTTGGGATATGTACCTTTGGAAGAATTAAACTCCAAATATATTTCAGGCACTACTTATTCTCAAATTTCTGGACGATTGTAACTTGGATTTAAATCGACTCGTTGGCCAAAGATATGAAGGGTATGCTGCAATGGCGGGTCCTATTAGCGGTGTTCAAAAACAAATTAATGACAAATATCCCATGACGTTATTCTTCCACCTTGCCAACCATATTTTGAATCTTGTCTTGACCTGAATTATGTTTGCGAAGTAAGAAATACCTCTCCTACAACAAAGAAAATCATAAATTTTTTCAGAGAGCGTAAATTACGACGTCACAAGATTCCTAATAACCTGCTGTTTTGTGAAATATGGTGGTCAGCAAATCACAAAAGCATCATTTTCCAAGACCCAATTCGAAAACAAAAGTAAAAGCATATCAAGTCTACATACAACTCCAACGTATATCATAACTCTCCTAGTAGTCCATTCAAAACGCGCGTTAGGGTGTTCCAAAATAACACCGTTAAGAAAATCGTACCCTAAAGGTTTTTGGGGTCGCTGATCACGAAAATCGGGGCCCCGCGATCCTAAAACATGGGCGTCACCCTTAAAAATACATAAAGCACTTTTTAGGGGGTTTTCGCGATTATTTCAATAATAATGAAAACTAATGCAATGAAATACATTTTTTTAAATATTTATTTGCGAAGGTGGTTGATTTGTATTAAATCAAGGCGAACCTTATGATAAGGGGTAACCCTAAAGGGTTGAAACCACCCCTAAATCGGCTAAAAATAGAAAAATTGTAAAAATTACTTTTTTTTCAAGTTTATGCTTCAAATTCGATTGTGGGGGTACTGTTAGGCAAAAATAAATAATTTTCAACCCTTAAGGGGTTAAAACTATCCCTACAATTATAAAAACAGCTTTATATAAAAAAATTGCAAATTTTTTTTTTTTTTGCTTTTTGCTTAAAATTTGGTTCAATAGGTCATTATCAGCCAATAATTTCATATTTTCAAGCCTTAAGGGGGTAAAATTACCCCTACATTAAAATTGTAATTGAAAAAAAAGCCCTCTAGGGCATATTGCCCGAACCACGAAAGATATTGATTTTCTTAAGGTGCCGTTCAAAGCGACAATATAATCTGAAAAGATTTTTATAATATTCGGTCGAGCGGTTTTTTGGTTTAAATGACAGAAGTGATTTTTGTATCTGAACGATATCGCACGAGCTATAAAAGATATCGACTTAGTTGACGTGCCGTTCGAAGAGTATTAACCAAAATATGATCAAAATATATTGTTTAAACGACGTTTATGATTTTTGTGCCTGCACGATACCGCCCAAACTAAAAACTATATCGACTTCATTGAGGTAGAATATTAACGAAGAAATGCTCTGAAAAAAATTTCATAATATTCGGTCGGGCCTTTTTTGTTTAAATAGAAAAACTTCGGCTAATTGATAGAAAGCCCTTAAATTGACAAGTTTCGCTAATATCTAATAAACTCAATGGAATGAGACCCGTTCTAAACGAAGTGATCTTTTTTGGGTTCTGCACAGCGATAGTCTTCGAACGAAACATCTCTTGTCAAAATCCGACAACCTTTGAAAATCGTACAAAAATTTCGTTACCCTTTACAAACAGCGCGAATTTTTCAAACTTTGGATTAGCACTTTTTGGCGGGGAATTGTTTTCTACCCGTGATACAGTTTCAGAAAATTGCTGTTCATCCCGGGATTTCCAGTAGTTACCGCAAAATTTGTTCTTTTTGGTCAAGCCTGACAAGTACTTAACAGTTACAGTTTTGCTAATATCTCCGGAAAGCTATGGAATTTCCAAATGAAGCCATTCGCTTCTCAGTTTGTCAACGGTGCTTCAGCCCGCTCAATACGAATTTGAACAACCGCTTTAGTGCAGCGAACGAAATACGGAGGAAATGTTTGTTTGCTAACGTTCAGGAAAAACGAATTCTCTAGAAAAATCTTGTGGATTCACTACTATTATAGTTATTTGAACTAGCTTCTCTCGGGATTGCTTTGTCATCAGTTCTGATACTAGCCAATTTTCCAGTAGTGCTAAACGTATAACTATTTTGTAAGAAGTTAGTTTATTCCATTTTCGTTCATCATAGGTTAGGTTAGATATGGCTGAGCTGTTGGTTTGAGCTCATACACTTAGGCCAAAAGGATAGGCCCATTGTGATGCCATAGTGATCCCACTTTAAACTTGTTGTTCAAGTGTCGTTTCTTCGCTAAACCATCTCGAGGAAGTAATGAATCTTCTAAGTTGCGGGATCCCGATCCTTGAGATCTCCGTAAGCGTGTTTAAAAAATGCTCGCCAAATGCGCTTAGTCTCTTTCTGCATAGGGTTGGACAGTGACAGAGGAGATGTAGTACACTTTCCTCCTCGTCCGGATTTTTACAGCTTCTGCAAAAATCGTAGGTCTTAAGACCTAAGCGGGTCGCATGCGTCCCTATCAGACAGTGTCCGGTAAGCACTCCCACTATAGCTGAGAGGTCTGGTCTACCGAGACTCAGTAATGAGGTGGTCCGCCGAAGATCATAAGAGGGCCAAGTTAGTTTGGCCACCATGCATTTATTAAGATCTCTCCAATGCTTTTTCGCTTGTAGCATTGTGTGCTGTTTGCATTGGAGTTTAAAAGTGGCCCAAGGCATACCAACTCTTTCCTTTTCCGGAAGGAGAGTAGCGGTCGTGCCCTTCCTAGCCAGTTCGTCAGCTTTACAATTTCCCTCTATATTACGGTGTCCAGGCACCCATACGAGGAGGGTCCTGAACTGTTGAGCAATCTCGTTAAGAGATCTGCGACATTCAGAGTTAGTTCTAGAGCTGTTTGTGCAAGACCGCAGGGCTTTCAGAGCCGCCTGACTATCTGAAAAGATGTAAACAGTCCGATTTCTGTCGCCTTGTTAGTTGATCAGTAGAACACCCTCATGTATTGCTAAAACCTCTGCTTGGTATACACTACAGTGATCGGGTAGTCGAAAGGAGACTTCAATCCCAAGCTCTGGGGAAAATACTCCTCCTCCTTCTCGACCCTCGAGTTTAGAGCCATCAGTAAAGAAGTTTGTGGCACCTTGAGAACTGTGTGGTCTGTTTTTCCATTCACAACGTGAAGGGATGTGGACTCCGTAGTTTCTTGTGAAGTTGATTTCGGGTATGCAGAAGTCCGTTTTTATGGGGATGGTAACCGAGTCCAGCACTTTCGTGTGTCCTCCTACGATTCCGGTCCAAAAGCCAGATTCTTTTATTCTAAGGGCTGCGATGGTTGCGCTTTCCTTAGCCACAAGATTTAAAGGAGGAAGAAATAGCATAACATTTAGGGCGTCTGTAGGAGTGGAGCGAAGGGCTCCTGTTATGCATAACTCCGCACGTTCGTTCATCATACTGGGAAGTTAATCGTGTGGACCAAAGGGGTCAAACCCACATCCCAACTAGTTATTCCTAATTTGGTCTCTCTTATTTGTTCTATACGGGACCGATTCTCTTCTATCCACGAAAAAGCATTTTCGCCTATACAACTTCATCCAGAAGCTCTGAAAATGTTGGATAAACAAACATTTTTGTCATCGCGGAAAAGATAAATAGCCTTTACGGCCATAATTTACCAAATTTTGAGGCCGAGACTATTACTTGGTCTGTTCCCAAACGAATCCTTGGAATATGCAGATTTGAACTCTAAAGCAACATCATTTCATCCAGCTGAAGTTGAGGCAATCAAGATTGGTCTTCCTCTTCCAGCAACAACATGCAGCGCAGCATTGAACGCTCATTTAGCACTGCGCCCGACGGCCGTGTGTCGGACAACACACGGAGAGAGAGTAAACAAATACAATTTTACCAGTCAGTCCCCACCTGTGCGTATCCGCACCGAGTCAAACTACTTGAGTTTAGTTTTTGCGCGGACACGGTGCGGATGAGGTGTGGACGCAGTACAGATATGTGTGTCCTGGCCCTAATGCTGCCGGAAGGGCTGAACGACCACCATCCACCACATTGATAGGTGCATCGAGGCGCACCGGGATCCAGCTAGTTACATTAAAAAGTTACATTGACTGTATTGATTCTTTGATTTATTTACTAATGATTTGGCCTCTCTCATATAATCTTAAGTTTGTAGTCTATTTAGGGCTTTAGTTTAAAAGCCAGGGGGGTACAAGTGCACCCCCTTGCACCCCCCTCCCGGCGCCCATGCAACCACCTCAACACGGAAAAGTTAGAAAATTAGCCATTTTAGAGGTAATTCTTGCTTGTATGTGTGGAATGAAAGGTTGTAAAAATGACAGGAAGAGAATTGTAGCAGTTCCCGGGTGAAAATGTGAGACTGAAAACAGACTGAATTTTTCAATGTTTAATAGCAGTCGGAAAACGAACCGAAACTTTACTTAGGTAGTGAACAAGAGGAATCTGTTAATTCTTTTAAATGTGAGAGACTAGAGTCTCAGTAAAGACCCTTTATACTGTTGACAATCTATTTTCTTCGTATAGTGTGCAATATCGAACAGCAGCTCTAGTCGTGGAAGGAATGGATGGCCTCCTTCCTAAGAATATTCCAAATATAAAAGTAATAACAATTTCCGGTTTTTTCAGTCTTTTATTTATACTCATGAAGGGTAACTGATCTCAGTTTTCAGTGGAAGTAATTATTTTTGCCTTATATCAAATAGAGTTCCGTCTAAAATTTATTTTTCAATCTCTTTTTAGTCCTGTTTCAGTCTTATATTTTCACCCGGGTTCTTATGGCTTTAATTATAGCGTTCGCTGGCGTTATAATGCAAATTCAAACATGCCTTTTATTATTTAATTTCAATAAAAACAGTAGCTGCTTTCCATTGGGCAATATTTTCTACTCCCAAATACTACGGAGTACTTGCAACTACCTTTGCACTTATTACGTTTTACTCACATTTACTTCTGATATCAAATTCACATTTACTCACATTTACTTCTGATATCCATTGGCCAAATGTCTCGGTGATAAATCCAATAAGACGCCCGCCTAAGCTTCCTGAATCTTTAAATGATGAAATATTACCGGTAAGTTAAGTCACATCAGAAATATAACATAAAATTTTCCAAAAAACATAAATTCCCTTTTAAGGGAAACTACATCGACAACAACCGGTGACGGTAATACGAAAAAAATGTTATCGATGTCGAGGTCAATAATCAGTTAGCTGATAGTTTTCATGAAATTCACTTTGAAATTATAAAAGTTTTACTTACTACAACAAGTGGCAGTAACTTCCTAATAAATGTAACCAATTTACTAAAACAAAGAATTATCAACAGTGGTTGGTTGAAGTTTCAAAAAATTACATACGAAAGAAAATAATTTATCTGCAATGTGTTAAGTTAATATTAAAAGAAATTTACTATTCACCGATATTAAATATTTACAAAACAAATATTTTCCAAGTAAAAACTCTTGAAGCTACCATTAAAACTCCCGTGAAATCTCCCGCGCAACTCCGTTGATTATCTTACGCGCATGCCTCCTAATCTACTCCTCTCACGACTCACATTTTTGTTTCTTTCAACAAAGCAAACTTTTTAGAGTAGCAGCATAAACATTAAAATTCTGTTTAGCAACAATATCAAAGAGAGACAAAAGTTCTCGATTGAGGGGAGAGCTTTCGATAATTTGCTCTCGCCTTAGCAGCAAATGCTGCATTTGTGGTACATGCAATAAAGTACAACGAGAAACATGTGTATAAGTTCCACACATAACTTGGAAGATGTTCACGGCCCTTTACTATTCTTTTTGTAGAATGTTGTTCTCTCTGTGAGTAAAAGGTTAGTTTTTGTAGTTTGAACCTTTTAAGAATCTTATTGAGTTATCGACAAAACAGTAGCAAATTTTATTTTTTATTTAATGTGGGTTTTATGTTAAGCTAAGCATCAGCTAATGTAGCTAAAACAGCTTCCACTAAACTTGAATATGAGCTTGTGAGAATATTGGTTTCTTATGCAGTTAAAGTATGCAGATATGAAGGTCCCACAACGCGAACTCATTTTATTTTCAGGGATCTTAAGAACATGTATATGTATCGCAATCACGAATCTAAAAAGATTTGGAAATGTATGTACATATATACAGTACAAGTAAAATAGTAAAAATAGAAGAAATGGTCGGTTCAGGCTGAAAATTTCGCACAAAACTTCCTTTAGGGCTTTTAATTAAGGTGTTATAAAGTCTACAAACTTTCTTTCCCGGGAAGCCCACTTGTTAAGGGGTTTTAGGGTCAAATATCAGTTTTTTGCAAATACATCTTAAACCGTTAGTCGTTTGATAAAATAATGTTCACGAAGTCTGTAGAACATACGATTTTCTACATTTTCTCGTACGAATTGCCATTCATGAGATATCAGCGTTTTAAAGATTTAAAATCCTCGTATGCACTCATTCGCAAGTTGTATAGGTCATCAGACTTTCCAGTTGGACAACCCACTGGAGTACGGAAGCTTACTTTAAGGCATGGCGAAGCCTTCTTTTGAACACTTCGACCTTAATAGATATATAAGTTACAGGTCAGCCTTTAAGGCCCAACTTTAATGCACGTAAGAAACTATAATGTAACGATTTCGTCAAACGCAAAGCCGACTTAATGGTTCGTGTATTCGAAAAGACTTCAAAGTTTAAAATTATGAAAATACATGAATATTATTCATTGACTATTAAAACTTGGCTATTAATATTTGGATATTATAAATAATCGTGTTCATGTTCAATTATAATAAATTTTTCATCAAAATCGCTACCATATATTTGAACCACAACATTTCCTTCTCACGAAACGTATGTTGAGCGCGGTTCTTGTCGCATTATTACGTTTAACGTTTAACGAAACAACGTAGACGTATGTTCAATATGGCCGAATACATTAATACTTTAGAGACTTCTTCAAAGAGAATATAAGCCTAACACAGGGAGCAGCGGAAAACCGTAATACAGATGACCCAGAAAACGATAGCGAAACTGAAAAATCACAAAGCTCCAGGTCCAGATGGCATTAGAGAAGGAAAAATATCGATAGCACTATCGATATTATCGATAATTTTTCACTATCGGAATACTATCGATAGCATTCATTGTTATCGATAATTTTCGATAGTCATGGAAAAATTCAAATTGGCTCAAAATACTGATAAGCCGTATTTACTGATTCAAGAAGTTCCAACTCGATGGAACAGCGCCTATGCTATGATAAAAAGAATATTAAATACCAATGAGGCCGTATGTAAAGTTTTATTAAATACACAAAAAGCAGCCTCTCCATTAACGGCTGATGAAATTCTTGTTTTGAAAGATTTGGATAAACTTTTGTGTCATTTCGATGAAATTTCACATCGAATTTGTGGGTCAAAGTATGTGACAATTTAAGTACCCTTCATCAGTAATGGTGTGGGGATGTATGTCCGCAAGGTAGTGATGAGCAGGACTAGTCTTGCAGTTTTACCTTTGCTTGAACATTTAGCAAAACCAAAGCTAGACTAAGACAAGGCAGGACTACAGAAAAGTGCAACATCAAGATAGCAAGGCTTTTGGCTCATCACTAAGTGCCAAAAGTCTTGAAATGAGATGAGCAAAAGGTCCAACAAAAAGTCTCGCAAAAAGTCTTGCAAAAAGTCTTGCAGAAAGTCTTGCAGTCTTGTCTTGGTTTTGCTAAATGTGCAAGACAAGACTTTCGCTCATCACTGTATGACTTTTGGTACTTGATTTTGCACTTTTGTCTTGTCATTGTCCTGTATTGTCTTGGTCTAGCTTTTCTTGCTAAATGTGCAAGACCAGTCTTGCTCATCACTACCGCAAGGGGTACAGGAGAGTTTCACATTATTGATGGTACTGTCAATGCTGTGAAATATCAGAATATCTTAGAAAATGCACTACTACCCTCAATTGCAGCTTTGCAATCCACTGAAGAGGAGTATATTTTCCAACAGGATCGTGCCTCCTGTCACACAGCCAAGAGTACCAAGGCTTAGCTTGCTGCCAAAAATATCCCCACGATGGACTGGCCTTCCAACAGTCCAGATTTGTCAACCATAGAATCCTTATGGGTAAAAATGAAGAAAATTCTTAAGAAGGACTGTGGAGAGCCTGAAAACCACTCTAAGGGACTCCTGGATTTCCATCACACCACAGGGATGCGAAAATTTTGTCGCCACGATACCACGAAGGATGTCCGATGTTATCAAGTCCAAGGGCGCCGTTATAAAGTGGCTAAAACTGCAGTGGGCGAACTATTTTGATACGAAAAACCGTTGGGCGAACTATTATGATATGGAAATTAATTTTTGTTTTGTTTATTATTTTACTATTGTTAAACATATTCGAACCGAATAAAGAATATTTTATTTGTTATGCAATAAATATTATTTTTCATTCATAAAACTATCTAATCACCCCTTCAGGTAACGGTCTAATTCTTTCAGAATTATTTTTACCATCGTTCAAAAACGATTGGGCGAACTATTCTGGTAAGGGGTTGTATTAAATATAAATAATACATTCAAATTAATTAATTTGTAAACAAATTATGTTTTAATTTGGTGTGTTTTATGTCGAGGTAGCAAGTTTTTATTTCTTTTTTAAGCCGGAGTCTAAAAAAATATAACTATCGATAACTATCGATAAAATCATGAAAAATATCAACTACTATCGGTAGTGTCGACTATCGATATTTTTCCTTCTCTAGATGGCATACCCACGGAAATCTTAAAAAATGGTGGGGAGAAGTTATGCCAGGCCTTACATAGTCTAATCATAAAACTATGGAGAAGCAGCAAGATGCCAGAAGAATGGCTTTTAGGTACAATAGTCCCAGTCCATAAAAAAGGTGAATTGATGAGCAGCAAAAACTACAGGCCAATATCTCTTCTGAACACAGCTTACAAAGTGTTTTCACATATTTTATTTAATAGACTGAAACCACATTTGGAAGATAAAGTAGGTGATTAGCAGGATTTAGAACGAACAGATCGAGAGATTTTCAGATTGACCAGATTTTCATAATGAGACATATACTTGAAAAATGCTGGGAAGAAAACATTGATATACATCTTCTTTTTATAGACTACTAGCAAAAACCCGCGTGCGTTGCAACGCCTTTCAATGAAATAAGATTATGGGGACACAGTCTGCGATAGGAAAATGATATAGTGAAAAAAGAACAAATCTGGGAAAATTGATTTTGGGAGATGACCGCCATGGACCAAATGATATATTGAGTATACTATATTACCTATGGTGTTCTACTTATCATACTCTTTCATTTGATACCCATGTCGAAGGGGTTGTAAAGAAAATATTAATACGCCCTCTTGAGATGGCGCTATGGACCAAACGATATATTGAGTATACTATATTGCATATGGTGTTCTACTTATCATACTCTTTCATTTGATACCCATCTCGAAGGGGTTGTGAAGAAAATGGTAATCCGCCCTCTGGAGATGACCGCCATTTACCAAACGATATATTGAGTATACTATATTGCTTATATTGTTCTACTTATCATAGCCTTTCATTTGATACCCATGTCTCGGGTGTTGTGAAGAAAATGGTAAACCGCCCTTTTGAGATGGCCGCCATGGACCAAATTATAAATTGAGTATACTATATTGCTTATGGTGTTCTACTTTTCATAGCCTTTCATGTGATACCCATGTCTCGGGTGTTGTGAAGAAAATGGTAACCCGCCCTCTTGAGATGGCCGCCATGAATCTAAAGACACAGTCTATGGCAATGTTCTTATAATGCCCTTTCATTTGATACCAATGTCGAGGGGGTAGTGAAGAAAATGATCATCCGCCCTCTTCAGATGACCGCCATGGACCAAACGATATATTGAGTATACTATATTGCTTATGGTGTTCTACTTATCATACCCTTTCATTTGAAATCCATGTCGAGGGGTGTGAAGATAATGGTAATCCAACCTCTGGAGATGGCCGCTATGGGCCAAACGATATATTGAGTATACTATATTGCTTATGTGTTCTACTTATCATACTCTCTCATTTGATACCCATCTCGAAAGGGTTGTGAAGAAAACGGTAGTCCGCCCGCTTGAGATGATCGCCATGGACGAACCGATATATTGAGTATACTATATTGCCTATGGTGTTCTCCTTGTCATACTCTTTCATTTGATATCCATGTCGAAGGTGTTGTGAAGAAAATGGTAATCCGCATTCTTGAGGTGGCCTCTATGGACCAAGCGACATATTGAGTATACTATATTGCTTATATTGTTCTACTTATCATACTCTTTCATTGGATACCCATTTCGAAGGGGTTGTGAAGATAATGGTCATCTGCTCTCTTGAGATGACTGCCATGGACCAAACGATATATTGAGTATACTATATTGCCTTTGGTGTTCTACTTACCATACCCTTTCATTTGATATCCATGTCGAGGGGTTGTAAAGAAAATGGTAATCCGCCCTCTTGAGATGGCTGCTATGGACCAAACGCCTGCTTTTCTATTGAAATTTTGCTATAAACCTCACGGAGCCCGAGACCTTTCCTTCAGATATGAATTTTACACAGATGAAATGCCTCAAAGAACATGGGTCTTGCGTCGGCCGCCATGAATCGGTATATTGAGTCTACTACATTGCTTATTGTATTCTACTTATCATACCCTTTAATTTGATACCCATTTTGATAGGGTTGTGAAGAAAGTGGTAATCCGGCCTCTTTAGACGGCCGCCATGGATCTAAAGATATATTTTGTATACTACATTGCTTATTGTATTCTACTTATCATACCCTTTCATTTGATACCCATGTCGAGGTGGTTGTGAAGAAAGTGGTACACCGCCCTCTTGAGACGGCCGCCATGGATCATTTTAGTTTCAATAGCGTCATGGCCTACCTATTGTTTGACAGCTGCGTAAATTTGAAATTTTCATTAATGTAATGATTCAATTTAATGACAATTCTACATTTGTCAAACAATAGGTAGGCCATGAAGCTATTGAAACTAAAATGAAGTGAAAATTCCTAAAATTACCATTTTTTTGTTTTTTCAGGCAATTTTTTAAATTTTTCTCTCCGTAAGAACCATCCTCGTACTTCAACGAATATTCAAAAAAAAAAAATTAGTCCAATAGGTCCAGCCGTTCTCGAGTTTTGCGCTTACCAACACATTTAGCGATTCATTTTTATATTATAGATAGAAATGCTTACGATCTGCAAAATAAAAGAGAGTTGTGGAATAAGATGAGTGAAATGGGTTTCCCCAGAAAATTAATAGATCTCTGCAGGAAGACGACCAAAAATTGTGAAACACAAGTGAGAATACGAGGTTGTAACTCAACCAATTTTCCTCAAGAATCGGGTCTGCGACAAGGAGATGCAATCTCACCAATACTTTTTAACATTGCTCTCGAAGCAATAATGAGAGAAACACAGCTTAATGGAGCAAATAGCATCTTCACAAGGAACATCCAGATACTAGCCTTCGCAGATGATATAGTCATAATTGGACGCAAAGCACAAGAGGTAAAGGAAACCTTTTTCAATATTGTAGAAAGCTCAGCAAAGTTCAATCTACGAGTAAATGACACAAAAACAAAATATATGATCGTATCAAAACAAGGACATCGGCTAGGACGACGTATCAGCCTTGGCGATCATATTGTGGAAATTGTAGAAAACTTTATCTACTTAGGGACAATGCTTACTGCACAAAACCATATAAAGGACGATATCCATAGACGCATCGTAGCCGCAAATAAAACCTATTTCGCACTAGACCCGGTCTTTAAAAACAAAGAAATTTCAAGACAAGGCAAAATCAGACTATACAAAACGTTAATCCGCCCAGTTCTATGCTATGAGTCTGAGGCTTGGACATTGACCCAACAAACAGAAAACCAGTTTAAAATCTTCGAAAGGAAGATCTTAAGAAGAATATTTGGTGCTGTAAGGGTTAACCAAAACGAATGGCGCATTAGGACAAATGAGGAACTTCAACAAATGTATGACGAAATAAACAGATGAACAGATTGCGATGGCTTGGACACGTTCTACGGGCTCCAGAAGGAAGAATGCTAGCCAGGATTTTTAATGGAAGACCATCTGGAAGAAGAAGAGTAGAACGACTAAGAAATAGGTGGATGGATGACGTGCTAGAAGATATACGAAAACTTCGTATAGGCATTTTCATAAACGCAGAACTGCAGTCATTCTGCAATATTCAGCTACCGACTTACAATTGCTGAATTCTGCAGAATGACCGCAGTTCTGCGTTTATGAAAATACCCTAGTTGCGGGCAGGGCATCTAGCTCGTATGAGTGAAGATGAGCCTGCTTCAAAGTTCGCTGCGGTAAGGCCTATGGGGTGCGACAGCGAGGGAGACCCAGCCTTCGCTGGAAGAATGGCGTAGACCAGGACGCTCAGAGCTTAAGTATACCAAACTGGATGACATCGGCTCAGAATCGCGACCGGTGCAGAGAACAGCTGCGAGAGGCCAGGACCGGATACCGTTAAAGAAGAAGAAGACACACTGGTAATGACCTATGATGTTTCTACGCGGTACTCAACAACGTTATACCGCGATAATTAGTGCCCGTTGTGATATTTTCTTTTTTATGTACCGGGCAGAGGATGTCTTTTCTCCAGTCTTCTGGCATCGCTTCCTGCTCCTATACTTTCACAATTAATTTGTGAATCGTTTGGTGTAATGTAGACTCCCCTTATTTAACCAGCCTCTCCGTTGGGATGCCGTCTGCACCCGAGGCCTTGTTGTTTTTGAGACGGGATATGGCTCCCCGAGTAAAAATAAAAAATGGGCTTATGGCGGGCGAATCACGGCCGCTTGGATTTTTAAGGGCGATATGACAGCCGTAGAAGTTTTACTCATTTTTAATACGCCATTCGATATACGGCCTTACGACGCGACGGCCAAACTTGACCAAAAGATTTAAATGGCCAAGAACTAAGCTGTGCACGCGGGCATTCCACGGGCGAATTTGAGCCTGAAAAGATACTGCACCAAATGTATTGTTGAATTTGTTTTATGGGGACTTGAGCATTTTCGTTATGTACAATGAACGGCCCTTTCGATTTATCCTACAAGATAATCGATACCCAAGAGGCGCCAGTCGTCGGTGAAATATGTGGTGCGTGTTTATTTATACTAGTAACGCCTGTTGTCGATATTCGACCAAAATTATTCTAAGAAAGAATAAAATTAAACGTAAGTTATTTTTACTGAAAAAAGCATATGTACATATATGAAACTGGAATGCACCACCGACCCACCGAATTTTTTAAGTTAGCTTGCCTAAAGAAAAAAACATATATTGCGTTCCACCACTCTATTGTAAGATGTTTTCGCGGGAGGAAATTTAATAAGAATTTATGGGTCAACGATTTCATTAAAAACAATATTTTTAGTAAACAGCCTATCATTATTAAGCAAATGACCCTGTTCAGAAGAATGTGAAATATAAAATTTCAATGCATCAAATGAACGAACTCGACTGGCTGCTACATACAACTGACCATGTGTAAATACCGGTTGCCGTAATAGTATTCCGACCTTTTGAAATGTTTGCCCCTGCGATTTGTTAATGGTCATAGCAAAGGCAGGAATGATTGGAAATTGAGTGCGCTCAAAGTCAAATGGCAATAGTGTACCGGAGTACGTCAAACGAATGCGAGGAATTAAAAGTCTCTTTCCGCTCGTAACTCCAGTCAAAACCTCGCAGTCCAATGAACTTCTATGCATTTGTTTGATTCTCATTCTTGTACCATTTACCAATCCTTTCGCTGTATTCAAATTTCGTATTAGTAATACGATACAATTGATCTTTAATTCCAATTTATGAGGTGGCAAACCACTAACATTCAATGAATTTAAAAATTCAACGGGGAAATCAGTGACCCGACTAACATCATCACAAATAATTCTATCACAGCTATAATAGGCTTTAACTTGCCCTGGTATTTGGTTCAAAATATCCGAATTAATTAATGAACAATCTTCATTTCTCGGAGCTAATATGACGGAATTTAAAATATTATTATTTTCAATAGTTGATGAAATATCACCAAAAACATCTCGAATAATGTTGCTCGGTTCACCAATTAAATTCTGTGGGATTTCAATCAAATCTCTACCCAATTCATTAAAATTTTGCAATGCCCCATTTCCAAGTAATTTAAGAAATTCAACAAATTCGACTTCATGTGGCAGCGCTCGCATGTTCTGATTTAAAGCAAAATGTCGAAATTGCGGGTATAAGTTCCACGAAAAAATGCAATTTTCAATTAATTCGCTACGTGAACCATGAGGAATGACAGGCAAAATTTGCCGAAAATCTCCACATAATAAAATAGTTTTGCCACCGAAGGGTTTGTTTCTATTTTCAACATGGCTTAGATCATTTAATAATCGATCAATGGCCCTCAAGGCATTAAGTGGACACATTGATATTTCATCAATAATAATTAATGAAGCGGATTTTATGAAATTTGCTTGATTACTATTAAGTGATACACCGGACACTGAATTCTCTAAAATTGGAATTGGTAATTTAAATACATTATGTAATGTTCGGCCATTAATAAGTAGAGTTGAAGCAATTCCACTAAAGGCAGTAGAAATACAAACTAAATTGAGAGAATGTAATTTGTGTATAAGCGCTGTTTGAACAAAAGTTTTACCACAGCCTGCATGGGCTGTTACCACAAATACATTCATACCGGTGTCATGATGCGTTACTTCACGCAAAACCGTGTCTATAACATTACGTTGTTCATTATTTGCAACATCATAAAACTCAGCAAAAATAAAAGCAGCTTCATCTGCATCAAATTCATACATAATTCTAAAATCTTGCACATGCAATGGTGTTGGAAGACCAACTTGTTGACACGATGTATTATGTGACATAAATATTTCTTCTAATTCAAGTAAGGCCAAATTGAATGAATCATTTTCATTATGATTTCGGACAAAATCTTCACTCAAATCTGTTTTGAATTCTTCCCATAATGCTAATGCATTCCCAGGAAAATTCAATGCACAAATGAACCCAAACAATTCTCTTAGTTGCTTCGGTGTTCTGAATTGAACGGCTTCTAATAAACAATGGCGCCACTCTTCATCATTTGAAGCAATCCCCCGCGCGTGACATGCAGCAAAAAATGTCGGATATAAAACATGTTCGTAAGCTCTCAAATCATCAAAATTTTTAGGGCCACGCACATGAAGTAATAATAAACGCAAATGAAATAGTTCTATATTTTTCGGCGAAACAACATATAATCGTGAAATTACTTTTTCGCCTCCACGTTTGCGCTTTTGCCATCTCTTTCCATTATCAATCCATACATAATGTAATGGTACTTCAGTGTACAATAAATTATTGGCATCATTATCAATTGAATTCAAATTGAAAAATGCTAATAATTTTGTTTCCCTAACATTAGCAACCGCTTGTTCTTCTTGTCCATGTCTGTAGTACACATTTTGTCTATTAGGTAAATGGCAATCAAGCCTAATTATCGAATGTGTTTGATAATGCATTGGAAATTCAAATATTCTCCAACATGCTTCAGTAGAACCAACAAAACGTCCACTCAAAAAATTCTGAATTTCATCAATTTCCAACACACCATTAATTTCATTATTAACAACCCCAACCTCTAAAACAGCGCAATCATATCCCTTGTAAATATACTTGTAAATATATTTTACACTTTTAACTGTTGTACATATTTCTACGTTAATGTGACAGTTAAGTTTGGCCAAGAGATATGGATTATACGGGACAACGTACCGATTGTCAACTGAATTCCCTCGCACCTCAACACTCACACCGTTATCTCTTCTTCTATAAACGGGGTAGCCATTAATAGAGTCAATAGTTTGTTCAGAGAAATCTTTGGGAAAATTTTTAATACATTTTCCATCTCTCATACAAACAGAATGAGGATTTAAATGACCACACGGTCCGTGAATCATATGATTTACCACGAATTCATATAGCTTTGGATGTGTGTTTATGTTCGGAATTTCGGCACTAACTACTTTATCTATATCATTCACTCCACGTAATTCATCGTTTTTAGTTAATGTGACCAAAATGTGTGCATGAGGCAGACCTCTCTTTTGAAATTCAATAGTATAAATCAAAGCTTCAACTTTACCAAATATATACTTATTGATGATGCAATCAATTAATTCTTTTAATTTCAACTTAAAAACTCTGACAACAATATCCGGACGAAAATTAGAGCTTTCAACATTATCAATGGACTCAATAATTTCCGGCCAACGTGGATTGCAAGTCATGGTTATGAATAATGAAGGTTTGCCAAAATGTTGAACAATTGACATAGCATCTAAATAGTTCTGATACATATTTCTCGGTGCACCAACAAACGATGATGGTAAAACAACTCTTCGCCCTGCGGCATGAATATTATTACCACCGGTTGGATGTAAATTCAAGAAATCAGTCAAATTATTATAGACTTCAGCACGAAGATTTGTTTGATTATTACGAATGAAATGTAATCTACTTCCTTCAATGCGAACATACATGTCAACAATCCATTGCAAGAATAACTTTTGTGCATGATGTAGAATACAAAAATCGTCGCGAATGGCAAGTCTATAAGATGCGTACTGCAGCATAGTTATTTTGTTTCTTGGCATATTTGAATTTGAAGTGGTAGGTCTGTTATGAACCATATTTATATGCCACCCAAAATCACCATTTGGAAATAAGAGAGGATAAGCCAACGGATCTAAGGATGAATCTAACACAGACACATTCCGAACTGTAGAGCCCAATTACATTTGGGTGTGTGAAAATATCTCTATATAGATGTCGGTATGTGTGTGTTTGTGGCATGCGGCCTTACGGTACTGCAAACGGCCTTCTGACGCCCTTCAAATGGCCGGGGACTTTTTTCCAAAAATCATGTTTGGTGTAATATTTTTAAGGCTCTCGTCGACACCCGGCATCTCATCCCCTGGACTTAGGGAAAGTTCTAATGCATGATCGAAGCTGTTTCTGGCCATTCTGGCGTAGCGCATCTGTGTTGATTCGAGCCGATCAGTGGACACAAAGCTTTTCAGTGCTCTCGGAGCACCATACCAACAAGATAGTGATCCGAGTCGAAGTTGGCACCTCGGTACGTTCGTAAAGTCATCAGACCCGAAAATTGGCGGCGGTCAATCAGCATATGGTACATTTGGTTGCAAGTGGCTCCATCAGGAGATACCCAGGTGGCTTTATGGATGTCTTTACGCTCAAATCTAGTTCTTGCAGCGCCCAAGTTCTTACTTGCTTCCATCTCTGTAACTCATTGCCCATTGTCATTAATGTTTTAATGCAAGCTGTGGGTGCCGACAAATTGCATGTATGCGGTTTCCCGCCCTTTTTTGGCGTTCAGATTTCCCAGTATGATTTATACATCATACTTGGGCAGGCGTTAAGTTCCCGTTCAACTAATTGGAAGAATTTTTCTTTATCGTCACCCGGGGACTCCTCCGTAGGTGCGTGAACGTTTATGAAGCTGCTGTTCTTAAATTTACTACGCACACGAAGGGTGCATAGCCTTTCGTTTATTGCTTTAAAGCCGATAATTGCAAGCCAACCTTACTTGGACGGGATTAGCCAGTTCACATTAGCCTATCCTCTCTCAAAGAAAAATTATCAGTTTCCCCGCTAGGAGGTATGATCACACTCGCGTCAGTGGGAAATAGTTACGGCACGTGCATGTTATGCTACATGATATTCCCCCTATTCCGCTGATGACGGACCACCCATCGGACCGGGAACAACACTTCGCCACAGCATCTAACCAGGACAAGAGTCGTAGTGAGACGAGACGTGATTGAAAATATAAATGAGCGGGTGATTTTGTGCTTTAAACGAACAGAATGACGAGATACACTTTTCTATTCGAATCTACTTTCGTGGTGAAGATTTCAGACTTTCACTGCGCATCAAAAAATCGATTTTGAGATTTCCAATTGCTTTGGCGCAGGCTATATCCGTGCTTCAAGTTTGGCCTAAATTATAAACTTTAACAAATCTAGAGAGCTGGAATCAGTAATTTCTCTCTGTAATTTATTTCAGTCTGTCTTTAGATAGAAATCCTCGTAGACGCACGAGCTTAAGCTTAACCTCGTCCCTGTCCCAATATCTGGAGGTTTCATTTCCCATCTTCGTAGCCCAATACTATTACAGGGTATTTTAACGACAAATGCGGCAGCTGTTGGAGCCCTTCCCAAACTTCAGCATTTACAGCTCGCGTCATAAAAGAAGGGACTCTTAAAATCGCTGTTTCCATGGGCATTGAGAGTCTCATACAACAAGAGAGCAATGTCACTCTGTTTGTATAAAAACGAACGAACGAACTTACAACAAAACTACAATTCAACTGAAAATAAACAACTGAATAAATTTTTCACCACAATCTAACCGATCGATTTATTCACAATTTGGCAATCCGCTATCAGCTGCCAATGGACACCTATCGTGTTTCATATGCGCGCTCATTTCCCTTCTTTTATGGCACGGACTCTAATCATAAGGAATATATGTTTGCTAGGTATTATCCACACAAGTGTTTTGAACCATTTACACAAACATGGATACAAAAAGAAGGTCCATGCATGAGTTATTCTTGTCTTCCATCACAGGCGTACGCTTTATTGATAACCCGTCAAATAGAAGAGTTTGGTTGGATAATTTTGATGCATCAACTTTATAGTCCAGAAATAAGGCCAAACCTAAATGAAAAGTAGTAACATCCACTTACTTCCATATTGGTCACTCTCATACAGGGCCGGCGTTTGACTTTTTTGCGCCCGGTGCAGCATGCCATATACATATTGCGCCCTCTTCATTTTTGTTCATTTTTTGATGGCAGTAAAGGAAAATGAAAGAAGGCACAAACACTCATTGAAAATGAAGGCACGGAATTTTTCTTTCACTTTTTTTTTGAAATTGCGCCCTGTCCAATTGCGCCCAGTGCAAATACACCGGTTGCACCTATGAAAGTGCCCCCCTGACTTTGTCCAATCAGGATTTGCTTCGCGATCTTGCTTTTGTGCTGAGTTTACTTACGCTTTAAATTCAAAACTCTCCCGCTAATGCTGATTAATGCTCTTCGATGATTTTCATTGTAAGCTGCACTTCCTTAACTATTTCCAGCCCTAATAATGCTATAAACTCGAATCTCCATAACGGAGGTCTCTATGTCGTTCTCCAATCCTTTATATTTCGAAGGATATTAGGTGGTAACTGTACTGCATGTATTGGTTTCTACGGTGGAGTGTTGCATAACAAAGCAGTCCACTTAACAGCCTTCCTGGACATAGAAGCCGCTTTCAAAAACTTCAGAACAGAGGCGATCCAGGTGTTTCTCGCCGAAGTAGTGATCTATAATAGTACGACTAATTTGAATTACAAATCAAGACCTATGGCACCGTGCCAGCCAAGAAAGGATAGACGGCAAAATCAGATGAACTAAATGAAATTGCATTGGCCACACCTAGCAGAAGACAATGGTAAAACGCACAGAAGGTGCATTTCAAGTAATATATGACAATGGGATCATTTTTAAATTTAAGTCTTAATTTCTGAAAGGACATCATTCACGTTCCATACATTTTTGGGCCAATTCTGAAAGTGCCGGCCAGAAAAAAAAGCGTAATATTCGGATAGATCACAAAATTCCCACTATTTTTTACTATGAAACCAAACCTGTGCGCCCTATGGTTATGTTGTTATTATTATTATAAGGAACCCATATGGTGAACACTGCGGCCAAGTTAGGCCTATTGTGTACGTACCCCACTAGCGGAGCAGACTATCGTCCTTCCGAATGAAGGCAAGAAGGTCTTTAGTTGATGAAGACCGGACTTGGGCAGGGCTCAAGAACTCTCTGATAAACGTTCTTCTTCTAAGCCAGATCAGAGCAGGACATTCACAAAGAATATGTGTGGAAGTTTCGTCGCCTTCCAAGCAGAGTCGGCATTCTGTCTCTTGAGACAGTCCTGGGTTGTGGAGGTGGTACCGCAGTCCTACATGGCCATGGTTATGTTGTTACATGCTTTTAAAATACAATGTGAAATAAAATGTTATTAAGATGTGTTATTTTAATACAATTGGACAAATATATTAAATATGAAAAAACAAGCAACAATACCAACAGCGCCTTATTTAGATTCAGTACCTACCTTTCATTTAGGTAAAAAAGAGCAAAATGAAACAACACTCAATTGTATTAATTCTTTTATATTTGTCCTAATCTAACATATACATCATCTAATCCTATTGCAGGTGGTGTGAGGTATGGGTCATGTCTAGCATAACCATGTACCAGACTATGGTCATGGTATGAGAGCAGCATCCAATGGTCCTCTTGCCGATATTGCATGTACAGTAATAATGAGCTAATGCTCGACGACCATTTTCTGCCCGATCTATTGCAATGTACACATAGTATTTCTTGGCTTGGATGCGGCGGGATTGGACTCGTCCTCTTATAATCCACAAGTCTTCCCCTTCAAGTTCTCTGACTATTTCCAGAGGAATCAATGATGAAAATGCTTAATACAGAATAGAATTCACTTTATTGCACATCAAAAGGACATACACAGTATGAATATTTAAATATCAAATGTATGAAAATAACATCATCATATAAACTTTTTTATTGTATTTTAAAAGTATGTAACACCGTAACCAAAGGGCGCACAGATTTGGTGCCGTAGTCAAAAATGATAGGAATTGGGTGCTCTATCCGAGAATTACACATTTTTATCCTGGCCGGCACTTTCAGTTTTTGGTCCAAAATGAATGATGTCCTTTCGCCCGGTGCAAGTGTACCATTTTCACCTATGAAAGCGCCACCCTTCCTCTCATACATTTATATGGAATGGTACCTAACTTCACCTCACCTCACTTCCTTCCCATTTAGGTTTGACCTGTCGACACCATCAGCGAGGACATCGTGCTGGATGTGGCAATGGTTAGGGCCTGATGTTGCCGGCAGGATCTCTTGCTCGGTCCAGTTTTTCCGCCGCCCCCAACATCTACGCCGCCCGGGGCAATGGCCCCCTCGGCACCCCCACGCTACGCCACTGGGAGTTCCTTTAATATATGAAAATGAAGGCAGGGGAACACTTTTTAACTTTTTTTTCTGAAAATGCGCCCGATGCAAATGCACCAATTGCACCTATGAAAGGCTCCTGTCTTTGTCCAATTATGATAATGCTTCGCGATCTTGTTTTTATGCTGAGTTTGCTTGTTTAAACTCCACAAAACTCTCCTGCTAATGCTGATCAATGCTCCAGTATGTTTATCGGTGTTAGCTGCACTTCCCTATTTCCAGCACAAACCTGGGTTCCGAAAATCTAAAGTACTATACACTCAAATCTCCAAAGTAGAGGTTTTTATGCCGTTCTCCAAGTCTTCATATTTCAATAGGTGGTCATCACACGGTATGTATTAGTCTCTATTGTAGAATCTTGAATAGAAAAAAAAAACAGGCTTCCCGGGTATAAAGGGAGCTTTCAACAGCTTCAGAACAGAGGCGATCCATGGGTTTCTCGCCGAATTAGGGATCTTTATTAGGACCAATTACTACAAATCAAAACTATGGCACCGTCCCGGCCAAGAAAGGATAGACGACGTAATCAGACGAACGAAATGGAAATGGATTGACCACACTTTGCAGATGGCAATGGAAAAATGTACAGACACTCTGTGCAGTTCCTTTAATATAAGTATGACTAGGAAGGGAGACTAAATTTATTTCGAAGTTCTGAAATTGCGCCCGGTGTAAGTGCACCATTTGCACCTATGAAAGCGCCGCCCCTGCGTAACATTAATATATTGCATGCTGTAGTAGAGCTGGGATCTGGGAAGATATCATCTCGTTCAGCTGCCTTAAGCGGAAATGAAGGTATTAATAGCCCGGTCACTTAATTTTGTTGGGAGTGCAAATTTTACTGGAGATTGTCTATCATACTTAAAGCGGCGGCATTAAAATATGAGAAACGCAAACCATTACTACTCTATACTATGAATATAATAGTCTTATGTATAGTAAAACCATTGTATTGTTTGATGAATCGACTCTTTTCAATTATACTCAGGAAATTTAACGGGTTTTTTGAAAGTCAAAAGTTTAACTCAATAATAGAATGAAAAATGTAATAGTATGAGTTTTTAGCAAAAAGATGATTCAAAATCCATTGCATCATACTTGCATTCGTATCATGTAGCAAATTTGCGTGAAAATTTTTTTAAAAAAGATTTTACGATTCTAAATGAGTCTGTTAGTCAGAGTCAGAATATAAATGGAGGTGTTTTTAGACTTCTTTCTTACACTGATTAAGACATCTTTACCTCGATTTAAGTAAATTTTAAACAGAAAGTATTCATTTGGTCTTCACTTCTTAGGAAGCATTTCAAAAAATCTTGTTAGACAATAAAACAAATAATTAAATATTCTCGGGGATTTTTGTGGAGTTTCTATCTGATGGATCGGTGAGATCTAATGAGACCATTTCAAATAGTTCAGAACAAGCGTTTTGCTCATAAATTGGCAAAACCCACCTTTATATTGGCTTTGTGAATCCCCGCGAGTGCTTCCATGGTCAGATTTGTTCCTTTTTCGACCGGACATACCTTACCCACATTCAGCCAAAAATGACCAAAGTCTTTAGTACAACAACTATGTTTGGTTGAAGCAAACACTTAACTGGGTGTTGCTCTAAATTTGCAAAAATATTGATTTTTCGATGAGCAATCCGAAAAAGGTGTAAGGTGTATCTTTGATTTATAACTTGAATCAGTGAAAATTTTCTTCTATTCGATAAAAGATAATAGTCCGGTCCTGATGACGTGATTACGCATAAGTGGATATGGATAAAAGATTTTGAATTTCGCGTGCCCAAAGCAAGCTGAATAGGTTTACAAGCCCTTGAGTGATAACAGATAGTGCGATAACGATAGATAGGGTCTAAGCCCACATGATAAAAAAACATAGACGAATTGTAATTACTTTTCGCAATAAGTTGCAAGGGAATCGATTAAAAAACAGTTTTTGAAAAAAATAGTTATCTACATATATTCAATCCGAAAGAATTGTTGAAAAAGAAAAAAAAACAAACAAATCTGGTCAAAATATTTTTTTTGTTTTGTTGTTTATAAATACGAAATATATTAAAATAATTTTTATCAATTTGATAAATACGTGTGCCGTAGTAGTATAACGAAAATTTTCATACAATCCACAATAATTGCCACTTCACTTCAATTTGGTTGTAGAACACGCGGTAAGTGAGTGTCACGGCGAATCGTTTGTAGTTCGAGGTTCTTCCCGAATACCAGTTATTTTTAATCTGTACTTGATACTATGTTTGATGACGCATCTTATCAGGTAGAGTAGAATCGATAACAGAAACCCATCATATAATATTTACACTTTAGTAGGTAAGTTTGACATTTTGTGATAGCCGTTTTCCAAAATATCTCAATTAATATTTGTTGTTGTTGTTGTTTTGTATTTAGCAAATTAATTTCTTGGCTTCAATATTCCTTTGGGACTTTTCGTCATATCTACAGCTGGAGATAAATTTTCTTTCCCCGGGAACGATGATATCAGACTTTTCGGTGTTTTTGGCGTCTTTGGTGTCCTTGGGGTGCCCGGTGGTTTTGCGATATTTTTTCTCGGCGTTCCAGTGATTATTTTCTCCTGCAATTCATTGATTGTTGACTCCTGCTCTTTGGTTACAGCTTGAAGTTGTAGGATTTTCTAAAACAAAAAAACAAAAAATTAGTTAGTAAGTTATCCAAAAATTGTTGTAGAAATAGTTGTGTGTGTATTTACATTTTTGAGATGCGCATTTGTTTCCTTCATATTCTCAACCTTTTTCAGATGTTTGGTATTTTCTGATTGATTTTTTAACTCGTTGTATTTTTCTGTGGTTTCCCGTGCTAATTTTTCGGCGCTTTTCAATGCTTTATCTGTTTCTTCAATCTACAATCATAAAAAAGAAATATTTATGTAAGAGTTAATGAAGAGAAAAAAAACGATAAATTTTTTTAAATTAGATTATTATGTTACTATAGATGGGCGTAGCTTGGTCGCTACCCCCAATATCAAGTTGTGAGTACGCATACAGGAATGAGAAATCCGTAATGGAGAAGTTCGGCTGCTTGATGTGGTTCCAAGCACTACAATGGTGAAAGCAAGGTTTAGAACAGAATTATCAGTTTAAAGGATACAAACAACTGACAGGGAACAAAAATTAAATATTGTAAACTAAAAGCACCTGAAACAGAATAACGGTACGGTGAACGGCCCATGGGGACCTTGGAAGGTTATGGCACCCGATTTGTCACTACTATCAAAACTGGGCAGGGGCTCTTCTCACCTCTGTTAGCAAGTCCTAATCCTACCGCCACGCGGTAGAGGTAGGGGGACGGTCTATTAAACTACCTAACTATTAAAGAAGTTGTGAAAAAAGAGCTGTACAGAGTACAGACAGAAAGAGAAATGATTGACGCAGATTTCAGTGGAGCCATAGCAAAAAGGAATACAATTTTTTATGAATACCTATCCAGACCAACAAGAGCACAACTAGAAGCATACAGAGTAAATAGACTTAATGCAGATAAATTTGGCAGAAAAAAGAAAAGAGAAAGAATTCAAAGACAAATCCAGGATATCCATGACAACTTCCAGAATAATAACATTAATAATAATAATAATTTATTATAGGATAGTACACAAGATTTACATCTTTTAGAGTACATATAGAATTACATTAATAGAAAGGATTTATATAAAGAAAAAAAAAACTTAAAATTTGATTTAAAACAAAAAATAAAAGAGATTTGATTTAAAAAATTACACTTAAAATTAAAAGTAGAATAAAATTAAAGAAAGAATAAGAGTAGAAGAAAATTAAGATTTAGATAGAGTAGGTAAGTGAAGGAAGAGAGATAAAGAAATCTAGTGAGAAGAAGAAGAAGATAGAAAAATAGATGCATGTCTTTTGAATACAGTGGCTGTGCTCATTCTCTGAATGTGATTTGGAAGGTTATTCCAGATTCTAAGGGTATGCACAAAGAAGGAACGACTACCAATTAGGGAAGTGTGCTGGAATCAGGAATGGAATCAGGAATTTTAAGGATCTCAAGGATTGCAGAGGAACGAGGAAGTCAGCAAGGTAGCCGGGGTTTTTGGAATAAAAGACCTTATGCAAGAGGAGTAGAGCCATGAGATCAAGGAATTGAAAGAGGTCACAACCCAGTAGGGAATTTAGAACACCCGACACATGATTGGACCTTCTCATATGATAAATGAACCTAATGCAATCATTAAATGCCACTTTAAGACGCTGACGGCAGGAAGAATCAAGGGAAATATACACCAACGATCCATAGAGAAAATGAGGAAAAACAAGAGATTTGATGAGTTTAGCACGAATGGATGAAGATAACAGACTGCCATGTAGCCGCAATTTACGAAGGGTGCCATAGATTTTAGAGAGCATCAATGAGACATGATTGCAGCAGGAGAGGTTAGAATTGACAACAATACCCAGGTTTTTAGCACATTCAACAATTGGGAGAGGAACATTATCAAGTAAAAGAGGCGGGAAACCATCCAGGGACAGCGAGGAACGACTAAGGAAAAGTACTTGCGATTTAATTGGATTTAGTTTAAGGAAATTACTAGAACTCCACTCATTGATTCGAGACAGGGTGTTATTGAGTTCAGAGACCCAGAGTTCAATCTGATGAGAAGGACACGAGATATATAGCTGGAGGTCATCAGCATAGAGATGAAAAGAGCAGTGACGAATAACGGAAGGAAGATCATTAATATATAGGGAGAAAAGCAAAGGACCAAGAACCGAACCCTGAGTCACACCTGCAGGTACTCTAAGGAAAGAGGATGTTACATTATTATGCCGAACACACTGAAACCTATCGGAAAGAAGAGAAGAGAAAAGACGAACAGAAGAAGAAGAGAAGTGATACCGTTGATTAAGTTTATGTAGCAGATGCGAGTGAACCACAGAGTCAAATGCTTTGGAGAAATCTAGTAGAACTAGTACTGCCATATCACCTCGATCAAGGGCAGAACGAAGATCAGTCGTTACCTTCAGTATAGCAGTTTCGCAACTATGGGATTTACGGAAACCAGATTGGAGATTTGAAAGGAAATTGTGAGAATCAAGATATCGCACGACTTGAGTAAACACAATTTTCTCAAAGACTTTAGCTAGAAAAGGAAGAATACTTATTGGGCGAAAATCAGACAAATTAGCAGGAGAGGGCTTTTTAGGTATGGGAGTCACTATGGCTTTTTTCCAGAGTGAAGGGACTTGGGAGGTTGTCAGGCAAAAATTAAGAATATGCGTGATAATTTCAACAATTAAAGGGGAGAGAATCTTAAGAAAGCGAGGGGAAATTCCATCATTGCCAACGCTGTTGGACGAAATGGAAAGCAATATTCCAAGTACTTCAATTGAATCAACACAACGAAAATCAAAACCATCAAAACGTGGAGCATTGGAGAAAGAGGAACAAGGAGAGGAAGACAGGGTAGAATTGGGAGGGGATTGAATGAAAGATGCATTGAGTGAGTTTACATCAACATCATAAGAGTTAAGCTCAGAAGAATGGATGCCTAGAGAACGGAGATTAGACCAAAGTTGCTTAGTGGACAGAGCAGGATCAAGTTTACGTGAGTAAAATTCACGCTTGGCTGATCTGACTTTGCTATTGATTAAGTTGCGAAGATTTTTGTACTCACAAAGGTAGCTCAGGATCCTCGTTCTGCGGTAGCGTCTATACAGAAACTCACGTTCAACAATCAAGTTGCAGATTTCGTAAGAAAACCAAGGACAAGTTGGAGACTTACAACGTCTTCTTGTAACTAAAGGGACACATTGATTAAATAGGGACTGAGTGAAAGAGTTAAACAGATCAACCTTAGTGTCTACGCAGGTTGTATTATAGATATCAGCCCAAGGTATAGACGAAGAAGCTTCAGAAAGGCGAGTAAAATTGATATTATTGAAGTCACGATACGAATAGAAGGTAGGCAGGGAGGAGGAAGAGTAAAAAGTAAAAAGAAGTGAGAGGAAGAGAATATCGTGGTCAAAGAAGCTAGGAGGAGAAATTTGGCTATGTTTTAGCACTGAATTGGTGGAGGTAGCAGTGAGTACATCAAGGAGCGATGGATTATGGCAGTTTAAAAATGTGGGCAGATAATTTAGAATTCGTAGATCCAATGACCCCAAAAAGTATTTGAGTGTATTTGAACGTTCATTAGTCTTCAGCAGATCAACATTAAAGTCACCAGTAACAATTATATTATCATAATGACAGGAGAGGCTAGAGATAAAATCAAAGAAGTTAGCAGCTATATCGGGAGTAAACACATTAGGTGGACAGTAGACACTTACAATAACACATTTGTCATGCGATGATTTTATTTCTACTCCGATAAATTCAAATTGTGAGCCAATGGACTGGCCAACTACTTTTGAGGAAAGAGAGGAGGTGACATATATTGCAACACCACCCCCAGTACGACCCAAGCGATCATTCCGATGCAAGCAAAAAGTAGGCAAGGAAACATAAGAATTTGGGATTTCTGGTTTAAGCCACGTCTCATTGACTACAATAACATGCAATTTAGTGTTATCAAAAAGGTGTCTTAATTCGTCCATTACATTAGACCTGCCAACGATAGTAATATCAACATGACAAGGCGTAATCCAAGCAAGATGGCAAGAGCAATTTGAAAGGCTGGAATCGATAAAATAACCCCTATTCTCTTAAAACAATGCGCCTCACTTTTGGCTAAATTTCTGCGCAAATTTTTGCCCTATCATATTTCTCCGGAGTTTATCCTTAGACATGTTCAGCCCATACCGGAAAAGGGTGATTCCATCCTTTCCCCAACTACCACCCAACAGCAATTACTTCTATTCTATTCAAAAATATGGAGACTATAATCAACAAGGTTATGAGATATCTAGAATCTAAACTACTCATAAACGACAGATAGTATGACTTCCGAAAAAAAAGATCCGCTGGCGATCGTTAAGTTTGTCTTACAGAACACCTAACCGAAGTCCGCATGGATCTGGTGAGTCTAGTCTAGTTGCTCTAGTTATCTCCAAGGCTTTTGATAGAGTTTGGCACTCAGATCTGTTAGCTAAACTGAAAGCTATTGGAGTCGGTTCACTTCTACAGAACTGGATTGCGAATTTATTTTTTGGCTTCTTTATCAAGGTAGTATCCTTGGGATGGTTAAATAAGGTGCAAAAAAGGGCCTTTAAATTAATTGATAACGACACCGTTTGCACAAATCTTGAGTGCAGGATTTGTTTTTGGGCATAAACGGCTCTATTAGCCATAGTAATCGTCTACTTATTTCTTCCTTTTCAACGTTTCTTTTTGTAATTGTAGACCCAAGGTAGACTGTTTTATCGACTACTTCTAGATTGTGTTCGTCGATAGTTATATTTCTTTCCATTCTAAATTTTCAGTTCTGGATTTTTGAATCACCTTCGTTTTCTCTTCGTTGATATTCAGCCCTATGTCGTTTGCCGCCTCTCTTGATTCGATAGAGATCTTATACCCACAACCCCAGATTAGCCCACTCGTCTCACTCCCACCACTTGCAGCCGTTTCAGCAAAATAGCAATTCGTTTCTAATTAAAATAACTCGACTGGGGAATGTCTTTCGCAGTCAGCATTTCCGCGCTCCTATAACATCCAAGTGCTCAAACCGAGGGTTCATCGCCATCTTCTTCAACATCCCCTAGCGCTCATAAGCATATTCCTTCCCCCTCTTTCTAAGCATACTTCTAGATCTAGACATTGCACCATGACGTGACAAATGACATAACGAATTGGTAGTAAAGAGGTTGATTCCTGATCTTAGGACTGCCACATATGTGGTCGTTTTACCACAAATCCTCTGTTAAAGTTATGTCTGCGATGTTAAGAGATAAGAAGGTGGGTGAGGGTTTTATTAAATACGAGGCAGAACTTCGTTTTAGAGACGTTAACTTCAATACGATTCTTTCGGTCTCAATCAAAATGAGTTCCTGGTGATAGAACTGGACATGAGTTAGTGATCATAAACACAAGGTAAGTGCTTGTCTTATATTTTGCAAGCCAAAGGAACAACACAGAGTACCGTCATCAGGGGAGGTATGAAGTGGGTTGGAGGATATTAAGAGTAAATCATTAATAAAGATTATTATAAGATAGAATTGACCCCTGGAGAACACCGCCGTATGCGATGTGAGTATTTCATTCAACAACACTGATCACGCTTATCACCTTGAATTATTAAATGCTCCCAAAAAGAAAATTGATATGCCTGCACACTTCTTAATTTCTGTACTCGCAGTAAAGGTTAAACAATATTCATGTACAATGGATACTGTAATTTAGTTTACGTATGGCGTGTTTATAAATAAATAAGGGCAAGCCTAGGTATTTAAAATGTTAAACTCTGTCAAAATTATAGACCAGACCAGTTATAGACCATACAGCGGTCATCATTATTGCCAGGTTACCATGTTTACACTTGGTATGCCATGCAGATGCTGCCACCACTTTCTATACATTCCCTTTGATTCGTTTATCCACTTTATTTGTAGTTTCTTGTAGAGAATTACTGAATTCTGTGTGAAAGAAGTCTGCGTTTCTTTTAATAGTTTGTATGACAATTATTTGGTCTGGAATTTTTCCTAATTACGGTTTTTATCACACTATACTCTGCGGGTAAGAGAGGTGAAGAGGTTATAAAATAAAGTCAAATCTGTTAATGTGATTGATCAATTGTTTGATTAAGGCCAAGTTAAAGTATATTTATACACAAAGAAAATTTAGCATTTGTTTCGTTTCGTTGTATAACCTCCCATAAATATCTGATATCGCTTTAATCTAGTTTCATAGAAAAATCACACAAAAGAAATATTGTAAATCCTCTTTAATACGTTCGAGCTAGTATTAAGAACTATATCTTCACTTAACATGCGCTGTTTGTTTATTGAAAGTCATATACTATACAATATCTTAAGTGGACTTTCCATTTGCTTATTTTGACGGCTCCAATGATCTGAAGAAGTTGACTAAGATAAGATGATAAGATAAATCATAGTCATCAATCATGTTTCAGTTCAGTTGCTAAAACTAGTTTCAACCAGGTCAAGATACCTAGCTAGTGATAAGGTATAAAAGCAGACATATCAATAAAACGCGAGGATATCTTACGAGAATTGCGATTTTTTCGGGATGCGTCCAGGTCCTTTGTGTTCGAAATGCAAATTAGATAGGAAATACCATTTTGCTATACTGGGTACTTCTTTAAAGTAACTTTAATTTTCTATTCTTTTTTACAAAGAATTGAAGTACTTCTTCAGATGGCACTTTTTGCTTAACCACTTTTGCTTAGTTCACAATATTGAGGAAAGTTAAATTGATCATTGTGTTTCTACGCCAAGTTTTTATGCGTCTCATAGCAGAGAAACTACTTTCGCAATCAGCTAAACTCACCGTTGTATGTTTTGTTTTTAAACGACGAAGCCAAACACAGTTGTTGTTCAGGCGCTAAATTAGGATTGCAATGATTAGCCTTATAGACCAGTCATTAGAGATTTTTTCGTGTTATAAAATTGTACAGCAAACTGCTTGCACTACTACTTCAGGGGTATCTCATAGATTACTAAAACCAAAAAACCAGCCAAAATTTAGGGGAAATTGGGGAATCGTGGGCCACGTTTTTATTTTGCCAGATATCTTGTACAAAAATTAAAATTTTTGCAAATTTCAAAAAGGCATTCTGTTTTACGTATGAAAAGGTTACTGTGGATTTTCGATTTTTTTTTTTTTTTTTCATCAAATTTTGGTGGATAATAAAAAGTTAATGTTTTTGAAATTTAAAAAATTGTTGGGGAATTGTGGGCCACCGTCTAAATTAAGTCAATACCCAAAAATTTCTGTGTAAAAACTTTATTAAAAGATTGGAAATATCAAACGAATTATTAATTGAAAAAACGAAAAAAAAATTTCTGCCACCATCAATCAGATATACAATTTGGGCACGTAAACGTGTTGGCAGAGGTATAAACACATTTTGCATGTACATCTCGATCACATTCAATGCATTGAATTGAATTGTTCTTCGTCAGTTTCTTCGGCATTGATTCCAGGCAAAGTACGCAGAAGTCAACAACATCGTCGTCATCCGAAGAATTATGTCGTGCTGATTGTGATCGTGTTTTGCGCTTTTTGGTTCTACGATCTCTTTTGATTTCTGTTCTTTTTCTTTTTCTAATTTTTTGCGCTTAATGTCAGCTTTTTGACGCAATTCAGTGACAACTGTTGGCGATGTTAAAATGGCGCTTTTCATAGGCTTGCGACCACGATTGGCTTTTGGGCCGGTGTTCCCTGTCTTAGTGGTCCAGTTTCTTGCAACGTTTTTTTTTAAAAAGCAGATGAGGTGGTACCAAATGTGTTAGCCACTGCCAAAGCCTCAGAAGTGGTGACTGTTTCATTCGTAGCTATCTCGATTTCATCATCAGTTACAGCAATGCTGCGTTGTTCATTCATTTATGAACCTATGTCAAAAATGTCGAGACACCGATGGCCCACAATTCCCCACAAAAAGTGGCCCATGATTCCCCACAAGCTATATTTTGACATATGGCAGCTTTGTTATGACTCGACGATATTTCATGCGAAATTCCTTTTGTATATTGAAATGCCAAGGTGCAACGATAGTTATTAGCATATTTACCTGAGTTGATTCGTAACGATGCGTTGGAAATTGATGCACGAGAACAATACAAATAAATATTCTTGAAGAAACTTTTTTTAGATTGGTATTGCACAGTACGCTAGGAACGTATACACTGGTCGACTACCAACGTAAAAATATACTAGTGGTAAAAGAAGGCTTTGACATTTGTGTCGCACTATACAACTCGACATACGAACGATAGATGACAGTGGCCTACAATTCCCCATGGCCCATAATTCCCCACTTTCCCCTACTCATGTGGAATTGTTTAAACAATAATTAGCAACAAAAATGGGTACTTTTTCCGTGTTTGGCGTATACAATAAAAAGTACTGGATGAATCCCGTTACTCCCAACAGGATATTTATAGAGAATTGAAAACCCTACAAAATGGGGTTTACTAGACCTCGATCGGATAATTTTTCGCCGAGAAAAGCTAGAAAACCCCTTAAAAAGGCCACTTTTTTCAAAAACTCATACCTCTGTTACTTTGCAATATTAGGGTATGATTTTTTGGGACATAATACCCTGGTACATATACTTTAAACTGCCAAAAGATGAAATTTGCCGCATGTATAGTTTCTGCATAATTGCAGTATAAACAAAATAGACCCTAATCTTGCACATTGCGCCAATATTAGCAGAGTGGCCCGATTGAAATTTCCAAAACGGCTTCTGAAAGTATAGGCTAGGGGCTACAATTTGTCTATCTCACATTTTAATATAAGTGTGGAGAACAATGCTAAAAATGCTTTTGAAAATGGTACATATGGCGAACATTCTAATTCGAGAAGTTTCGAGGTAGCGGTGGCGGGGTATAAAGCAACGAAAGAGGCGTTAGGGCGGCCGCATACCAAAGCTTCATATCGAGGGTTTCCTGCCAAAAGGGCGTATCAACCAAAACATGGATTTAGAGGATTCAATAAAAACATTTAAAAAATCGATGCATTTTTTTCATATTGCTTATCATCGAAAATAAATGTTTTTAGGCGTATGTTTTGGATACTTTTATTCACTTGATGACCTTCTGGCACGAAAAATATACGACTCTAAGAAAAAAAAAAGTTATAAGCCCAAAATCGCGATTTTGTGGATACGGCCCTTCTGGCAGGAAACCCTCGATATCGTCGTTGCGACCTTAAGATCTCCTATGTGCAAAATATCAAACTTTAGGAAAACTGAGCTTTCAAATTGCCAGCTTTTCAGGGCCACCACATAGGAGTATTTTTTAAAACTGCAAAATGACTTGAAGTTATTGTTATATCAAGATGGGAGTTTTTGCATTCGATGGAGGACATCATGAAGTTTACATTAAATTGAAAAAGTGGATTTCGATAAAATTGTCACATAGGAGATCTTAAGGTCGCAACGACGATATGCAGCTTTTCATCACTATTGCTTGAAGATAAATGTAGGCAAGCAGCATGTGACGACTTGTTCCATATAAAAAAAGTTTCGAAGCATTTTTGCAAGTGAATTGAATATTTGAGTTGCCTTTCAGCATGGAGCCTAGTACTAGTACTGACAACTTCATGGTAAATGAACTTCATGAAAGCTAAATGCATGAAGAATAATTTAATTTTTTTATAAATTAAATGGAAAATACTCTATCTAAGTCTTATTGGAGTAAACCTTCCATAAAGTAATAAATATAATGCAGTCGGAATCTGTATATTTAATTGAACAGATACTTATTAAGGGAAAGTGTTAATCAACAAAATACACTATCGTATTTTTTTATAATGGTAACAGGTACATTACCTTTTTTTTATTATATATTGCGAACATACCTTATTTGGAATCAATGCTTAATTTGATTGAAAATAAATAATTATTAATAATATAATGAACATTTTACAGTTTATTCAATGGAAAAAAATAAAAGGCATCAACTAAGAAATATGCAATAAAATAACCAGCTTAAGCATCATGCTTTTTTGTGCAACAGTCTATTCTTCGCTTAGCTACCTTACATCTATACTTTTATTTTCATTCTCGCGATCATCATTCTATTTGTAGCTTAATTCGTATAAATTATTTTATAATTGATTTTCATCTTCTTCTATGCAAATATCTTCTATAGATTTGTTAGAGCACATTATTTCGGTACAGTTTGCGCACAAATTTGAGCATTGTAAACCATGCTTCCTGCACGTACAAGAAGTATACTCCATCCACAACATATACATATACATAGTAGGCCCGATACGTTTCGAATTAGAATGTTCGCCATATGTACCATTTTCAAAAGCATTTTTAGCATTGTTCTCCACGCTTATATTAAAATGTGAGATAGACAAATTGTAGCCCCTAGCCTATACTTTCAGAAGCCGTTTTGGAAATTTCAATCGGGCCACTCTGCTAATATTGGCGCAATGTGCAAGATTAGGGTCTATTTTGTTTATACTGCAATTATGCAGAAACTATACATGCGGCAAATTTCATCTTTTGGCAGTTTAAAGTATATGTACCAGGGTATTATGTCCCAAAAAATCATACCCTAATATTGCAAAGTAACAGAGGTATGAGTTTTTGAAAAAGTGGCCTTTTTAAGGGGTTTTCTAGCTTTTCTCGGCGAAAAATTATCCGATCGAGGTCTAGTAAACCCCATTTTGTAGGGTTTTCAATTCTCTATAAATATCCTGTTGGGAGTAACGGGATTCATCCAGTACTTTTTATTGTATACGCCAAACACGGAAAAAGTACCCATTTTTGTTGCTAATTATTGTTTAAACAATTCCACATGAGTAAATTTTGGCTGGTTTTTTGGTTTTAGTAATCTATGAGATACCCCTGAAGTAGTAGTGCAAGCAGTTTGCTGTACAATTTTATAACAAAATCTGCCGTTTTTTTCGCTCTAATGACTGGCCTATTAATATTGAATTCGATGCAACTCAATATATCATAGAACATTTGAGACGGCAAGCGAAGGTATTTGCGGAATAATATCTGATCATTCGACAAATAATGTTGAAACATGGTTTCAAATGCACTTTTTGTTGTATATCTCGTGTTGACTTCGTTTTACGTAAACGCATCAGTAGAAACTTGTCCTCTTCTGCGTCAAATTCCATGCATATGGCAATATAATTGATTTCCAGCAAAGACGGGTTAGTTACATCATTTGTAACTCAAGAAAGGATAGACCGATTTTTATGATTTTTGATTTGTTGGATTTGTCCCCAGAATAACTGAAACATCGAAAAAAATCACGAAAAAAATACAACGAAAATTCGGTTTCTCATACATTTTGTATGGAACGACTTTTTTGAAGATATCTCGAGATCAAATTTACTGATTTCGATGAATTTTGTTTTTTTTTGTTCGCATGCAATTAGACTTCTGAATACTGTGAATCAATCCACTGGAGATGAACAACAAAACACAATGTACCATGATTTATCAGCATTTTTTCGAAAATTCATAAATTTTCATTCTGTTTTCGATGGTAATTACATTTGAATTTGATGCAATTAATTATCTTTAAACGATTTTTTCTGAAATCCAACAGCGAAAAGTGACCTCAAAGAGGTGAGTTCAGTTTGAACAAGTGCACATTGTGCACGGCTATGTCGTTTTCCGCCAAACACTACCTGTTATTCCAAGATCCACCGGTAATGGCCCTGTTCGTCTCAACGAAAGACGAGCAAATCCTTGTGTGTTTGTAGCCTGTATATAGAAAATGAATGTTTCTCTCACGGTCAATTGGACGTAGCACGTTCACATGTCGGCAAGCCAACCGCTTTGTTCGTCTTGCACCTGACAACAAAACGCAAAATTGTGGTACATATACAGCTAGCAATTCATTAAAACATAAGAAAACAAAACAGTATGACAGTTCTTAAAATGTTATTCTTGACAAAATCTCGTTGCGAGAATTGAATTCGTAGGAACATAACTCCAAAAAATCGCACAACAATTCTCTTCTGAGTTTTATAGCCTCCTCTCTTTTGTTTGCTCCGGTAAGAACGTCATCTACATAGAAATCTTCTTTGAGTGCTTGTGCGGCTCTTACGTAAGGTTGCCCTTCATCGTCGGCGAGTTGATGGAGACATCGAATTGCTAGATATGGAGCAGATGATACACCAAATGTCACCGTGTTTAATTCATAAATCTGTAGCCTTTTGTTATCGTCTCTCCATAAAATGCGTTGATATTTTCTATCTTCTTTCCGGACTAAAAATTGTCTGTACATTTTCTCTATATCTCCGGTTAACACTTTCGAAACCGTATCAACAGAGAAAATAGATTGGACTGAATAGTTGGAGCCACCAAGAGACTATCATTTAAAGACACACCTGTAGTTGTTTTGGCAGATGCATCAAAAACAACTCGAACCTTTGTAGTCATACTGGATTCCTTTATGACTGCATGATGTGGTAAATAGTAAGTTGTTGACGGACTCGATTCATCATTCACTGGTGACATATGACCCAATGTTAAGTATTCTTTCAGGACATCATTATATTGATTCTGAAGCCTTGTATCCTTGCTCAACTTTCGCTCGACACTCTCAAGTCGCTTTAGTGCACATTGGTAAGAACTTCCTAAGTTAGTAACTTGTGATTTGAAAGGTAATGCTACAATATATCTTCCGTTAGATGCTCGTTTGACGTGTTTTTGAAAATGTTGTTCACATAGCTCTTCTTCCAAAGAGAACTTGTTTTGCCTTGGATACTCTTCTATCTCCCAAAATTTGCTCAAGTTAAATTGTAACGATGTCGTGAGATGACAGGCATGATGTTTGCGTGATGATTTTGTAGTCGGTGCGGCGCCATCCAACCAAGCAATGTCTTTTGTAATAAGAACTCTTGCTTCTCTGGTAGTTGAATTCGTATTTGCCCTACTGATAGTACTGAGAGCGTTGTTCCTGCTCCTAAGAGGATATCGATTGGTGCTGGTTGGTAAAACTTAGGGTCTGCTAGTTTGAGATTCCTTGGTATACAACCAGTTTTGATCTTGATTTGTTGTTCTGGTATTGCTTGAGAGATGGTCGGTATAATTAAGAAGGTCAATGTTCTTTCATAATTATTTCTACATGATGGAATGGTTGTGATTACCATCTCCTTTGCATATGTTGTCGTTTCGTTTAGCATGCCTACGGGTATCTTGCAGATACTCCTTTTCACACCTAAAGTGTTGGCTAAACTCTCTGTTATAAAATTGGTGGTGGAACAGGTGTCCAATAAAGCTCGGCATTGAATTGGTTGAGTGTCCTTGTCCAGAATGTTTAGCATAGCCGTTACCATAATATCGTTTGCCACCGAGTTTATAACCAAACTAGTTGGGTTTCTTTGACTCGGCATAGCATTCCACATTAATCATGTTTCTGATTCTAATTTGCACCTTTCTGGTGGGATGGTATTGATTTTGTTCTGATCAACTTCGATATGTAGTAATGTGTTATGACGTCTCTTGCACCTTTGACAAGATGTCCTTGATTTACACTGATTTACTCCATGCCCTTTGCCAAAACAATTGAAACATAAACGAGCTTTAGAAATTACCTCTTGTCTTTTTTCTATTGTCAACTCTACTATGAAGAAAATAGATTGTCTATATGAAGAAAATAGATTGTCGACACAGTATAAAGGGCGTTTCCTGTGACTCTAGTCTTTCACATAAAAAAAAAAAAAAAAAAAAAAAAAACTGACGAAATTTATTGCATGTGTAAATCCTATAGGATTCATTACACATTGGACACATGATACCTAAATTTTTATTGCTTTTATTTATTGTCGTAAAGGTTTGCGAACGGTCACGAAATTTAGCTGTACCATTGGCCTCATTTCCTTGTCTTGAAGACCTGTAGCTTAGTTGTGCAGTTATAACATTTGCTACGCAAGTAGCTCGCCTTTCTAGAAATTTGAGCAATTCGATATATGAAGGCATTTCCTTCCCAGTAATAGACAACTCCCATTGTAATACCGTGTTAGTGTTCAATTTCGATAATATTAAATCAATTAACGGTATATCCCAATGAGACACTGGTGCCTTTAAATTTTCTAAGGCTCTAGTATGCTGTTGGAAAGTGTCAACTAAACTGTTTATAGCCGAAGGTGTATCCTTTTGTAGCTTCGGATATTCCGCAATATTGCCCAATGGCGACGCAATGTTCTACTTGTACATTCGAATTTTTCTTTCAAAATATTCAAGGCGGTTTTGTAATTTTCTTCATTAGTCTCTAAAGCTTCTATGTATTACTTTAGCAGCTCTTCCTGTAAGAGATAAGCGCAGATACTGTAATTTCTTTACTTCTGGCAAATCTTCTTGGTCAATGAGCGTACTAAAGAGACTATAAAATGAAGCCCATTTTTCGACTGTTCCATCGAAAGTCGGTAATGGGATCGGTGGTAAAATCACTGCAGAATTATTGATTTTATGTACAGATGAACCTGATGATGTTTCAGTGTTATTGGTTTTCTCTACATATTGCTCTTGTATTTGTAGTACTCGACTTCTTTCCAAATTATAACTCTCAATAATTTCAACACGACGACCTTCTTCCGTTTCATCAATTTCTTCTATGTTAGTTTGTAGTTCTTCAAACTTCTCAAAAGCCTTTTCCATCATATCAAGGGTTGTTTTCACTAGGTAAATGTTGCGATTGGTCGCGTCTGTATCCCATTTGTCGAGAATATTTCTTAAAATTGTTATGGTTGAAATAATATAAGCCCGTTGCTTCTTCAATTTGCTTAGTTCGGCCATTTTCGCTTCTTGTAAGTTGATTCACGAAAATAGTCTTGTGATCACTGGCCACCCAAGTTGATTGCTTTTGTTGATGATAAGTTGCTGGCCAGATCTGGCTCGAAGGACCAATGTTTTTGCGTGTGACTTCTCTTTTTACGGATAATCACTATTTGTGTTGGTAAGTATGATTTGATATTGATGAAATAAAAGAAGATATTAAATGGAACGGTTGTTATTTATTAAGAAAACACTAATACTCGAACAATGAAGCTATAAATATGGAAACGCGTAATCTTGATGTTAATTCTTGTTTAATTCTTGTCTCTAAACCTCTGTTACAATTTGGTAAATCCCAAACCGTATCTACCCCTATCTGTTGGATTCCTTACCAGGTGTGGTGAATCCCACTTGTAGGTAAAGAATGATTTGTATATCCTGGAATTCGCCTTTTATACTGTTTCCTTGATTCAATATAATATTCTAGTAGGCGAGCTTTTGATAACTTTCACTATAATTTTTATAGTATTAGAACTGCCATATATAGGATGCTTTGCTTTCCTGTCATCTCAAAATTAATTAATTTATCAATCAACATTTATTTGGACTTGTCACGTCAACATATAGAGCGCGCGGCGAGTTTTGAATATACAGGCGCTTAATTGGAATTTTCCTGGGGGTGGAGGGGACATGGCCATTATTGAGGTAGCCAGGCCCATCCCGCCCCCCTCATATGTAGGCACCCCAAGCCTAGCCTTTAGCTTATCTTGCGAGCAATGTTTACTACTGTGATGATTTATGCGACATCTTTTACAAGTTTGAAACAACGGTCATTTGTAACGGCTTAGTTAGGATTTGAATTAACGATTTGTGTACTAAAGGGAACTTTCGAGAATTCACCAGTGGTAGCTACCTTTTTGGTGACGGTACCATATTGGTAAGCTGATCAGGGTTAGTGTGGTTAGTTTTTACCGACTGAGAGATGTGGTTAAGTGGTTAATTTCCGAACGAAAATTTGCCATTTGTGTTTTTTTTCCTTTACAAGAATTTCCATTCTATTTTTAAAATAATTTTTTTTATAGATATCTACAAATTTACTGAATGGATTTTATATTTTTACATTTAAAATGCAGTTTGCTACAAAATCTGTGTACTTGCAGAAAAGTACTTAATTGCTCCATTTATATCACACATCTTATAAAATACCCACTCTAAAAAAATCCGAAATCTAAAAAGTATCGTAACGTCAAAAACGTAAATATTTTTCAAAGAGTCGGTTTCGGTTTGAAAAGGGATGAAAATGTTCTAAAGTGATAAAAGTGAACTAAAGCGAAAAGTGTGAATTGCAAGTGTAAACTTTAAGAATTGCTTTTAAATAAATAAGTTTTTGTGTGAATATAGAAAAAGTGTATTCCTTAAATAATCGTACGAATCCGTTAACCTGTAAAAACGTAACACTGCTAAACATTGTGCCATGACGGACTGCTACTACAAAGGCCGACTCCTTAGCTTAATTGGTTCAAACTACAAGGTTAGGGTTACTATTTTATACCAGTAGCAATAGCCTGAGTATAATAAAATAGTACGTCAAGGATTTAAATAAAACTTTTTTAAACATTGAGATACTACAAAAAACTCACCTTTTTCCTTAAGTTAGCATTCTCCGTTGTGTTTTCGCTCTCAACCTCGATCATTTCCTGTAGAATATTATTTCTTCGAATCTGTTCAGAAAGTGTTACTTTAAGTTTCTTATTCTCTTCCATAATTTTGTTCATGTCAACATTTAAAATAGTTGAAAACTTATCACAGTCAATTTTGGGATCATTCTTATTATCAATCAAAACATTTTCAATAAGCTGGCCATTTGTGATATCGGTATCCTTCTCAGGATGTTCAAACTTATTATTTTTCTCATCCTTACGATCATCGCCTTGATATCTTTCAAGCTGTTCACATTTAAATCGCAAAGTCATATTTTCCAGCTTAATATTCTTATTTTCTTCATGTAAAGCCAACAATCGCTTGTCTTTAGCATCCAGCTCATTTCTAGCTAGCTCAATTCCAGTGGCAAATTCATCTAGAAGGGTTTTCATATCTTTTATATACGTTTCACGAGATTCGTACTTTCTCTTAAGATCGACATACATTTCAAAGTATTTATCGATGTTCTCTTCGATTCTTTCATTGAACAGCTTCCCGATCTTATTCACCGTCTCAAGGGTTTCCTCTTCCGATGTCATCAGCTTCTCGAAAATTGTCTCCTTTTCCCGCATTTCACGTTCAAGAGCCTGCGATGAATTTCGAAGGGCTGCCAGAGCAGTTTTATATTCGTTCATTTCGTTACGGAGAGTCTTCATTTCATTTTCTAGCTTTTTATTTCGTGCTTCAAGCTCATTTCTGCAATTGAGAGTGGCTTCCAAGTCGATTTTTAGTGCTTCAACATCGGAATCGGATTTCTTTAATCTTTCCATGAGAATGTTGACGGTTGAACGGGTGTTGCTCAATGTTAGTTGATAATTGTATTTTTCAGTCATTATACGGGCGCATTCCTGTTTCACTTCATTCAGTTGAGACTCGAGTTGTTCATTGACTCGCACATAGTAATCGATTCCATTTGTTAGTTTTCCCTCCAGGTTTTTGATGTGCTCTTCTCTCTCTCGAAGCATTTCATTGGCACTTTCTAGGAGCGTTTTCAGATCTTGCTTTTCCAGTTCGCATTGAATAATTTCAGCTTCTGCTAATTTTTGGCACTTATCAATGTCCGATTTCCACTGGATTTTCTCACGCTCAAAGGCTTGATCCATGCTGATCTCCAAAGCCTTCATCCGCTGCTCGTGCTGGATTTCTGATATGCGAATCTTTTCCTCGGCCGACTCATGAGCGTGTTCGATTTCTTCCTTCTTCTTCTTCTCAAATCTGACCATTTGATCTTGGTGATCTCGATTCATTTTCGCCACTTCCAAAACATGAATGGATTCCATTTCCTTTATTTTCATATCATTGATTTCTCGCAAAGTCGCGATCTGTTGCTCGTATTTCTTGGTCACTGATGTTATCTCGTCCTGGAACGATTCTCGAATTGAGTCCTTGTACGAGTCCAAATCAATGTCTTTTTCTGAAAGCTCTTCTTGTAAAGCTTTTATCAGCTCGGTCTTGTTTGACAGTTCAGTCATTAGCTTGCTCTTTTCTTCCTTTAGCGCATCCAAATCTTTTAGCATTTTACTACTTTCCGCTGTGTACTGCAGCATGTCATATTCGATTTGCTTCTTTAAGCCTTGAATTTCATTCAAGAGCCGAATATTTTCAGCACACACTTGTTCCAGGTTTGAAACCTTATCTTGAAACTTACTTTCACTTGTCTCTAAGCCCAGCTTCAAAACGCTTATCTCACCAACTAAAGTATCAATCTCTGACTTAAGACTATAATTCTCTTCGGAAATTTTTCTATTTTCCGCAGCAAGTTTCTCCTTGGAGATTTCAATGTCCTTGTTTGTCCCAATCAGGAATGTTATTTCATTTTCGTGACTCTCCAGCAGGGATTTTATTTCTTTTTCTAACTGAACTGTCTTTTCCCTTGAATACTTTTCTTCTTCTTGCAATTTTTCACATTTCTCCTTAAGATCTTCGATTTCCTTCGACAAATTCACAATATTTTCTTCCTTTTGAGACAGCACACGCGAGTATTCTTCCTTATTTCTAGTCTCACCATCTTTCAACAAAGCGATCTCAGCTTTAAGCTCCTCGACTTGCGTTGAAAAATCTTGAAGACATTCTGTTTTGTTTTTGATCTCAACTTTCGCTGCTTCCAAGGCCTCTTTTTCCTTCAGAAGATCCTTTTGCAGTTCCTTCTTTGGTGTGGCATCAGAACTTTGTTTAAATCGTAGTCGACGTGGTAGTGACGGCTGCAAGACGAAATTGATTTTAACGAATTTATTTGATTTATTTTTTAATACTTACGGTTCGAAACAAACGCATGGATTTGGAGCTCTTTACTGATTCTGTGTCAGAAGCCGAAGGAGTTGAAGGAGCTTTCATCTCCTTTTCCTTCGACTCCTTTGCAGCATCTTTTACTTCTTTTAGGAATTTTTTAATGTGATCCTTGCGCTCCGAACAAGGAGAATCGCCCACTGGAAGTAGAGATTTATTTTTAATTAATTTTTGCTTCAAGGTTAATTTTCTAAGAAAATTTTATATCAGGTCTGGACGTCAACAACAACAACGTCAAATTGAACGTCAACAGCAAATGTGAAAAACTGAAAAACAGCGTAAAGGAGGCAGCAGAAGAGACCCTAGGCTGGGCCCCCAGGCCGACTAGAATTGACTGGTTTGATCAGGATTGTAGAGCCGCAATAGAAGAACGAAACCAGAGACACCGGGAGTACATCGCAAGACCCGCAAGAGCAAGCTTTTAAGCTAAAAATAAGAACTGCAGACAAGCTAAAGTATCTAAACAGGAGGATCCTGCAGATACAGAAAGACTTCAACGAAGGGGATTAGGCAAGCTTACAAAGAATCACGTCAGATCAGCGAAGAACGGATGTCTGGAGGGACATAGATGAGAACCTATTCACCGACTCTGATAGGATAAAGGAAAGATGAAGGCAATATTTTCGAAACTTATTGAATCCAACTCCAAGAATAAACGAAGACCCACAGGCGGAGGCAACTGTAATCCCTCAAAATAATACATTGGATGAGCTGCGTGAAGCTATGAAAAGGCAAAAAAGCAACAAATCGCCAGGCATCGATGGAATAGCAGCTGAGCTTAAACTTAAACGAACTCATATGCAACACCTGGGAGGAAGAAGGTATATCAGATGACTGGAAGAAAGCGATTATATGTACAATCTACAAGAAAGAAGATAAATTATCCTGCAAAAACGGCAGAGGCATTGCACTCCTCAGCGCCAGCTACAAAACCTTCACAGTTCTTGTGAAACAAAAACTAGAACCTGTAGCGGAAGGCCAAGAACAATATCAAGTTGGTTTTAGGACAAACAGGTTAACATCGGACCAACTGCTGACCTTAAAACAAATTCTGGAGAAAATCTGTGAAAGGAATATAGATATATACCAGATATTTGTCGACTTTCAACGGGCATATGACTCGATAAACAGAGAGAGGCTGTACAGGATCCTATTGGAATTAGGAGTCCCCTCAGAACTGGTACAACTGATCACATGCGCAACGAATAGCTCACTGGCGAAGGTGCACAAAAGAAGAGTTCGAAGTGCGACAAGGTCTTAGACAAGGAGTTGGACTAACTCCCATGCTTTTCAACCTGGTCCTAGAATGGGTGATAACGAAAACGTCAGTACAGAGAAGTGCATCCATAGCAACGCAGCCTGTACAACTATACTTGGATATGCAGATTACGTGAAAATAGTGGGAAGGTCCTTCTTGGCAGCAAAAGAAGTCTATGTTGAATTAAGAGAGGCGGCGAAAATCATACGGCTGAACATCAACGAAGAGAAAACAAAGTTGATGCAACAAAATAACATATAGCACAACTTAGTTATAGTGTTAGTTCAAGGTAATTCGGATCACAGGAAAGATATAATTTTTTTCGAATAATCTGCTAGTTCCAGGGTAGAAGCAGGACAGTGGCGGATACAGGGGGGGGGGGGGGGGAAATGAGGGACATTTCCCCCCCCCCCAAGAGCTCTATAATTTATGGATTACTTTAAAAAACATAATCATAAAAATTACTATCTTGATTTTTAACATTAACAAAAAATATCTTGTAAAAATGCTACCCTAAAAAAATATCCCTGAATACTGTTCAACTACTAGACAGGAAAATAATTGTCACAGTCAGGCCTAAAGGAGACAATCGATTTGGCGAAGGCATCTACAATGATAGATGCGCTGCTTGTAACTTTCCAAGATAAAAGACAGAATGCTGATGAAAACTTTCGTCTCATTTATTCGAATGCCACAAAAATGGCGGAAGAGCTTGACGTGAATGAAGAAAAAACATGTGGCCGACAAACAAAACGCGAAAATTACAGCGTGGGAACTTGTATAGATTATTATAGGGTCTCGGTGTACATTCCTCTGTTGGATACTATCAGTGAAGATCTGAGAAATCGTTTTTCCAAAGAAGTTTTAGATGGTTTCTAACTAAGTTTGCTGCTTCCAGCGAAAGTATGTACACTCAAAACAAATGAAATGGAAATTCTTATGGATTGTTTGATAAACAGTTTTGTGGCCCTTCTCGGCCTTCAGAATAATGACAAGATCGTGCAACGTTTGAGGCTAAAAGGAGAATTGAATTCCTGATGTCATTGGGAACAGCAGCGAAAATTTGGAATCAATGTATTACCAACCACCGCATTAGACGTATTAAAGCACTGCGATGTTGACATTTACCCGATAATTCACACTTATCTTCGCATATTCTGCTCACTTCCCGTAACAAACGCGAGCTCTGAACGCTCTTTTTCTACTCTTCGCCGCTTAAAAACATTGGCTCCGGACGACTATATGCTACAAGAAAGATTGATTGGTTTAGCATTGTTACACACACATCATGACATTGACGTCACTGCTGAAGAGGTCATCGAAAGATTTGCGAAACTTGGGAGGCACCGTTTTGTTCTATGAAATCTTTCCCAACATGTAAATGAACTATGTATGTATGTACTGTATAAAAACACAATCAACATACTTAACATGTAAATATACAAGTGTATTTTCCAGTGCAATGAAATATGTCACTTGACTCTGTATGATATACACAATTTTTTGGCGAGTTATTTTATTCTTAGGGATGCATTTTTTTAATAAGATTTTTAACTTTCATCTCCAGATTTTGAGTAAAGTGGGACCTAGACTATCAATAACATTGTGCAATAATATTGAGCAAATATTGACGGTTTCTTTCTTTGCCGCAGGCAAACTTTCAATATCACCCACAGACCGTCAATTATATTGAACAAAAGAAAATATTTCACTAAAATTTAATTTCCCCCCCCAAGAATGGTTTCTGGATCCGCCCCTGAGCAGGAACTGTGGCCATTGAAATCATACAATATGTATCTGTTGACGGGCTCGTTCTTTCCATACTTGGTCCGATAAGAATATTCCCTAAGAATTTTCATATGCCTATTTTGTCGAACATCGTCGTTAACTTTGATCCTGTCTGACAAAAACAGGGGTGGTAGTACGTAAGTTGTTTCAATCGACCTCTTCATATAAAAATCTTGATTTTTTGTATGAAGAGGTCGATTGAAACAACTTACGTGTTACCACCCCTGAACTTTGATCTTATCGTAAAGCATGAAATAAGCAGCTTACGCCTATTAAACAGCGGCATGAGATCCAATCCAGATCGGGCATGAGTATTCTAAAATTGGACTATGACCCAAGGCAAGGCATAGGGGAACGAGTCAACAGGTCTGAGAGGAAAGTTCTCAGATGCATAATAATAGGCTCCAGAGTGGATGGAATATGGCGAAGGAGATACAACAACGAGTTGTATGAAATTTTTGACGACCCGCAACTCTCAACGTTTATAAAAATCCACAGACTAAGACCAGTCGGCCACGTAATCAGGATGGACGATAACCGTATTCCAAAACGGCTCATGGTACACCCAGGTACACCCAGGATTCATGTTGCTGAGGTATTCCTTATAGTGAGTTATGGAGAGTCCATAGAATTAGTCATAACAATTGACAAATGCGTAGAAATTTGGAGTGGCTTTCCTCTTTAGGTAAATTTTCCAGAGTTTATTCGTCTGGTTCTGGAATGCCTCAATTCATGGTTGTACCATAGTGGGGATGATCTGGACAACTCTAGAAGCTCAACAGGTACACAGGATGGAAAGATTTCGTACAAGACGGAGTAAAATCTTCTTACATCGTCATCCACCTTATTTGAGGAAAGCAATCTATTGAAATCGATCGAAGAGAGCTTGGATAACAGCTCATCAAGATTGGCCTTTTTAAAATTTAAGGTAAGTGTTGACTCTCTTCTACCGTCGAAGGTAGAGCAATAAATCAGTAGGAGAGGAGAATGATATTTATCGACAGGCAACAATAGGTACTATTGACCTAGGCTCAATAATCGTGTTGTGTATACTTAATGTGTAACGATCGCATTCCGATATCACAGAAATCACAGATGAAGAGCTATCCCAGTGTTTAGAAGATAGCGTAGATAACATTTACCTAAAAGATTAGCCTAATTATATTGCTGTACGGTAATTAGTGTAGGAGTTGTTCAAGTTTATGTAAATTTAGTGTTTCTTTTTTGTAAACACCCTGTATCTAAGTGGATAGTGGGGATAGCGCCCTCTCTAGAATTTTTTTTCTAAACACACCCAGGAAGCACCTCCGAAAAAATTAGCAACGTTGTCCGCTGGTCTGATGACTTATACAAGTCGCGAATGAGTATTTTAAATCTTTAAAACGGCAATGCATCATGAATGGCAATTCGTACGGGAAAATTTATAATCAGGGTTCCACGGTCCTAAAATATGGGCGATTTTCGTGATCAGCGACCCAAAGAACATGTAGAGTTCGATTTTCTTAGCGATGTTATGTTGGAACACCCCCCCCCCCATAAACAAGCGAAAACCCTTTGATTCAAGATGGCGCCGAGGGCGCTGCCAAAGACAATTTCTAGGCTGAGAAACTCCTAATCCCAGTCGCAATGCTTGACTGCATTCTAACTCTATTTTTTCAGTGACGAAATAATATTTCGGATATATCTAACGCGATACTTCCTCAGGCATAGAAGTTTTTGTTCCCATGGCTTGAATACATTTTGTAAAGGGAGTCCCTTATTTTACGTCCTTCCTGACCTTTCTTGCACTGTGACTGATTATGCGTAGACATTGCATAAAAACGGTTCCCTTCCTTTTGTACAAGTTCCCATACTTATAAATGTCTATAGTTGATTTTTTTGGGGGTTCCTTTATTGAAGTAACATAAAGGAGTGTGTGAAACTACGGTTATAAAAACGGGAATTGTTTCTTCTTCTAGATTTCAGGTTTTGATTTGAAGACAATCTTCTTTATATCCGCTCCTGAAAAGGGAACTTCATACATTTCTTCCTGCCATGGGTTGTTATGCACCCAGGTGTTTTGTTGATTAATAATTGAGCGAAACGGGGAAGAAAGTTTTTTTTTTCATTCATTCACTTTCGATTTTAATTGAATGAAGAAAATGGTTTTGTACCTTTTAATAATGTCGGGGTCGGCTGGTATTGAAATGGCGCAGTTGGTGTCGGCATAGATAAACTTTTTTTCAAGCAAGACTCGACGATGTAAGGCACAGTAGTTTACATATCGTGATCAACTTGTTTATTGACGCTTATACATTTTAAATAGATAATTAAAAAAAAAAATGTGTAGGCTTTATTACTAAAATACAGACTATAGACAAAGTAGGTAATACAAAAACCTCGCCGTTCCACCTACATATCTTCTTCTTCTTTAACGGCTCTACAACCGGGATCCGGTCCTGGCCTCGCGCAACTGTTCTCTCCACCGGTCCCGATTCTGAGCCGATGTCATCCAGTTTGGCATCCCTAAACTCTGAGCGTCCTGGTCCACGCCATCCTTCCAGCGAAGGTTGGGCCTCCCTCGCTGTCGCACCCCATAGGTCTTACCGCAGAGAACTTTCCGAGCAGGCTCATCTTCACTCATACGAGCTAGATGTCCTGCCCACCGGAGCCTACCGAGCTTTATTTTCTTCACGACATCTATGTCGCGATAGCGCTCGTAGATCTCGTCATTGTAGAGTCTCCGGAATCGTCCTTCCTCACATACGGGGCCAACAATCCTCCGAAGTATTTTCCTCTCAAACACGCCCAAGAGGTTTGAGTGCTTTTTGCTAAGCACCCACGTTTCGGATGCATATGTGAGAACGGGTAAGACCATCGTCTTATATAGTAAAAGTTTAGACGTTATGGTTAGATATTTGGATTTGAAGAGCCTTGACAGACTATAGTAGGCTTTGTTGGCTTTTAGCAGTCGTGCGCGTATTTCTGGTTCCATGCTATTGTCGGCTGCTACTATTGACCCAAGGTAGGTAAATGATTTTACCACGTCAAACTCGTGTTCCGCTACCTTGATTGTGGGACCAATGTTAGGTGTTCTTCCAGACGAGGCCACCATGTACTTTGTTTTGCTTTCGTTAATGTGCAGTCCCAGATTTCCTGCCGCTTGCTCAATCTGAGTGAAAGCTTCTTGTACAGCTGTTGTTGTTCTTCCAATGATGTCAATGTCGTCTGCGTAAGCCAGTAATTGGGTGGACTTGTGGAGGATTGTACCTCTAGATGTCACGCCCGAATCTCGGATCACTTTCTCCAACGCCAGGTTGAAAAGGAGGCAGGCCAGACCGTCCCCTTGTCGGAGTCCATTATAGATGTTGATTGGTCTGGACAGTGTTCCGGATACCTTTACTTGGCTTGACACATTGATCATGGTCAACCTACATAGTCTTGTCAGTTTGTTGGGGATGCCGAATTCTCTCATGGCTTTGTAGAGTTCTACCCTGGCTATGCTATCATAGGCGGCTTTAAAGTCTATGAAGAGGTGTTGAATTGAGTTTTGAAACTCTAGACATTTTTCCATAGCCTGCCTCAAGGTGAAAATCTGATCAGTCGTTGATTTGCCTGGGCTGAAGCCACACTGGTAATGGCCTATGATGTTTCTGGCGTATGGGGCCATCCTGTTTTGTAGGATAGCGGAGAATATCTTATACACGGTACTCAACAACGTTATACCGCGATAATTGTGATATCTCCTTTTTTGTGTACCGGACAGAGGATGCCTTTTCTCCAGTCTTCTGGCATCACTTCCTGCTCCCATACTTGCACAATTAATTCATGAATCGCTTGGTGTAATGTAGGCCCTCCATATTTAACCAGCTCCGCTGCGATGCCGTCTGCACCCGAGGCCTTGTTGTTTTTGAGCCGGCTGATGGCTCTGCTAACTTCTTCTATGCTTGGTGGCGGCAGCATAGCATTGTCATCAGATATTGGTGGAGCCTCCGAATCCTCAGTTAGCTCGCCATTTAGCAATTCATGAAAGTGCTCTTCCCATCGCTCCAAGATGCCTTTAGGATCGGTGATCAGATTACCTTCTTTGTCCTTGCAGTATGTACAACGTGGTGTGAATTGCGTCATACTGCGGACTCTTTGGTAGAACTCCCGCGCCTGGTGCGGGGTGCGGCCGTCGTTCTCTGTACTGTTCTAGCTCACAGACGAGATTTTTTTCCCAGGCTTCCTTTTTCCGTCTGTGAATTCTCTTTTCTTCTTTTCTGAGCTCTTTATAATTCTCTTCGCGTGCCCGTGTTCTCTGAGACTGCTGCATGGCTCGGTACGCAGCATTCTTACGTTCAGTTGCCAGCTTGCATTCATTATCGAACCAGTCGTTCCGATCTTTACGACTTCTGCCTAAGATGGAATCAGCAGTACTAATGACAGTATTTTTAAGGCGGGTCCAGTTCTCTTCAACGCCCGGCATCTCATCCCCAGGACTTAGGGCGAGTTCTAATGCATGACCGTAGCTGTTTCTGGCCATTTCATTGCGTAGTTCAGCTGTGTTGATTCGAGCCTGATCAGCGGATACAAAGCTTTTCAGCGTTGTAATGCGCTCTCGGAGCACCATACCAACAAGATAGTGATCCGAGTCGAAGTTGGTACCTCGGTACGTTCGTACCGTCATCAGACCCGAAAGGTGGCGGCGGTCTATCAACACATGGTCTATTTGGTTGCGAGTGGCTCCATCAGGAGATACCCAGGTTGCTTTATGGATATCTTTACGCGCAAATCTAGTACTTGCAACGACCAAGTTCTTACTTGCTGCCATCTCTACAACTCGCTGTCCATTGTCATTAGTGTTTTCATGCAAGCTGTGGTTGCCGACATATTGCCTGTATATGGGCTCCCGGCCTACTTTGGCGTTCAGATCTCCCAGTATGATTTTTACATCATACCTGGGGCAGGCATTAAGTTCCCGTTCAACTAATTCGAAGAATTCTTCTTTATCATCATCCGGGGACTCTTCTGTAGGTGCGTGAACGTTTATGAGGCTGATGTTCTTAAATTTACCTCGCACACGAAGGGAGCATAGCCTTTCGTTTATTGCTTTAAAGCCGATAATGGTAGGCTTCATTCTTTTGCTAACCATAAAACCTACTCCTAGAACATGGTGTTTTGTATGACAGCTGTAATATACGTCATACTCAGGTTTTTGCAAAACACCATTCCCTGTCCACCTCATCTCCTGAATGGCGGTAATGTCAGCTTTATACTTTGACAGGTTATCGGCTAGATGTTTTGAAGCTCGAGTTCTGTACAGAGTTCGAACGTTCGTAAATCGTTTTGCCTTTTTCGTTGCCGTGGTCGTCGTCGTTTATTCCAGTATCCGAGGCATGTTGCTCGTTCCGTAATAATTGTTTTTTACGGGTGAGGTTATTAGCCTCACACCAACCTTACTTGGAAGGGACTAGCCCGATCATATTAGCCTATCCTCTCTCATAGAATAGTTACCAGTGGCCACCGCTAGGAGGTTATGATCGCACTTCCATCAGTCCGAAATAGTTACGGCACGTGCATGTTATGCTACATGTTATTCCCCCTATTCCGCTGATGACTGACCACCTCCACCTACATATAGTCCGGAGAAATTAGCATTTGAAGGAGAGAAAATTGCAAAATGGCAGAAACAGCTTCCTTGCGACTTTTTAAGAAAACAATTTCGGAATACAAAAAAAGACATGGCAGCCGGAGATTTCGCGGTTTTCCCGAGTTTTCCATGTATCTCGGTTTCTATAGGTCATACAACCCCGTGCGAGGGTCCTCAGTGTTGACAACGAAATTCGCTTTTGGAGATGTTAAAAATGTTCAAAAAAGAGACTTTAAAGACCTACTTTTTTGAATTAGGGTGAAAAAAGTGGGAGAAATCTTTCCATTTTTTTTACAAATAAGCCCCTTTATTTCTATTTTTTCATCATACACTATTATTTTTATAATAGAAATGAAAGCCGCATTCCTCACGATTACAAAGATACCGTCTTTGTGGATATCGAGGGTGTTTTTATTACCTTTTACTTCTAAAACATTAAACTACATTTTTTCCCAAAATCAACATTTAAAACGCGCTATTTCGTAAACGGATGGAGAGAACCCCTCCCCCCTCCAGTTTTTTTGTCGATCATTTTTTGCCAATTATCTAACATTAATCGCTTGGCAAGCCAGGACGGGATACCCTGTATATTTTCATAGGTGAGGGTAATCAAGTGTCGCATAGCAAATATGATTAAATCGTGCAACGGGATTTCCAATCATTCTCGTTTCCAGGTTTTTTCTTGCTAATTAGGAACTATAAGGGTTAAAAAACATAATTTTTTTTTTTTTATGAAAAAACCAAGCTTAGGTGTAAACCCTTTGTACTACCAGTCCGTCATGTCGTTCAGTTCATGGTGCAATGTCTAGTAGTAGCTTGGTTTGAAGAATAGAGGAGAATAGGAAAGGTTAGAGGGGGTCTGGAGGGTTTAGAAGAAAATGACGATGAACCTCACGTTTGAACTTTAAGATGTTGTACGAGTTCGGAAATACTGACTGCGGGAGATTATTCCACAGCCGAGTTGTTCTATTCATAAACGAACTTCTAAACCGTATTGTGCGTGAACGAGGGGGCTGTAGGGTATGGGGGTGAGCCGAGCGGGCTAGTCTTGTGTTGCGGGAAAAGTATTGCCGTGCAGGCAGGAGGTCCTGAATTTCGGTGGAACAGTCGCCATGGTAATAGCGATAAAGTATGGAGAGGGCTGCTACATTCCTACGGTGGCTCAAGGTGTCTATGGAGGCGCGAAAGGGGCCATCACCAATGAGTTTGAGGGCACGATTTTGCACCTTGTCGAGACAAGCCAAGGTGGTTTTTGGGGCGCCTGCCCAGATATGTGAGTTGTATTCGAGGCGCGGCCGAATGTAGAATTTGTAAATTGTAGCCAATGCGGCTGGCTGGAGGAGGAACTTGCATCCCTTGAGAAATCCAAGGCATTGGGAGGCTTGTTTGGCGATTTGGAATATGTGATCGTTCCATCGCAGATGCTCCGTTAAAGTTACCCCTAGGATGTTGAGAGTTGAGTCAGCCGTTAGATTCTCTCCATCCACCGAGACAGGAGGAAGGTCGGTACATTTTTTGTTGGAGATCAGACAGTGCTTCGTTTTTGTGGCATTGAATTCGACGCGGTTCATTTCGCCTCAATGAAGAATCGATTCGATATCCCGATTGATCGAAGCCGACATCAGTTGACGGTGGTAAAGACAAGGTCTGGCACGTGCTTGTCTTATATTGTCGAAGGAGTAAGAGAAATTCAGAGTACCGTCATCAGCGAAGCAGTGAAGTGGGTTGGAGGGGATTGAGAGCAGATCATTAATGAAGATTAGAAAAAGTGCGGGTGAGAGAATTGACCCCTGGGGAACTCCGGCCGAAATGGCGTGGGGGTTGGATTCGACGCCATCCAATACTACCTTGATTGAACGGCCTGAAAGAAAGCTCTTAATCCAGTTCCTTAGAACTAAGTGTATACCAATAGCTTGGAGTTTATTCAACAGAGCTGGGTGCCATACTCTGTCAAAAGCCTTTGATATATCTAGAGCAACTAGGCTAGACTCACCAAAGCTGTGAATGCTTTGGTTTATACGCTCGGTTAAACACACAAGCAGATCGCCAGTAGACCGTTTAGATCTGAAGCCGTATTGCCTGTCGTGTATAATTTGGTTGGATTCTAGATATTTCATCTATCAATTTGCTCACGATTCAGACCTCATGCGCGCTTTTGTCAGAGGCCGTACGGCGATAAACGCGTGGGATCTAAGTCCTCGTAGTGTGGACGGCCCATTAAACGAAGCAAAATATACAAACTGTAAATTTCTTTCAGAGCAAATTGTATACTAAAACAGTATTAATGGAAACATTAGCAACAAATCAACAACAACAGAAACAACAGAAGAAATGATTAAATTAGAGGAAGAAATATATGAAGAAAATACCCCAATTTATGTAAGTAAGTAATTTTGTTTCTATTAGATTTAGATTCTCTTTTTTATTTCGGTTGAAACATCCAGGTTGTCATTCATTCATTCATTTAAGTTTTAAAAATACATTATCAGATTGCTACAATGAAAAAATTACCGGCGAAAAAAGGTTTAAATTAAAAATTCGACAAAATCTTCGACATAAACATTATAACAGATTATAATTATGATGGAAACCATGGAAAATGTTTCAAAAAATTTAAAATATTAATAATGTGCTTGAAAATAAGTTCGTTTTTGGCTTTCTTGCAACAGAGAAAAAAGCATACATATTGCTGTGCAATAAAAGAGCTTCAAAGTGCACTTTCGCGTTGACTTTGGTGTGTAAACGCGGCTTTATACTTTAAACCATGAGAATATTAGATATACTTTCAGGAATACTTGATGATGAAGACCCAAAAGTTGACTACAACAAAGCAATAAGGACAGTTTCCAAAGCAAATAAAAATAAATTTTCAAAAAGGTTTGCTTAACCAAACAAAAAAATAATAATAATGTATATACTTATGTTTGTTAACGTATGAAGAACTTTTCCTTTTTATATTTTTAACCCAGTTTATAGGGAAGTTATTGTAATCGGTCCGAAAATCGAAATCGAAATTTTTTTAACGTATTTTCATTTTTCAAAGTCCCAAGAGCATTTTAAGCATAAATTTGAGAAGAAATATGTGTGTGTGCGTACGTATGTGGTCATTTTTTCCTGCACGTAATCGCGTGCACCAAAAAAGATAACGACTTAACGATTAACGGAAATATAATCTGAAAAGACTTTTATAAAATTTGGTCCAGCCGTTTTTTGGTTTAAAGGACATAAGTGATTTTTGTACCTGCACGATATCGCGCGAACCATAAAAGATAACGACTTAGTTGAGGTGCCGAAAGAATAATAATAACTAAAAAATGCTCGGCTCTACCTTTTTTTGGTATGGAAAAACTTCAGCTAAGTGTCAGAAAGCCCTTAAATTGACATGTTTTGCTAATATCTAATAAGCTTTATGGAATGAGACCGAGGTAGGACTGATGATAATTGATCAAACAAGTATTAAGTTAATAACTTAACAGTTATAAATAATTAATGTAAAAAATTGTTGAATTGAAAAGTTCCCCCCGGCCACCCGCCCGGTTCCTAAGTGCCCTCAGACCAAACTCGTTTCAGGAGACAACACTCCAGCGAGTTGTTCCTCGATGCCCCGATTTCAAAGTCGCAATAGTAATGGTTGGAAGAAGGTGGACTAAAAATATCGCGGGTAAATTGTGGCAGTTCCTTCCTTCCCGACTAGAGCTGCTGTTCGACATTGCACACTCTATACGAAGGAAATAGATTGTCGACAGTATAACGGACTCTTCCTGGCACTCTAGTATTTCACATAAAAACAAGCTAGTATATATTAAAATATGACTTATTGTAACCAACCTCTGACTAAGCTGTTGGCAGATTTTAATACAACCAAAGTGTGTTTTTCTGCAAAATAACTAACAGCTATGTCAGCAAGCCGACCTACTTTAGCTATGCCGCTACTATCAAAGATAATTAAATTAAACTTTAGGCATAAAGCGGCTAACTATAGCTCATGAAAGAAAATACCTGACATTTTATGTCCTAAGACAAACGACATGTTGTGATCCGCTGAACAAACATTGCGATGAAAAAAGAACCAACTCGTTGCGTGTCATCAGTTTCAAATATGAACAGGACTTCCACTGCCTTTATCCACGAATTTTGGAGGGCAACAAAATCTGCTCCCCATGTCGAAAAATCATCGGCCAGAAAGAAACAGCCAGTACCACTTGCTCCGAGGAAACGGCCAACACCAGGTCGCGCTGAGGGAACGGTCAGCACCAGTCGCACTGAGGGAACGGTCAGCGCGGAGGAAATCGCCAGCACCAGTGAACCAATGCCAAGGCAATCTCAATCCTTTGGTGTGGATATTGAAAGTGACGACAATGATGGACTAATACCGACACAGTCACAATCACACGAAGAAGAACTGGAAAGATCCAGGAGGTCCCTTCAGCCACAGCAAAGTGGTTTTACCAACGAAAGTGATAGCTATACTGATCCTTTGATTTTGCTGGACAAAATTAACGACGGCTTAAAGACACTCGATTTAGAAAAAGTCAATATCACCAAACTGAAAAACTCTAAATTTCGGTTGAAATTGTTGCAAAATGTTGAAAATAAACTCAAGGCCCTGTTCAAAAAACTGTTAGAGTTGGATGAGTCCGAATCTTCTCAAGATCAAGGTAACTAATTTCAATCAATTATTTTACATTCAAAGAGTTATTTCAATCCCCATTATCAGCTTTATTACATCAAGTTTTATTTTTTCAGATCTTGAAATTGACTCTCGTTCGGCTGGAAAAGAGATGATCCGACAATTGGAAGCAAAATTTTCTACGTTGACCAAAGCAAGTGACAAGGTTCATGCATTGTCGGTTTTGCCACAAAGTTGGAGCATTTCCAAAATTCAGAATTACTTTAATATGACAAAACACATGGTTGCAAAACAAAATCTTTAGTATCTGAAGAAGGTGTACTTTGTACGCCAAAACCAAAGAAAGGCAAATCACTTTCGGAGGAAGTTAAAGATATTGCCAAAAATTTCTACTATGACATTGATATCAGCCGTGGGATGCCAGGGATGAAAGATTGCGTCACCGTCAGAGATGAACAGGGCAGAAAGGAAAAGAAACAAAAGCGACTCGTCCTGGCAAATTTGAGTGAAATTTACCAAACTTTTCGAGAAAAGTTTCCAGATGTTAAAGTAAGTTTTTCTAAATTTGCTGAATGGACGCCACGTGAATGTGTATTAGCAGGATCATCAGGCACACATACTGTTTGTGTTTGCACAACACATCAAAACTTCAAGCTGATGGTTTATGATTCTGGGTAACTTCCTCTGTCCTTCAATGGAAAAAAAATCGTAACTCACAAGGATTTCTTAACAGCCATAAAATGTGACCCACCAACAGAAGCATGCCATTACAGAACCTGTGAAACCTGCAATGATGTTGTTCCAGGACTCAAAGACTTTGTTCTGAAAACGTTCGAAGAAGAATTCATCGACAGTATTGAGTACAACCAGTGGGTGCAAGTGGATCGTTGCAAATTTGAAAAGTTAATCAAACCTGCAGATGAATTTGTGGAGGAGTTGTTCCAACAGCTCGAAGCGTTGTCTTCCCATGACTACACTGCAAAACAACAGTCAACTTTTTTCAAACAAACAAAGGCATCTTTAAAGGAAGGAGAAATTTTGACGGTAGGAGACTATGCTCAGAATTATGCCTTTGTACTTCAAGACAGCGTTCAGGGTTTCCATTGGAATAACGACCAGGCGACTGTGCATCCGTTTGCTTGCTATGTGAACCGAAATGGAGTCGCTGAACCACTTAGCATAGTCATCATTTCAAATGACCTCGACCACCACACGAAAGCAGTGCATTACTTTCAGAAAGCTCTGGTTGATGTTTTGAAAACAGAAGTACCTGGTGAAATAAAGAAAATCATTTACATGTCAGATGGATGTACTGCACAATACAAAAATCGGTTTAACGCACACAATCTCTGTTTGCACCAACAAGATTTCGGAATACCAGCAGAGTGGCACTTTTTTGAAACTGCGCATGGAAAAGGACCGAGTGATGGATTGAGTGGAAAAGATTAGCTTCAAAAGCCAGCCTTCAACTGCCATATGACAAGCAAATTAGAACACCATTTGAACTCTTCAGTTGGGCAGAAAAAAACATCACCGGGATGATCTTTAAGTACATAGATAAAAACGATGTCGCTGTTAATGAAAAAACCCTGAGAAGAAGATGGAAAAATACACCAGCATTGAAAAATATCCAATCACTTCACGCGTTATTTCCGAAAAATGATGGACGGATACTGGTAAAGCAACATTCTATACAACGTGAGGGGACGATTCTTGATTTTGTGCACGACCTTGAACTCCAATCGACATCAGAAGGAGAACCAAGAGAAACCAGGTAACCCTCTTGATAATAACACTAGATTATGCATAAAAACCACGAAAATTTCTCTAAAGAATGAAAATTTTTTTTTGTTACAGATCTGCCTCGAAAAAAAGGAAGAGAAGTCTCTAAAATCGTATTCCGAACTGTGAGAGCATCGAAATATTATAACATACGGAATTACTTTGTAGACAAGAAATTAATTGATAAAAATAAAAAATATTAGTCATTGTTAGTATAGAAAAATGTTCATTTTTTTGCATTTTAGTCCGCCATATTTAATTTTCTATTTTAAATTTTAAAAATCTGATGTCAGATTCGTGATCTACGAGTCAAAAAACCCTTATTTATTAAGTTTCATGGAAAAAGGTTCATTTTTTGAATTTTGGTCCGCCATCTTGGCTGCCATTTTGAATTTTGAAAATCTGACCGCAGATTCGTAATCAGCGACCAAAAAAACCCCGATAAACAAGTTTTGGTGAAAATTGGTGACGTTTCAAAAATATCCAGGTCAAAGGGTTCAATAAACATTAATGATTATAAACAAATACTCATAAATCTTTGAGAGCCCATCGAGATTTTTTATTGAGGTGTTAGAGTGACTTCTCCCGAACATTTTGAGACCAATAACGTCCATTTCGATGATGGGGTATTTGAGAAATTGAATTTTAAAGTTTTTTACTATTTTTTGACCTTTTGACATTGAATTCGAAAATATGTTTATGTTTTTCAGCAAATTTGCTACTGGTGGTTTGTAAACAACCCCTCTGACCTAAAAACATGTAAAACCTATCAAAAACGTCGACCCCAACGAAAGATATAGAGCCAAAATCAAAAAAGAAAGTCAAAATTCATGAAAATCCCGAAAAAACACATTTAATTTTTATTGATCAATAGATTAATGAAAAAATTCAAAAAAATTTTTTTTTGTAGTCTTAAATAGTTACCCAAAGTCCCTGAAAAGTTTCAGCCAAAACGGAGGGGGGTCGAAAAATTTTGTCCGATTTGACGTGGAATGTCCCATATTACCTTTATGTGCATATTTCTGCTTAAGTTCTTGATATTACATATTTAATAAAAGATATATAAAAGAACAGTTTTGATAAAAATAAAAACTATTAAACCTTTTAATATTTTCTCTTAGTTTTACTTTAAAATCCTATCTTTGGTATCACGATACATAATACATAGAAGATCCGTTTCCCAAAAACTGCCGATGCCGAAACCCAAAACCCAATCAACGAAACTATACAAATAATCTCCTCTTCGCAGTAATCCATCACCAGATTATTAACCAATAACTCACCTTCAATAAGTCAATAAAACTGCAATAATCCGATCCTAATACCTTCGCTCCCTCTACCAAGAAAAAGGAGCAAACACAAGAAAAACGTCTTTATTTACCTTCCGTAATCTTCGGGCCCTTTCTGCATCTGCTGCAACTTATTTGCATTTCGATACGGTTACCTCGGCTGTTTGTCCGTGGCTGGGTGATAATTAATTACCCGTCTGGGACTGTCGGCACTGCAAGACGCTCTAAGTAGGAGGTCAGTTTTTGTCACACTTCTTAAAACAGATGCGCCTCAGGCTTCTTAATATTCCAGAAAGCTAAAGCCGACTCGGTCCTTTGCTAAGACGCTTATAAAGGAGGATTTTTTTGTTAAGAAAGGAGATAATTATTTCTTTATTGAGGATTCCTTTCTTGCTCCTTGGAGACACGTCGAACGTAGACATCTGTCGTGCTAGCCTTGCTGTTTCTTCGATGTGTTTTCGGGCGCATTGTCCCCGCTTTTATAAGCTGCACAAGAGTGATACAATTGCGAAAGAAACACAAACTGCAGGAGCCCTCAGAATAAGGTCGTGTGCCGGCTTTACGCACTTCCATTCGACGGTTATCTTCTGCATCTTGAAGGGGTTTTCCAGGAGACTTGCTGCGTTATTTACTGCATCGTCGGTTTTCACATTCTTGCAGTCAAGCACATCTCCTTGGGGAACTTTTCTTTTCTTGCAACTGCAACTGCATATAGCCCATACAGGACGTATGCATCCAGTATATACTGTACATAGGTGTGCAGTAGCCACACAAAAACAGAAAACATTGCAGGGGATGGCAGTTGAAATTCGCCCATTTTTTAAATCAACTAATGATGGAAAAAATACTGGTCCTTAGAAATGCGTATCAAAATAATAATTCAAAATGCCCCATTTACGTATTCATGTGTATGTAAAATTAGACTGTTTCAGCCCGCTTCCGTTTTTACGCAATGAAACTACTTTGTCTTCAGTAAAGGGAAATTATTATTACTGCTGCAGTTTTTAGAGAGACTTCTTTTTTGTAATACATTGCTTTGTGCTTTTGAACGAATGCATATGGACAATATTAGAGTCTCTGGATGCCAAGACTACATTCACAGGAAGTAAACAAAATGGAATAGTAGGTAATAAGGTACGGATAAAACACTAAAAGGTCATTATGCGGTATTTTAACTATGGAAAGAGCACTGCAACTATCTCGCAGTTTCATGGAGTAGAATTGACATTGAATCAAAATTGTAGGTATACTGTGTCGTCGCGTGTTGGCCACACGAGCCGATAAATGATAATAGTAGATAAAAGCGTAGATAACGACGAAATATAGAGATTGTATTGCTACACGTGGGGATCTTAGATCTGTTTCGTTTACAATAACAGTGCTAGCTGTATAGAGAATTGGGAGCGTTAAATATGGAATTTAGAGTTTGTCAGTTTTTAAAAACTGGTTTTGAAAATCGGTTTCAAAAGAAAATTATGCAATTCTAAAACCGGGTTTTTTTTTCAGAAACAAAAAAGGGCTTAAATTTAAATATAACACTTATTCACTTTATACCCCGACTTTACCGGCCGAACTGCCCAAGTTCGAGCAAATTGGTGTACTGAACTTCAACTTTAGCCTCAGTTAAGTTTCGCATACATTTTCAAATATTGAACTCAGGAAAAAACAAGCCTGAGTTCGCCCAACAGACATGAAAATGAGGTTGAACGTAAAAGCTCGCTCATAAGAGAGTAAGGGGGGTGATACACGGGTCAACATGTTGAGCAACACGAGCTTTTTCTGCGCAGTTCGTAGGCCAAGGGAAGGGTCAGGGTGAAGTGTGCGGTGTTGACTGAAACTAGAAACGATTTCTATTTTTCCTCCAGTTGCTTGAAAAATGTTTATGTATGCGTGACTGTCAAGCGATTCTGGGTGAAAATAATTTGGAATGCACACCCACACATATGAAATCGCAATGTTATTATACAGAGTGTTGCGTGTAGCGTGTTGAGTCGTGTATCACCTCCGCTCAACAAACTGACAGTGTGTTGCAGAGACACGTTGACTCGTGTATCATCCCACTAATCAACTGAAGTAATGGAATATCCACGATATACAGAAAACGAAGGTAATGTAAAAGCGACGGCAGCTTCGAATACCGTAAAAAATGGGCGCCTGGTGACGTCAGCCGTAATGCTGAAACAACAATAATAGCTACGATTTTATATGGGAAGTGCCCCCCACGTGACATCAGCAATAAAATACCGTTTAAATAAAAATCAGCAATAAAATACCATATCGAGCCCTTCCCGCCGTTTTATCGTAACCGACAAAAAGTAAATTTTACAGGAGATGGTTTTTCTTACTTATTTTTGTATCTGTTATAATGGGCTGGTTAGGCTAATTATTTTATTAGTTAGGCTAGTTTATTATCCGATTAATGTCAAAATTGGTGGTATGTTTCGAAGGTTAAATTAACGTCGTTTGCGGTAAAAGACGAATTTTCGAAAAAATGTTGCTTACGATAAAACGGCGGGAAGGGCTCGATATACCGTATACAGCCTTTTACATTACCTTGTTTCTGTATACCGTGGGAGTATCATTCTTGTGAGCTTTTGCAATTTTATCTTCTGGCGAAAACGCAACAACAATTTCAAGCTCGAACTAAACATGCCAGCCAGTGAAGCCACTTATGTGAATTGAATTGAACTATATTGAACTGAGATCGATGATGCCGGGGTAACGGTATTTTTGAATTATAAATAACTTTTCAGAAATAAAAAGAATGCAATTTTATCGGATAATTTTTACTAGCATCCGAAAGAACCATTCTTTGTATTACACATTGCCATGGGCGCAACTGCAACATAGTCCGTTGTGTAGCTCCAATTTTAGATAGTACCTTCGAGCGGTATTTGGCCAATCGTGAGTAATGCTAACTTTTAATTCTCAAGCGTAGCCTGCTTATCCGTGTAGACTTTAGAATTCAAGCAGCAAATAATAATCTGTTGTGATGCGATAATGGACGTCACTCATATTACATTCGGGCTGCCCTCATTTGTTAAGAAATCTGGACCGATGAATAAACCACTCCCAACCTTTGTTTTGTCTGGATGGATGAAATGGCAGCTCTTGAACTTCTTTGGGTTGCTCTTTAGCCCATACAGGGCAACTTTGCAAATTGACGTAACCGTTAAGCCAGAAATTCCGCCTAATCACTGAGCACAAATTTGGTTTAAAACAGTGGATCGATTTTCGTAATACAAGTGAATAATTTGTTGATGATGTGCAGGGCTAAGTCTTTCCGTGATGAAATGTGCCACTAAAACGTATCATCCGTTATGTCTTATATTACGTATTCAAAACCGGTTTCTTGAAAAAGTTAAAACTCGAAAGCCGGTTTATTTAAAAAAAAATCGGGTTTTGTATAAACCCTAATGGAAATCAATAAGCGAACAGCAGAAGTCTCTGCCCAGAATAACTTCCTCGGATCTACCACCCTTCAAAGAATTCAAGAAGATAAACCATTTCAAAACGTGCTGTCTTCAGGTCATCATAGGGTGCAAACGCTCATCAAGATGCTTAGGGTAGCAGTGGAGTGAAATTCTTTAGGTAAGTATATGTTTTATTTTTTTTAAGTGAAACAACTGGCAAGAGCCAACACGCGATTTTTTTCCACAAGCTCCCCATCCAACACTACTACCTTGACAGAACACTCCAGAGTTACCAACTGTAAAAAAATTTACCCCCTGAAACAACCCTCAAATCCCCTAAAATCATCAATCAACCAATCAAAGAAAAAATGTATATGTAACAAGGATACTCTAACTTTACCAATACCAATGGATCGCAGCTATTGTGACAATGATGACTACCAATCAGAATTCAAATAAAAAACTAAGAGAAATTACGTATTTAAATCATCGTATAACTGTTTCAAATAATTCGGATCATTGCTACAATCCCCCTAAAAAGCCCATACACTATTTTTATCCTCTAAATTTTGAGGGAAACCCCCAAGTTGGCATCCCTGGAACACTCTGACTTCAGTGATCGAACAGGCCATGGCTCCTCGATTGCTATGCTTTGTTTTGTAAAGAAAAAACACAAGAAAGAAGGAAAGTTGTGCAGGTCAAGAAAATGTATGTACGTATGTATGCCAAATAGTGGTCCCGACCACGCACCTATGGAATGGTAGTCGGGCGCTTTAACTCCTAGTCTACCGCAAAACCTAGGGTGGAAAGTACGGTATTTCCACAACAACGTAGAGACGGGGGTATTGATATTACGATGGCTACAATCAATACTAACTACTTGCCTACTCAAGGGTCCATAAGGTCGTTTACAAACCACAACAAGTACATGCACTTTAGAGAGAATAATCCAAGCAAATTTGGGAAACGTATGGTAGCTAAATTCGCTATCAGAGGTACACCACAAGGATGAGTGGTTTATTCCTTAATGTGGTTAGCAAAAATAAACAACATACATACTACAAACGATAAACAAGATACTACATAGAATGGAACAAAGGTAGCAGCATTCGCAGACGACCTGCTGATAATAATGTCAGACCTTTCTTGTCCCTCTCCAGTATGGAGGGACACCCTCACTCTGTCCGCTAGAGTGCAATGTCTAGACTTAGTCTTAGACGCAAAACTCAAGTGTAAGTCGAACATCGAGAAATAGGTAAAGACCACAGCTGCACAGATTTCTACGCTTGTAAAAAGACCTTCAACAAGACATGGGGCGTTAAGAAAAAACTGGTTCTGCAGGTGCACACAGCCGTGGTAAGTCCAATCATAGCCTCAAAAGTAAACTCCATTGGTATCGCTTCTTGAACCAAGATATGGAATAAAAACATTAAAATAAAAGGTGGTCTGCTAGGCCCTTGGCATCGTCACAGATCCGGCAGATCTGTGTTTTCAAGTAAAAAAAATTTCAAACTTTCATTTGGTTATAATTTGAAATTCTTACTCGATAGGTCAACTACAATAAAAAAGGGCATTAGCACCAGATTTAACCAGGTAGACCATCATATCTTTATTACTCCGTAAACTACATTAGCAAACCTTAGCAAACTTGGGCACCACTTCCGCCCCGGCAGATCGAGATTTTTCTTATGGTCGCTGTGACTAACATTTCAAAATCATTTCATCCTCTTACTCGACAGCTCATGTTTTTTGCAGTTGGCTCTTGGACTAATAGAACCAGGCTATTTCAGCTCACCTTTTTTATTTCCAAACCTAAAGGAATGCCTCAGCGGAAAAAGATTCAGGTCGAACTGGCCCGATGTTTATTTTGAGGGCCTCCTAAATCCTACATAGATAAGTTTTTAACGGCTTTGAAAAACGCTGCGTAAAGTGTATGGTCCTGAAGGATACTCTCTTGAAAAAGTAAATAAAATCAACCCAAAATATTATGACTTATAGAACAACCCTTTCAGAACTAATTTGAGTAACAAAACCGCAGATTTACTAAACGAAGAATCAATTTCTAATTGTTACAATTTACCTTTTGATTTTCAATAAGTCATAAAAAATTTTAATAATTATTCTATTTTATTTAAATGACTCACAAAATACTTCTTTAACGTGTATTCTACATTAACGGTATTCTTGCTATATTACAATGAACTTTAACTCCTTCTTAACATTTATGGCCTACTTTACTACAAGCACGTGAATTCAGTGTAAAAAGCCCCGTTTCTTTTAAGATATCAATGTAATCTTGAAGTGTAATTATTATTTTACTGCCTAAATTCACTGGACTCTTTAATCCTACATTTAGATAATTTACTTTCAAAGTTTTTTCCCCTAAACTGGTTTCCATGTTTGATAAATATATCGATTCGTCATATTCAGAAATATCATTGGGGATTAAGCTTGAGGAGTAATTAATTAAAAAGAATATTATAACCAAGTAGAATAACAAAGAAATTATTGACTACAAGCCCACGGAAATTTTTGGGGGTCATGTGAACAGCATGAATTATATGAAGATCTCCTAAATGAGACCAAAACTATAGGCACAATGCCGTCTCTTACGCGGTATATGTGACCACACAGGTAAGTTTAATATTCCAGGAGGGGTGATTTTGCGACCAAGCATTCTTGTACGGCAATTCTCATATCGATACATTATAAAAAAAATAAGCTCCGAGAACCTACTGCGACAGGGGTACGGTACCCCAAATCAGAAGAATTTTTGAATTTCTGCAAATTTACCACCCCCGCAAAGGCGGTTTATTCCTGTTAAGCATTTGTACATTTCGATTTCAATGCTTTGGGCATAAGAGGCTCTATTAGCCAGTATTCGTCTGGTGGTGGTCTTGTGATTGTAGACCCAAGGTAGACTGTTTTATCGACTACTTCTAGGTTATGTTCGTCGATGGTTATATTTCTTCCCATTATAAATCTTCCTGCTGTGGATTGTTGCATCATCTTCGTTTTTTCCTCGTTTATCTTCAGGCCTATGTCGTTTGCCGCCTCTTTTAATTCGACAACCGTCGTACCCTAATCAGTCTACGAAAAATTTATGGAAGATTTGGTCCCACGCTGTTTCCGTGATTTTCGAAGCAATAATTTATTTCCAGTGGAAACACAGTGTAAAACGTTTTCAGTGTAATTTTTCAGTCGGTTGGGCTGGAGGCTAGCAACCCATTCCCATAAAAACACTGTTGCTACGAATCGGCAAACAATGCCTCGGAACGGAATTGCATGGATAACACAACGATGACCTTCGTTTTTGAGCCGGGACATGAATTGGAAAGTGTAATGTAAGAATACTGCTTTCTAGAGTTAAAAAAACTCGCACTAGCCCGCACGGCGCTCGCAGCTAGCATACACGCTTGGGTAAAAATAAGACTCGCCTGCACCCACCATACAGCAGGCACGCACGAAAAGTGTAAATTGACACGGGCGAGCTTTATTTTTAATAAAATGCGCTGCGGGCGCGGTGCGGAGTTTCATTTTTATTCGAGAATAAAACTCGTCCGCTCATAACATGCACGCACCCGCCATAGGCATGCACGCTCCCGCCACAGGCATGCACTTTTTCTAGACAAAAGGGAGCATAATTGAGACTTGAAAAAATTAATAGAACGAAGAAAATGGGCAATTAGCTCGGTTACCATAAAGGGTGCCAATAGCATACTCAGTAGATTGGTGAGTCCTTCTTATATTCTGGAAGAGCCAAACCGAGATGGTGAAAAGATGTCCATGGGAGAATTGCTGCTAAAGGCTGTCCTCAAGGGGGCGTCCTATCACCCCTCCTATGGTCAATCGTGATCGACGAACTTCTAGCCGACCTGAATAACCGTGGATTTAAAACACAGGCCTATGCTGACGATATCGTCATAACGGTTAGCGGCGGTCATGATAGCACCGTTTCAGACCTCATGCAAGCCGCTTTGTCACATTTGCATAGCTGGTGCCGTAGCAAGAATCTGGGTATTATAACCCACAAAAAACTGTCATCGTACCGTTTACTAATAGAAGGAAGCTAAATTTAAAAGCTCCCTCTGTGGACGGCAAAGAAATAGGTTTCTCAAAGGAGGCTAAATATCTAGGCATAATCCTGGATCAAAAGCTCTCCTGGAAATCTCAAATTGAGAGAGTAACTGCCAAGGAAACTGCATCTCTCCATGTTTGTCGCCAATTCGTAGGAAAAACCTGGGGTCTTAAACCTAGGTTAATGTTTTGGCTATATACTACGGTCGTAAGGCCCATGATCACATATGCATCCATCGCATGGTGGGCTAAGACCAAACAAAAGGGTGCTATGATTAAGCTGGCCAGGGTGCAAAGACTGGCCTGTCTTGGTATCACAGAGGACTGTGGCTGTGGAGGCTCTACTGAACCTTCCTCCGCTACACCTGGTGGTGAAAAAAGATGCTCTGGCAGGGGAACTGCGTCTACGGGAGCTACTCTCCTTTAAGCCAGGAGACCTGCTGGATCATTTATCTATCCTCAAGGAGCTGAACTTGGAGCCAATGATATCTTTGTCCGATACCATTCCTGCTACTCTTGACTTTGACAAACCGTTTACGACGATTATTCGAAGTAGGTCAGAGTGGCAACATGGCAGGCCTCTCTTTAGAGGAAGCACGGCCTTTTGGTACATAGATGGTTCCAAAACCTATAAATTGGTAGGGCTGGGTGTTTATGGCCCAAGGAGCAAAATATCCATACTACTACCCCCACTGTTTTTCAGGCTGAGGTACTCGCCATCCAGGTGTGTGCTCAGACTTGTATTAATAGAGCTCCAAATAGATCTAACATTGTTATTTTCTCGGACAGTCAAGCTGCACTGCTGGCCATTAAATCGCACAGAGTGTCATCAAAGACTCTCCTGGATTGCCTTCAATCCCTGAAATTCCTCAGCAGGAACAATAGTGTCACGCTGATGTGGATTCCGGGCCACGAAGGTCGCATTGGTAATGAGATTGCCAACAGCCTGGCTAAAGCAGGCGCAAACTCATTACCTATTGGTCCGGAACCTTTCTGTAGCTTAGCAAGCTGCCACGTAAAAATGGCCTTAAAGAATTGGGTTGACCAGATGTTTCTTCAAAGCTGGTCTAGGACCCAGGGTGCTCGTCAAGCTAAGATTCATCCAAATCGATAAAGCTAAGGCGGGCAAACTTTTAAATCTCAAGAGGTGGGAGCTAAAAACAATAACAGAGCTCCTGACGGGCCACTATTCGCTTAACTATCACCTAAACAAAATAGGACTGGTGGCCGACTCTGGCTGTCGATTCTGCGGGACAGCTCCCGAAACCGCGGAGCACTTGATGTGCGACTGTGAGGCTACAGCGAGGAAAAGACTGAGCCTTCTCCATCGTGATTTCCCTACTCCCAGGGAGATTTGGGACAGCAACCCTAAATCAGTTTTAGGCTACCTAAGAAGCCTTAACCTTGATGGTTTTTAAAGAAGGGGATGGCACAATAGACCAAACAAAATAGGTCGCAGTGGCCGCTAAAGCGCCCCTCAACAAGAATAATAATAATAATGGGAGAATAAAGTGTGGCCAAGTCTAATCCTACAGATAATTACCGTTAGAGATCTGTGAAGATCTGGGTTGTAATTTGGAGGAAAAGGTAAAGGCATATGAAGGCGTAAGAAGGATGAGGAGCTACTCCACGTTAGAGAAGCTTCGGTGTGAAAGGTCGTTTGCGCGTATCGCCGATAGCAGGATTCAGAGGGAGGAATGATGAAATCATTATCGGAGAAAGGGGCGTGTTTTGCTCAGGTGTCAGCCGCTTCGTTGACTTTTATGCTCCCATGTCTTGGGATCCAGCGGGTTTTGATATGCTTGTTTTTTTTAAATTAGACTGCGGATACCAGAGCGAAGGTAGGATTTATTGTTTCTGTTTCTGATGGCTAGTATAGAATACAAGGAGTCAGTAAAAATGAGGTGGGTAAGGGAGGTGTTTTGCAGGTTTTTGATAACCTGTCAAAAGACCTGACTGCAAAAGGGACACCTCTTCATCTTTTACCTTTGTAATAGCGAAAGAAACCTTTTGATCTGATTTACTGGGGTCAGTGTGTAGGGGTGTGTAATTGGGAAATCGTTCTATTAGTTCTTTATGGAGTTGGCAGTAGAAAATAGAAAGGGTATCTTTCTTACTATAAGGCTCGACATCCGTGACAAAGTGGTCAAAAAGTGGGTACCAAGGGGCCACTGTGTGATTAAGGTTAGGCACATAATTGGGAATGGGTATGCTGAGTTCTGCCATAACCAGAGTGCAACGTCGGAGATATTGATATAAGCATGAAGTCGGCGATACAAAGGCGCCGAAGTGTATATGATGTGTTGTAAAAGGAGTTTGACTTGAAGTTTACGGATTCTAACAGAGGTGTGGGTAAACTCTGTTTCAATGAGTAGGGAATCGATTGGGGTAGAACGAGGGGCGCCAGTAGCAGATCTTGAGACATTGTTGACGGAGATTTGAAGTGAGCGGAGTACAGTAGCTGGGGAATTACCATATATTGAGCGGCAGTAACCAGCAGAACCCAAGATGAGGGTTTTACAGATGTGTAAGAACGAAGAAATTCACCAAATTATTGAGTTTATTCATTTGTTAGTTTCTGTATTAATGTGCTTGTTCCATTTAATATTCTTGGTTAAAATAAAGCCTAGAATAGGCAAAATTGTGCTGGAAAACTGCAACAAATCTGGAAGTGCTAGAAGTTTCTTCCATAACTTAAGAAGACATGGAACGAAAATTCTCTTGCTACATACATACGCGCATTTTATGTAGCAAAATTATTCCTAATTGCACATAAGCAAAAATATCGCTCAGATTTTTAGTCCACGAGCTGAAAGAGTAAGCTAACTATAACCAAAAATTATTGATTTCGTAAGTGAAGGCCATTCTTAAATGGTGCAGACAATTCTAAAATGTTAGCACACTTAATAGTTTTTAAGATAAAACAATTTTGTGTTAATTTGTATATGTACATGTATTAGTCGATACTAAGTTTATCACAAAACCAAAGAGAAGGTTGATCACTAAACAAAAAGACTAGTCTTATACACACTTTAATTTTACTTCATACTCGTACTTTCACATTTTAGCTGTGCCCTTTTTTAAATTACATAACCCAGGGACAAAATCAACAGAGCGAAACGAGATTGACTATCGTGCATAGAAGTCATTACCTTAAATTTTATTTTTTGTTTAAAAATGACCCCAAAATATTTGTGGCCGTTACAATTTAAATTTCAATACCAAGTAAGCACACATATAGATTATTTAAACCTTACCAGGAATCTCATTAAATCTCTTCAATTTGGCTTTCGAGAAGGACATCATGGGAACTGATTTAAAAATTTAACCTCAATATAAAAATAAAAAAAAAAACTGAAAAACTTATTCTTCTTCTTTCAAAGTTTTTGCAAAAAAAAACCAAGTAATTTTTTTCAAACACACTCAAACAAACAGAAACGATAAAACAAAAGAATTAATAATAATAATAATGGAAAAATAGAAAATTTAATAAAATTTAAAAATATAAAAAAAAATATAAATTTAACACGCGGCAAATAAACTAACTACGCATGCGTAACGTGACGAGCCCTAACCGAAACTGGCGCTCATGCGCAATATTCACCCTTAATGGACAGGTATTCTCAAGGTATGGGAACTTGCATATACTAGCCCTATTTACAAGCATTTCTTGGCTATATACCTTCTTTATATAGAAGGTAAGTCGGGGCGCAATAAGAAATTGTTCTTGCAAAGGGAGAGAAGACTACGCATGAGAAGAAGTCGAGTTGAAGGGGAATAAACAGCTGCTCGGTCTGTTGACGTCGGCTGAAGAATCTTGTCGAGTAGGTTTTGATGTTCCTCCATCAGTTTTTGGCGCGCTGCAAGGAACAGGATATAAAGGGAGCAATTTATAATGCAAGGCGATGATGGAATTTTATGAGAAGAATGACCACGCGCAGCTATTAAGTGCAGGAAAGATTTTATGTACTGATTTTGGTGGTACTTTTTTTATATAACAACCGCAGTCTCAAAAACTACGTCACATTTCAAGAGGATGTTTGTAAACGTGAAATTCTGATTTACACATTAAAAAGAAACTTATTAAAAATTGTAGCTTATTTCCAGTGGCCCTGGAGCGCGTTGAAAACCCTTACTATGGTTACCCATGGCAAACTGTGGTAAACTTTTGTCGTCAAAAACTCCGTGGTTAACTAGAACATAACCACGACCACAACTTTTTGACGTTCAAAAACTCTAGTGGTAACCATCGTCTTCTTCTTTAACGGCTCCACAACCGGGATCCGGACCTGGCCTCTCGCAACTTTCCTCTCCACCGGTCCCGACTCTGAGCCGATGTCTTCCAGTTTGGCATCCCTAGGCTCTGAGCCTCCTGGTCTACGCCATCCTTCCAGTGGAGATTCTTCACTCATTCGAGCTAGATACCCTCCTCACCGGAGCCTACCGAGCTTTATTTTTTTCACGATAGCGCTCGTAGAACTCGTCATTGTAAAGCCTCCGGAATCGCCTTTCCTCACATACGGAGCCAACAATCCTCCGTTTCCTCTCAAACACACCATGTTTCAGATGCATATAAGAGTACCGGTCGTCTGATATAGTAAAAGTTTGGACGTTCTGGTTAGATGTTTGGATTTAAAGAGCCTTGACCGACTATAGTAGGCTTTGCTAGCTTTTAGCAGTCGTGCGCGTATTTCTGGCTCGCACTAGCGTTACCTGCTTTGAGACGGGCGCCGGGGTGAACTTCTCCGTCTCTAGCTACCGCAGCTTTATATCGCTCGCGGATCTGGTGTTGTCGCAGGCCGTAAGTTTTACGTTGCCTGATACCATCCTGCAAAAAGGAGGGAGGTCCTGGGTTGACCAGGGCGTCGGATTACATCTTGGCTAATTCTTTCAGGCCGATAAGTCTCTCGTATTTTGCCTTGAAGACAATGGCGAAAATTGTTGACCGAGCTATAAGGGAAACTTATCTTCAACGCCAACCACTAAGCTCCAATCAGCATGGGTACCAGGCGGGCAAGGCCACTGATACAGCACTGCACAATCTGGTGCTCAGGCTGGAATGCGCAGCTCTAAACAAAGGAGTTGCGCTGACGGCCTTCCTCGATGTCGAGGGAGCCTTCGACAATATATCCTTTGATACTATAGTTAGGGCTCTAAGTAGACGCTAGTGATGAGCAAACGCAAGAACAAGACAAGACTAATCTAGTCTTGTTCTTGTCTTGTTCTTGTTCAGTCTGTCTTGTTCTTGTTCTTGCAAATATACCTAAGGCTTGTTCTTGTTCTTGTTCTTGCAAATATACCTAAGGCTTGTTCTTGTTCTTACTAAATGTGCAAGACCAAGACAAGGCAAGACAAGAAAATTACCAACAATTATTTCTTCTTTCGAAGTCGGTTTTTTAAACTTTATTTTTATCTTAATATAATATGAGGAATCTTCATTTTGGATTTAACAGAAGAAGGACTAGTTTCCTAAACACCAGAAATTGAATTAAAGTAACAGACCACCCAATTGGATAAAAAAAAGAGTAGGCAGTGTGGAACATGTACCTAAATCTTTTCGGAAAATTTTGCTTCGAAATGCAAAAATATTGATTCTGAATCTCGTTGACATGCAAAGTCATTATGTACTTATGTACAAATGCTTTTACAATTATCATACTAAATATATACACATATACATGTATCTATAATAATTACTTGAGCATAATAATCAATTTTATGTTTTTTGTTTTTAATAGAATGAATTTAGGTGAAACTTTTGCAAGAATCTTGCAAGAAATCTTGCTCTGGGTCTTGTTCTTGCACAGTTAGTCTTGTTCTTGTTCTTGCAAGCATAACTAAGTCTTGTTCTTGTTCTTGTTCTTGCAAAATGTGCAAGAACAAGACAAGACTGCAAGAGCAAGACCACTTTTGCTCATCACTAGTAGACGCAGTCTAAGTAGCACTTTCTGCAACTGGATTGACTCTATGCTGAGAACTTGCAAACTAATGGTCTTTCACGTTGAGGGGTCTCTGGAGTGCACTATAGCAAAACGCTGTCCACAGGAAGAAGTTTCGTGTTCACTTTTTCGCCCAAGGTTACGCTGACGATGTCGTCATAGTAGTTACAGGTGAAACTGAAGGAGCCATGTCAAGGAGCTGCAGCAGATCTGGTCTCTAGCTGGTGCGAGAGTGTAGGACAATCCCAAGGGGGCCTCGGTAGTTTAGGGGTAAGGCGCCTGACTGCTATCCCAGAGATCCCGGGTTCGAATCCCGGCGGCGCCACGGTTGCCTTTCCCACTTTCCCACCTACATAACTTTCCTTCTTTCTTCTTCCCTATTTACATTCTCATTCCTCCTGTCATAGCCTTCCTTAGTCCTTCCCCTCTCCACCAAGCGCCTGCCATCGGTTGGTTGATGAGATTCAAACTCGTTTCAGGAGACATAGCACTCCAGTGAGTTGTTCTCGATGCCCCGTTGTCAGAGTCGCGAAATGGTTGGAGTAATGGGAGGACAATAGGCTTCTCACAACAAGCCAAATATTTAGGAGTGACGCTAGATGCCAAGCTTAACTGAAAAATTCAAAGAATGGCCTGCTACTCCATCACTGGGGCCATCCGCGCTGGAGACTCTCCTCAATCTGGTACACTCCACCTTGAGGTAAAGAAGTCCGCCATAAACGCGGCGCTGCGGCTGAAAGCGAATGGTCACTTGTGCGCTGGTCTTGGGCGGGGACACTCGGACTGCATGCCCCTTAGAATCTCAAAATTTGAGCGACCTTCTGTGCACTTACAGGATACGCTAACCTGGACCTTTCCTAAAGTGTTACCGGGCGGACTAGTATGGTACACGAATGGCTCTAAAACAGAGACAGGTGTGGGCGCCGGGATCTGGAGTGAAAGTTCCAGATTCAGCAGGGCAATAAGCCTAGGCCCCTAGCAACTGTCTTTCAAGCAGAAGTGTATGCTATTCTGGCATGCACTTATGAAAACTTAGGAAGGGCTTACCAAAACAAACGGATTTTTATTTTATCTGTTAGCCAAGCGGCAATTAGAGCGATAAGGTCCGTAGTGCCAAGTCGAAATTAGTTTGGGACTGTCAACGTGCTCTTGATGAGTTGGGCGTTTTCTATCAAGCTACTCTTGTCTGGGTCCCGGGTCACCGGGGCTTCGAAGGCAACGAAAAGCGGATGCGCTGGCTAAACAGGGCTCTGATATTGCATTAACCGGTCCAGAAGCGGCTATTGAGGCTCCGTCCAGCGTGCTGCAAAGGGCATTGACCGATCGGACTATGATGTAACATACTGAACGCTGGAGATCCACGCCTGGACTCGCCAACTCTAAGGGGTTCCTTCCTGTGTCGTCCCCTAAGACGCAGTAGGAATGACGTGAGGACACTTGTTTGCTTGATTACCGGACACTGTGTCCTAAATTACCAGCAGCAAGGGTGGAGGACCCCACATATAGGCCTTGCCTGGAAAAGAAGATGAGGGTGCCCTCCACGTTCTCTGTGAGTACCCCCAATAGCGAGGAGGGTTTCTTTGCTCGAGGAGTCCCTGCTCGAACACTCTAGTCTAAGCGACAAGCCACTAGGCAGACTGCTGAACTTGTTCAAGCGGTCTGGCCTACAAATATGAGGTATAAAGGTTGACGAAAACGAGGTTGACACGAAAAAAAATGTCATCTTGGATTTTAGTGTAGTCCGTGAGCGGGTTGGTGTCCCAGAGGCGTAGGATTCTGCTGGCCACGTGGTTCCGGGTTCGGTCTTTTCAGATTCTTGGCCCTTCTGCAGACCATTTCTTCCTCTGATCCCCCGCTGCAACCCAGCGACGGAGCCGTAAGGAGGAGCAGGATTGCTGGTGGTCGCGTGGGGGTCTTTTTTTCGAGGGTTGCAGCTTACACATATCTTCACTTCGACTTGGTTTGGGTTAATTCAGGCGTGCCGTAGCCTGGATATTTGCGGGATTTGTGGTTCTGTTCGGTTGTCGTTTAATGGCACCGGATCCTTTTTAAGTTTTTTGATTATTTTTTCCTACGAGTAGCGGAGAAACGAGGCCCACCCGGGCAGAGATCCGCAGTACTCGGGTAAGGCTAGTTGTAGCCGGACACCGCCAGGTATCACAACAACAACTGACCTTTTTTTAATCTGGGTCCTCAGCCAAGCTGATCATCAGCACCGTTCGCATTACACCTAGATCCGACCCAGGGTACGTGCATGCTTTTAAATCCAACTAAATTATTTTTACTCTAGTGTAGGATTGATGCAAAATATCAACCTATCCTTAAATATTGCAATTCTACGTGTAATTTAGGTAATAAATTAAACTAAACAAAATTTTTTGCAAACAGCTCTAAATTTAGATCACTTTTAGACTAAAACGCATGTGCAGACCTCTAAAAGTAAATCAATAATCACAATTATACAAATATGGTCTCCAACGAAGCGATGGATCTAATAAAGATTAGACAGGAGTACAATTAATTTGTTTTTTAAATAATTAATTTAAATTTGAAACACGTTTTATGATATCGCCTCTTCGATGGGGTTTTGGTCCGATTGTAGAAAATCTTATCAAATAAGGAATTTTTAAGCTGGCTGCCTTCACCTAATAATATTTTTTATCTGTTAAAATGACAAGATTCTAATCTGTTAATCTTCTTTATGGTATTAAAAAAATAAAATAGGAATGTAAACAAAACAAAGCAATCGAAACAACAGCAAAATTTAGTAAAAAACATGAAAGTTTTTAAAAGTATTATTCTAACCGCATATTTTTACAATGCAAATTAAAAAATTCGCTATTGACCTTTCTGCAAATATATCTTCAATAATATTATATAATCATTCTTTATTCTTAAAAAATCTTAAGTTTTATTTTTAATCATAAATTTACTTGCTAACTGTTATACTGCTCTCTGCTGTATAGTAACTGGCTCACTAGTGAGAAATAGCTGAACTAATGTGTGCTTATATTCTAGACAAAAACCATGTAAAAAGCTTTTATTCACAGGGTGACTAATTTTGTAATTAATTCAAATTCCAGGCATTTCGTAATTTTCCGTAATGGAAAATTGAAAAATCAATTATAATTGCATGCCGCCGATTAATGATGAAATACGAAGAGAAATACGCATCGATTTTGAAACTTGTTTGATGACTCCAAGTGAATGATCTACCGGTGGCTTATGAATTAATTGTAAAGCTATTAAAATAATTAACTACTATGTAATCATTGATTATAGTCTTATAGATAATCAATGTATGTAAACAATTTTAAAGAAAATATGTTGGAGCAATACCTCCCAATAAAAAAGCGTTGACAATGACAATGAAGACAAAAATTTGTAAACATAATATGTATATTAATTAAAAATAAAGACCTTGAAGATTTATGTAAAAAAACATCAACAAAACTGAAGTTTAAAATAATCCCAACTATTGTAAATCTTTAGCTAGGATGGAGAGAGTACAACTTAACCTGGAAACTGAAATGGAAATTGCGCTATGTTTATTAAGAAGTGGCGGCTCGTCCTTAGAGGCTAGTGGGGCTTAGCCCCACCAGAAATTATCGATTAAATCATAATCATACATTTTTAATTATTTTCATTTTTGCAAAGAGGCAATTTCCAAAAAAATCTCAAAATAATACCCCACAAAAATATTCGAAGTAGAACTTCATAAAAAAAGTATCAAAAGCAAACCAAATAAAAAAACAGTGGGTGTGTGTACTTATGTACGCGCATTAGAAGTTATACTTCTTTGGCATACAAATAACTAATTGGATTCTTATAATTTTCATGCGTTGGAAGTTGGAAGCATCATGATGCCGGCACGCTCTAGCCTGCAGATTATACTGGAATCAAATCCTAACTGAAATCACCTACTAGTTGACTTACCAGGCTTAACTACAATGGTTTTAAGATGCCTCATCAAATTTTCTTAATACTAGCTGATTTTCTGTCAACACGCAAAGAATGTTAACCTTCATATGCGTCGCCAGCTGGTTCAGTTCTTATCTACCTGGAGCGCGTTCAAAAACCTTACTATGGTTAACTATGGTAAACTTTTGTCGTTCGAAAACTCTGTGGTTAACTACAACATAACCACGAGCATAACTTTTTGGCGTTCAAAAACTCCCGTGGTTAACCATGGTGTAGTTAAATTTTAACCATGCTCGGGAGCATGGTTAGCGATAGTTAAGAAGAAGAATAAAAACAATTTTTTGACATTTGTTTTAATGTTAATAATGAACAAATCAAAGTGGGATTTGTGAGATTATTTTAAACTAGCAAAAACCCGCGTGCGTTGCAACGCCTTTTAATAAAAAAAAATTATGTGGGCATACTCCGGGATAGGAAATGGTTATAATGAAGCATGGTTATGGGTACATAAAAGAATTTAGAGTTACCTATAAAAAATATGCTTCAAATTTATTAAAATTCGAGGTTGAGCACCACCTATCGGAAAAAAAATTATGTGTGCGTTGTACGCGGTAGGAAAAAAAGTATAATGAAAAAACAATAAATCTGGAAAAAATTGCCTCTTCCCAATCTTATCGGTGATTCAATTAGAACAGCGTTATGTATTCAAGTAGATGCATCTAAACATATAACTTCTCGGTGAATTGGAATTTTAACTTTCTCTTTTCGGTTAGCCGTTACACTGCTCCCTTCTTACTCAGTATTCGTCCCGAACACAGCTTCCTCCAGGTCCCGTTTTTTCCGATCGAACTTTTTGGAAGCGATAGATGACATCGTTTAACCTCGTGATGACAATGTAGGGGCGCACAAATTTGCAAACTTCGACTCTTTCTACCGTTTTTACTGTTTCTATACTGGTTAGAGGGAATTTTAGAAATTTACTACATTTCAGAATGTGGCTTGGGAAAATTCGTGCGTCATATTGGACCCGCAATTTTTAATTTATAAGCTTTGATCATAAATTCGTTGTTTGCCCTAAAAGCCCCCAGATACCGATTTTCATTGCAATCGGAATACAATTGGAAAAATTCGTCGGCCATATTGGCGCGGCCATTTTGAATTTATAAGTTTTGATCATAAATTCGTTATTTGCAACCTTAGAAATCCCTAGATATTCACTTTCATTGGAATCGGAATACAATTGGAAAAATTCGTCGGCCATTTTGAATTTATAAGTTTTGATCATAAATTCGTTATTTGCAACCTTAAAAACCCCTAGATATTCACTTTCACTGGAATCGGAATACAATTGGAAAAATTCGTCCGCCATTTTGAATTTATAAGTTTTGATCATAAATTCGTTATTTGCAACCTTAAAAAACCCTAGATATTCACTTTCATTGGAATCGGAATACAATTGGAAAAATTCGTCCGCCATTTTGAATTTATAAGTTTTGATCATAAATTCGTTATTTGGGTGTTTCTCTGTAAACTGGTAAATTTTTGCAGGAAATCTGTCCCAGTAACTTTTTTAAGTGAATATGAAAAAAAAATATACAATTAAATAGATATCTATCTGGTGGATAATAAACAGTAAGGGACCCAAATATATTTGTTTTATTTTAGGACTTATTGAGTAAATTTAAAAAATTCATATGTCAGAGGACTGTTGCATATGTCAGAGGATTGTATATATAAGTGAAATGAGCATTTATTAGTAGTATATATACTTTAAAAACATTCCTCATGACGCATATATATAAAAATAAAACAGTCTTCTTTGGTAGTTCCAAGTTCTCTGTGTGGTTCCAAGTAAACTTGTGAACTTTTATTTCTTTCTTAGACACTTTCTTCTTTCTCGCGCCATGATTAAAAGATGGTTATAGACCTAAAACAAAGGCAAAAGTACAATAATAGTCCCCTAATAAATGAAACAGTATCCTGTTTCTGTATGTAGCGGGGGACTGTTGACCGGGGACTGTTGGCAGGGGACTGTTTATTTTGTGTAATTGTTACGGTACCATCAAATTCCTTCATTATGACTTTATTTTGTTTTATAGAAACAATATAAGCCATCTTATTTAAAACGATGCACAATAGAGAAAACTGGAACACTTTAAAAAAAGAAAAATAACACTTACTAGGGGACTGTCGAATGTTGCGTACCGATGCGCGCATGTGCCCCTCTAACTCTTGTAACACTAAACAAAATGAGGTATAGCTACTTTTGGGGGTAACAAAGCTAACTTCATGTCGTTCACGTTTCGTTACGCCCATTAACAAGTCTGTCTTTACTGTAGATGGCCTGATGCGTCACTCGAAACCTTGGGCAGGGGACTGTTCATGAAATTCGGGGACCAACTTTAGGTTAAATTAAACTAATCATAAAATAGTTTAAATAAATTGATATTAGAGTATAATAGCATATCATTTCATATTGATTAAATTGTGTTATATAAGTTAATTGTTTTTAAAATATTAGTTCAATTATTGAACTCAATAGAAAATATTTTGGTTTGGTGACCGGCCAGGGGACTGTTTTTAGACCTAAAAAATACGTTATTTAAACCATATAGGTTTTTAAGTGAGATATTTTCTATATTGTATACTATAGTTTAGATAGTTATAAATTGAAATTTGCAGAAATATAAATATTTCTCGCCATAGTTTACGTAATATTTGCCAAGGACAGCGATTTTACCACTTTGGTGAGAAACACCCATTTGCAACCTTAAAATCCCCCAGATTTCGATTTTCATTGGAATCGGAACACAATTAGCAAATTCGTCGGCCATATTGGCACGGCCATTTTGAATTTATAAGTTTTGATCATAAATTCGTTATTTGCAACCTTAAAATCCCCCAGATTTCGATTTTCATTGGAATCGGAACACAATTGGCAAATTCGTCGGCCATATTGGCACGGCCATTTTGAATTTTTTTATAAATTATAGCCTATATGTTATTCTGAAGTATGAGCTATATTATTGTAAAGTTTCATTAAAATCCATTCAGTAGTTTTTGCGTGAAAGAGTAACAAACATACATACAAACATTCACGTTTATAATATTAGTAAGATAAATAATTATAGGAAATAATTGAGGTAAATAACCGACACTACTTTATGAAAAAAAATTTTAAATTTTCTTTACCACGTAGTTAACCACGGTACGTTCAAAAACCTCCATGGTTAAACATAAACTTTCGTGGTTAAGTGAAGTGATGTAGCATAACCACAGCTTACCTCGTGGTTTACTATAGTAAGGTTTTTGAACGCGCTCCTGATAATACTGCTGCTATTTCTAAGCCTTACTCTCTTCCTTTTGGTTTCTTTCCGCCTTAGCTACTAATAGAGGATATTTAACTTCTCCTCCACTTTA